>JAHQRK010000038.1:0-367543 GCA_019828595.1 Aphanomyces cochlioides | reverse complement strand
TTGTTATCTCTCAGACACAACGTTTTTGGTTTTGAGTTCTATTACGGACATGTTCAAAACGCTGTTATTTTCGGGTTTTGAACACGTTTGATTGATGTCCACGACATCTGGATATTACGTTGGAACCTTGATTGAGCACAACGACCTCCAGAATGCGATGATTTCTAGTGTACATGTGCTGCTCTGAGCTAATCATGCCGTTTTACTCATGGTAATAGCTGCGTCAAATATACTTGAGCTCTCCACTGAAACTGTTATTACTCCTGCATAGTTGCGCCATTTCTCGATACCATTGTTTTCGTATCTGTCGCTGCTTTTGATTTAGAGTTCTAATGAATATATCAGAACCCTTGGCTCTGACTTTGACCGAACATGCCATTCAAGGCCAAGCGATCGGCGTCGAGGCGCTCTTGACGGCGTTCTCGGTAGCGACGGCGACGAAGACTGGCCATTTGAAGCATGTCTTCAGCCATAGAGTGGTAGCGAGCCAAGACGGAGGTAACGTTATAGAAATTCTATCCTCCATGCGCAATGGGTGCATGCTTGCATGAAAATTGGTCATCGATTGATTGTTTCGCGAGACATCTTAATCGATTATGTGAATAGTGATGTCTACTTGTTGGCTTACGCATTGTAGACCACTCGCCTATATCGATGCTTAACCAGTGGTTTCATGCATGCGTGAATAGATGGAGTCCATTCTTCATATTCGATGTGTTTCTCAGAAGATGACATGTGCTTGTGATAATACACTTATTCAGTCATAGATGCCTTGTTTCGCAATTTCCAATTGTCATATGTATATTCCCCATTTTGAGAAATAGACATGTCTTCAATGGATATGTGTGTCAAATAAATAAATGACACTTTCATTGAAATGTCGGAGGTATATTCTGATATCTGATGCATAGTATAGAATTGTTGATATATAAGGACTATCAGTTTGTTATCTCTCAGACACAACGTTTTTGGTTTTGAGTTCTATTACGGACATGTTCAAAACGGTTTAAAAACACGTTTAACTGTTTAAAACATGAAAACAAAAACGTTTTATTGTTTCAAACACGTCAAAAACATGTTAAACGTGTTCTATTCATGTTTCGACCTGTTATTTTCGGGTTTCGAACACGTTTGATTGATGTCCACGACATCTGGATATTACGTTGGAACCTTGATTGAGCACAACGACCTCCAGAATGCGATGATTTCTAGTGTACATGTGCTGCTCTGAGCTAATCATGCCGTTTTACTCATGGTAATAGCTGCGTCAAATATACTTGAGCTCTCCACTTAAACTGTTATTACTCCTGCATAGTTGCGCCATTTCTCGATACCATTGTTTTCGTATCTGTCGCTGCTTTTGATTTAGAGTTCTAATGGATATATCAGAACCCTTGGCTCTGACTTTGACCGAACATGCCATTCAAGGCCAAGCGATCGGCGTCGAGGCGCTCTTGACGGCGTTCTCGGTAGCGACGGCGACGAAGACTGGCCATTTGAAGCATGTCTTCAGCCATAGAGTGGTAGCGAGCCAAGACGGAGGTAACGTTATAGAAACTTCTATCCTCCATGCGCAATGGGTGCATGCTTGCATGAAAATTGGTCATCGATTGATTGTTTCGCGAGACATCTTAATCGATTATGTGAATAGTGATGTCTACTTGTTGGCTTACGCATTGTAGACCACTCGCCTATATCGATGCTTAACCAGTGGTTTCATGCATGCGTGAATAGATGGAGTCCATTCTTCATATTCGATGTGTTTCTCAGAAGATGACATGTGCTTGTGATAATACACTTATTCAGTCATAGATGCCTTGTTTCGCAATTTCCAATTGTCATATGTATATTCCCCATTTTTGAGAAATAGACATGTCTTCAATGGATATGTGTGTCAAATAAATAAATGACACTTTCATTGAAATGTCGGAGGTATATTCTGATATCTGATGCATAGTATAGAATTGTTGATATATAAGGACTATCAGTTTGTTATCTCTCAGACACAACGTTTTTGGTTTTGAGTTCTATTACGGACATGTTCAAAACGGTTTAAAAACACGTTTAACTGTTTAAAACATGAAAACAAAAACGTTTTATTGTTTCAAACACGTCAAAAACATGTTAAACGTGTTCTATTCATGTTTCGACCTGTTATTTTCGGGTTTCGAACACGTTTGATTGATGTCCACGACATCTGGATATTACGTTGGAACCTTGATTGAGCACAACGACCTCCAGAATGCGATGATTTCTAGTGTACATGTGCTGCTCTGAGCTAATCATGCCGTTTTACTCATGGTAATAGCTGCGTCAAATATACTTGAGCTCTCCACTTAAACTGTTATTACTCCTGCATAGTTGCGCCATTTCTCGATACCATTGTTTTCGTATCTGTCGCTGCTTTTGATTTAGAGTTCTAATGGATATATCAGAACCCTTGGCTCTGACTTTGACCGAACATGCCATTCAAGGCCAAGCGATCGGCGTCGAGGCGCTCTTGACGGCGTTCTCGGTAGCGACGGCGACGAAGACTGGCCATTTGAAGCATGTCTTCAGCCATAGAGTGGTAGCGAGCCAAGACGGAGGTAACGTTATAGAAACTTCTATCCTCCATGCGCAATGGGTGCATGCTTGCATGAAAATTGGTCATCGATTGATTGTTTCGCGAGACATCTTAATCGATTATGTGAATAGTGATGTCTACTTGTTGGCTTACGCATTGTAGACCACTCGCCTATATCGATGCTTAACCAGTGGTTTCATGCATGCGTGAATAGATGGAGTCCATTCTTCATATTCGATGTGTTTCTCAGAAGATGACATGTGCTTGTGATAATACACTTATTCAGTCATAGATGCCTTGTTTCGCAATTTCCAATTGTCATATGTATATTCCCCATTTTTGAGAAATAGACATGTCTTCAATGGATATGTGTGTCAAATAAATAAATGACACTTTCATTGAAATGTCGGAGGTATATTCTGATATCTGATGCATAGTATAGAATTGTTGATATATAAGGACTATCAGTTTGTTATCTCTCAGACACAACGTTTTTGGTTTTGAGTTCTATTACGGACATGTTCAAAACGGTTTAAAAACACGTTTAACTGTTTAAAACATGAAAACAAAAACGTTTTATTGTTTCAAACACGTCAAAAACATGTTAAACGTGTTCTATTCATGTTTCGACCTGTTATTTTCGGGTTTCGAACACGTTTGATTGATGTCCACGACATCTGGATATTACGTTGGAACCTTGATTGAGCACAACGACCTCCAGAATGCGATGATTTCTAGTGTACATGTGCTGCTCTGAGCTAATCATGCCGTTTTACTCATGGTAATAGCTGCGTCAAATATACTTGAGCTCTCCACTTAAACTGTTATTACTCCTGCATAGTTGCGCCATTTCTCGATACCATTGTTTTCGTATCTGTCGCTGCTTTTGATTTAGAGTTCTAATGGATATATCAGAACCCTTGGCTCTGACTTTGACCGAACATGCCATTCAAGGCCAAGCGATCGGCGTCGAGGCGCTCTTGACGGCGTTCTCGGTAGCGACGGCGACGAAGACTGGCCATTTGAAGCATGTCTTCAGCCATAGAGTGGTAGCGAGCCAAGACGGAGGTAACGTTATAGAAACTTCTATCCTCCATGCGCAATGGGTGCATGCTTGCATGAAAATTGGTCATCGATTGATTGTTTCGCGAGACATCTTAATCGATTATGTGAATAGTGATGTCTACTTGTTGGCTTACGCATTGTAGACCACTCGCCTATATCGATGCTTAACCAGTGGTTTCATGCATGCGTGAATAGATGGAGTCCATTCTTCATATTCGATGTGTTTCTCAGAAGATGACATGTGCTTGTGATAATACACTTATTCAGTCATAGATGCCTTGTTTCGCAATTTCCAATTGTCATATGTATATTCCCCATTTTTGAGAAATAGACATGTCTTCAATGGATATGTGTGTCAAATAAATAAATGACACTTTCATTGAAATGTCGGAGGTATATTCTGATATCTGATGCATAGTATAGAATTGTTGATATATAAGGACTATCAGTTTGTTATCTCTCAGACACAACGTTTTTGGTTTTGAGTTCTATTACGGACATGTTCAAAACGGTTTAAAAACACGTTTAACTGTTTAAAACATGAAAACAAAAACGTTTTATTGTTTCAAACACGTCAAAAACATGTTAAACGTGTTCTATTCATGTTTCGACCTGTTATTTTCGGGTTTCGAACACGTTTGATTGATGTCCACGACATCTGGATATTACGTTGGAACCTTGATTGAGCACAACGACCTCCAGAATGCGATGATTTCTAGTGTACATGTGCTGCTCTGAGCTAATCATGCCGTTTTACTCATGGTAATAGCTGCGTCAAATATACTTGAGCTCTCCACTTAAACTGTTATTACTCCTGCATAGTTGCGCCATTTCTCGATACCATTGTTTTCGTATCTGTCGCTGCTTTTGATTTAGAGTTCTAATGGATATATCAGAACCCTTGGCTCTGACTTTGACCGAACATGCCATTCAAGGCCAAGCGATCGGCGTCGAGGCGCTCTTGACGGCGTTCTCGGTAGCGACGGCGACGAAGACTGGCCATTTGAAGCATGTCTTCAGCCATAGAGTGGTAGCGAGCCAAGACGGAGGTAACGTTATAGAAACTTCTATCCTCCATGCGCAATGGGTGCATGCTTGCATGAAAATTGGTCATCGATTGATTGTTTCGCGAGACATCTTAATCGATTATGTGAATAGTGATGTCTACTTGTTGGCTTACGCATTGTAGACCACTCGCCTATATCGATGCTTAACCAGTGGTTTCATGCATGCGTGAATAGATGGAGTCCATTCTTCATATTCGATGTGTTTCTCAGAAGATGACATGTGCTTGTGATAATACACTTATTCAGTCATAGATGCCTTGTTTCGCAATTTCCAATTGTCATATGTATATTCCCCATTTTTGAGAAATAGACATGTCTTCAATGGATATGTGTGTCAAATAAATAAATGACACTTTCATTGAAATGTCGGAGGTATATTCTGATATCTGATGCATAGTATAGAATTGTTGATATATAAGGACTATCAGTTTGTTATCTCTCAGACACAACGTTTTTGGTTTTGAGTTCTATTACGGACATGTTCAAAACGGTTTAAAAACACGTTTAACTGTTTAAAACATGAAAACAAAAACGTTTTATTGTTTCAAACACGTCAAAAACATGTTAAACGTGTTCTATTCATGTTTCGACCTGTTATTTTCGGGTTTCGAACACGTTTGATTGATGTCCACGACATCTGGATATTACGTTGGAACCTTGATTGAGCACAACGACCTCCAGAATGCGATGATTTCTAGTGTACATGTGCTGCTCTGAGCTAATCATGCCGTTTTACTCATGGTAATAGCTGCGTCAAATATACTTGAGCTCTCCACTTAAACTGTTATTACTCCTGCATAGTTGCGCCATTTCTCGATACCATTGTTTTCGTATCTGTCGCTGCTTTTGATTTAGAGTTCTAATGGATATATCAGAACCCTTGGCTCTGACTTTGACCGAACATGCCATTCAAGGCCAAGCGATCGGCGTCGAGGCGCTCTTGACGGCGTTCTCGGTAGCGACGGCGACGAAGACTGGCCATTTGAAGCATGTCTTCAGCCATAGAGTGGTAGCGAGCCAAGACGGAGGTAACGTTATAGAAACTTCTATCCTCCATGCGCAATGGGTGCATGCTTGCATGAAAATTGGTCATCGATTGATTGTTTCGCGAGACATCTTAATCGATTATGTGAATAGTGATGTCTACTTGTTGGCTTACGCATTGTAGACCACTCGCCTATATCGATGCTTAACCAGTGGTTTCATGCATGCGTGAATAGATGGAGTCCATTCTTCATATTCGATGTGTTTCTCAGAAGATGACATGTGCTTGTGATAATACACTTATTCAGTCATAGATGCCTTGTTTCGCAATTTCCAATTGTCATATGTATATTCCCCATTTTTGAGAAATAGACATGTCTTCAATGGATATGTGTGTCAAATAAATAAATGACACTTTCATTGAAATGTCGGAGGTATATTCTGATATCTGATGCATAGTATAGAATTGTTGATATATAAGGACTATCAGTTTGTTATCTCTCAGACACAACGTTTTTGGTTTTGAGTTCTATTACGGACATGTTCAAAACGGTTTAAAAACACGTTTAACTGTTTAAAACATGAAAACAAAAACGTTTTATTGTTTCAAACACGTCAAAAACATGTTAAACGTGTTCTATTCATGTTTCGACCTGTTATTTTCGGGTTTCGAACACGTTTGATTGATGTCCACGACATCTGGATATTACGTTGGAACCTTGATTGAGCACAACGACCTCCAGAATGCGATGATTTCTAGTGTACATGTGCTGCTCTGAGCTAATCATGCCGTTTTACTCATGGTAATAGCTGCGTCAAATATACTTGAGCTCTCCACTTAAACTGTTATTACTCCTGCATAGTTGCGCCATTTCTCGATACCATTGTTTTCGTATCTGTCGCTGCTTTTGATTTAGAGTTCTAATGGATATATCAGAACCCTTGGCTCTGACTTTGACCGAACATGCCATTCAAGGCCAAGCGATCGGCGTCGAGGCGCTCTTGACGGCGTTCTCGGTAGCGACGGCGACGAAGACTGGCCATTTGAAGCATGTCTTCAGCCATAGAGTGGTAGCGAGCCAAGACGGAGGTAACGTTATAGAAACTTCTATCCTCCATGCGCAATGGGTGCATGCTTGCATGAAAATTGGTCATCGATTGTTTGTTTCGCGAGACATCTTAATCGATTATGTGAATAGTGATGTCTACTTGTTGGCTTACGCATTGTAGACCACTCGCCTATATCGATGCTTAACCAGTGGTTTCATGCATGCGTGAATAGATGGAGTCCATTCTTCATATTCGATGTGTTTCTCAGAAGATGACATGTGCTTGTGATAATACACTTATTCAGTCATAGATGCCTTGTTTCGCAATTTCCAATTGTCATATGTATATTCCCCATTTTTGAGAAATAGACATGTCTTCAATGGATATGTGTGTCAAATAAATAAATGACACTTTCATTGAAATGTCGGAGGTATATTCTGATATCTGATGCATAGTATAGAATTGTTGATATATAAGGACTATCAGTTTGTTATCTCTCAGACACAACGTTTTTGGTTTTGAGTTCTATTACGGACATGTTCAAAACGGTTTAAAAACACGTTTAACTGTTTAAAACATGAAAACAAAAACGTTTTATTGTTTCAAACACGTCAAAAACATGTTAAACGTGTTCTATTCATGTTTCGACCTGTTATTTTCGGGTTTCGAACACGTTTGATTGATGTCCACGACATCTGGATATTACGTTGGAACCTTGATTGAGCACAACGACCTCCAGAATGCGATGATTTCTAGTGTACATGTGCTGCTCTGAGCTAATCATGCCGTTTTACTCATGGTAATAGCTGCGTCAAATATACTTGAGCTCTCCACTTAAACTGTTATTACTCCTGCATAGTTGCGCCATTTCTCGATACCATTGTTTTCGTATCTGTCGCTGCTTTTGATTTAGAGTTCTAATGGATATATCAGAACCCTTGGCTCTGACTTTGACCGAACATGCCATTCAAGGCCAAGCGATCGGCGTCGAGGCGCTCTTGACGGCGTTCTCGGTAGCGACGGCGACGAAGACTGGCCATTTGAAGCATGTCTTCAGCCATAGAGTGGTAGCGAGCCAAGACGGAGGTAACGTTATAGAAACTTCTATCCTCCATGCGCAATGGGTGCATGCTTGCATGAAAATTGGTCATCGATTGATTGTTTCGCGAGACATCTTAATCGATTATGTGAATAGTGATGTCTACTTGTTGGCTTACGCATTGTAGACCACTCGCCTATATCGATGCTTAACCAGTGGTTTCATGCATGCGTGAATAGATGGAGTCCATTCTTCATATTCGATGTGTTTCTCAGAAGATGACATGTGCTTGTGATAATACACTTATTCAGTCATAGATGCCTTGTTTCGCAATTTCCAATTGTCATATGTATATTCCCCATTTTTGAGAAATAGACATGTCTTCAATGGATATGTGTGTCAAATAAATAAATGACACTTTCATTGAAATGTCGGAGGTATATTCTGATATCTGATGCATAGTATAGAATTGTTGATATATAAGGACTATCAGTTTGTTATCTCTCAGACACAACGTTTTTGGTTTTGAGTTCTATTACGGACATGTTCAAAACGGTTTAAAAACACGTTTAACTGTTTAAAACATGAAAACAAAAACGTTTTATTGTTTCAAACACGTCAAAAACATGTTAAACGTGTTCTATTCATGTTTCGACCTGTTATTTTCGGGTTTCGAACACGTTTGATTGATGTCCACGACATCTGGATATTACGTTGGAACCTTGATTGAGCACAACGACCTCCAGAATGCGATGATTTCTAGTGTACATGTGCTGCTCTGAGCTAATCATGCCGTTTTACTCATGGTAATAGCTGCGTCAAATATACTTGAGCTCTCCACTTAAACTGTTATTACTCCTGCATAGTTGCGCCATTTCTCGATACCATTGTTTTCGTATCTGTCGCTGCTTTTGATTTAGAGTTCTAATGGATATATCAGAACCCTTGGCTCTGACTTTGACCGAACATGCCATTCAAGGCCAAGCGATCGGCGTCGAGGCGCTCTTGACGGCGTTCTCGGTAGCGACGGCGACGAAGACTGGCCATTTGAAGCATGTCTTCAGCCATAGAGTGGTAGCGAGCCAAGACGGAGGTAACGTTATAGAAACTTCTATCCTCCATGCGCAATGGGTGCATGCTTGCATGAAAATTGGTCATCGATTGATTGTTTCGCGAGACATCTTAATCGATTATGTGAATAGTGATGTCTACTTGTTGGCTTACGCATTGTAGACCACTCGCCTATATCGATGCTTAACCAGTGGTTTCATGCATGCGTGAATAGATGGAGTCCATTCTTCATATTCGATGTGTTTCTCAGAAGATGACATGTGCTTGTGATAATACACTTATTCAGTCATAGATGCCTTGTTTCGCAATTTCCAATTGTCATATGTATATTCCCCATTTTTGAGAAATAGACATGTCTTCAATGGATATGTGTGTCAAATAAATAAATGACACTTTCATTGAAATGTCGGAGGTATATTCTGATATCTGATGCATAGTATAGAATTGTTGATATATAAGGACTATCAGTTTGTTATCTCTCAGACACAACGTTTTTGGTTTTGAGTTCTATTACGGACATGTTCAAAACGGTTTAAAAACACGTTTAACTGTTTAAAACATGAAAACAAAAACGTTTTATTGTTTCAAACACGTCAAAAACATGTTAAACGTGTTCTATTCATGTTTCGACCTGTTATTTTCGGGTTTCGAACACGTTTGATTGATGTCCACGACATCTGGATATTACGTTGGAACCTTGATTGAGCACAACGACCTCCAGAATGCGATGATTTCTAGTGTACATGTGCTGCTCTGAGCTAATCATGCCGTTTTACTCATGGTAATAGCTGCGTCAAATATACTTGAGCTCTCCACTTAAACTGTTATTACTCCTGCATAGTTGCGCCATTTCTCGATACCATTGTTTTCGTATCTGTCGCTGCTTTTGATTTAGAGTTCTAATGGATATATCAGAACCCTTGGCTCTGACTTTGACCGAACATGCCATTCAAGGCCAAGCGATCGGCGTCGAGGCGCTCTTGACGGCGTTCTCGGTAGCGACGGCGACGAAGACTGGCCATTTGAAGCATGTCTTCAGCCATAGAGTGGTAGCGAGCCAAGACGGAGGTAACGTTATAGAAACTTCTATCCTCCATGCGCAATGGGTGCATGCTTGCATGAAAATTGGTCATCGATTGATTGTTTCGCGAGACATCTTAATCGATTATGTGAATAGTGATGTCTACTTGTTGGCTTACGCATTGTAGACCACTCGCCTATATCGATGCTTAACCAGTGGTTTCATGCATGCGTGAATAGATGGAGTCCATTCTTCATATTCGATGTGTTTCTCAGAAGATGACATGTGCTTGTGATAATACACTTATTCAGTCATAGATGCCTTGTTTCGCAATTTCCAATTGTCATATGTATATTCCCCATTTTTGAGAAATAGACATGTCTTCAATGGATATGTGTGTCAAATAAATAAATGACACTTTCATTGAAATGTCGGAGGTATATTCTGATATCTGATGCATAGTATAGAATTGTTGATATATAAGGACTATCAGTTTGTTATCTCTCAGACACAACGTTTTTGGTTTTGAGTTCTATTACGGACATGTTCAAAACGGTTTAAAAACACGTTTAACTGTTTAAAACATGAAAACAAAAACGTTTTATTGTTTCAAACACGTCAAAAACATGTTAAACGTGTTCTATTCATGTTTCGACCTGTTATTTTCGGGTTTCGAACACGTTTGATTGATGTCCACGACATCTGGATATTACGTTGGAACCTTGATTGAGCACAACGACCTCCAGAATGCGATGATTTCTAGTGTACATGTGCTGCTCTGAGCTAATCATGCCGTTTTACTCATGGTAATAGCTGCGTCAAATATACTTGAGCTCTCCACTTAAACTGTTATTACTCCTGCATAGTTGCGCCATTTCTCGATACCATTGTTTTCGTATCTGTCGCTGCTTTTGATTTAGAGTTCTAATGGATATATCAGAACCCTTGGCTCTGACTTTGACCGAACATGCCATTCAAGGCCAAGCGATCGGCGTCGAGGCGCTCTTGACGGCGTTCTCGGTAGCGACGGCGACGAAGACTGGCCATTTGAAGCATGTCTTCAGCCATAGAGTGGTAGCGAGCCAAGACGGAGGTAACGTTATAGAAACTTCTATCCTCCATGCGCAATGGGTGCATGCTTGCATGAAAATTGGTCATCGATTGATTGTTTCGCGAGACATCTTAATCGATTATGTGAATAGTGATGTCTACTTGTTGGCTTACGCATTGTAGACCACTCGCCTATATCGATGCTTAACCAGTGGTTTCATGCATGCGTGAATAGATGGAGTCCATTCTTCATATTCGATGTGTTTCTCAGAAGATGACATGTGCTTGTGATAATACACTTATTCAGTCATAGATGCCTTGTTTCGCAATTTCCAATTGTCATATGTATATTCCCCATTTTTGAGAAATAGACATGTCTTCAATGGATATGTGTGTCAAATAAATAAATGACACTTTCATTGAAATGTCGGAGGTATATTCTGATATCTGATGCATAGTATAGAATTGTTGATATATAAGGACTATCAGTTTGTTATCTCTCAGACACAACGTTTTTGGTTTTGAGTTCTATTACGGACATGTTCAAAACGGTTTAAAAACACGTTTAACTGTTTAAAACATGAAAACAAAAACGTTTTATTGTTTCAAACACGTCAAAAACATGTTAAACGTGTTCTATTCATGTTTCGACCTGTTATTTTCGGGTTTCGAACACGTTTGATTGATGTCCACGACATCTGGATATTACGTTGGAACCTTGATTGAGCACAACGACCTCCAGAATGCGATGATTTCTAGTGTACATGTGCTGCTCTGAGCTAATCATGCCGTTTTACTCATGGTAATAGCTGCGTCAAATATACTTGAGCTCTCCACTTAAACTGTTATTACTCCTGCATAGTTGCGCCATTTCTCGATACCATTGTTTTCGTATCTGTCGCTGCTTTTGATTTAGAGTTCTAATGGATATATCAGAACCCTTGGCTCTGACTTTGACCGAACATGCCATTCAAGGCCAAGCGATCGGCGTCGAGGCGCTCTTGACGGCGTTCTCGGTAGCGACGGCGACGAAGACTGGCCATTTGAAGCATGTCTTCAGCCATAGAGTGGTAGCGAGCCAAGACGGAGGTAACGTTATAGAAACTTCTATCCTCCATGCGCAATGGGTGCATGCTTGCATGAAAATTGGTCATCGATTGATTGTTTCGCGAGACATCTTAATCGATTATGTGAATAGTGATGTCTACTTGTTGGCTTACGCATTGTAGACCACTCGCCTATATCGATGCTTAACCAGTGGTTTCATGCATGCGTGAATAGATGGAGTCCATTCTTCATATTCGATGTGTTTCTCAGAAGATGACATGTGCTTGTGATAATACACTTATTCAGTCATAGATGCCTTGTTTCGCAATTTCCAATTGTCATATGTATATTCCCCATTTTTGAGAAATAGACATGTCTTCAATGGATATGTGTGTCAAATAAATAAATGACACTTTCATTGAAATGTCGGAGGTATATTCTGATATCTGATGCATAGTATAGAATTGTTGATATATAAGGACTATCAGTTTGTTATCTCTCAGACACAACGTTTTTGGTTTTGAGTTCTATTACGGACATGTTCAAAACGGTTTAAAAACACGTTTAACTGTTTAAAACATGAAAACAAAAACGTTTTATTGTTTCAAACACGTCAAAAACATGTTAAACGTGTTCTATTCATGTTTCGACCTGTTATTTTCGGGTTTCGAACACGTTTGATTGATGTCCACGACATCTGGATATTACGTTGGAACCTTGATTGAGCACAACGACCTCCAGAATGCGATGATTTCTAGTGTACATGTGCTGCTCTGAGCTAATCATGCCGTTTTACTCATGGTAATAGCTGCGTCAAATATACTTGAGCTCTCCACTTAAACTGTTATTACTCCTGCATAGTTGCGCCATTTCTCGATACCATTGTTTTCGTATCTGTCGCTGCTTTTGATTTAGAGTTCTAATGGATATATCAGAACCCTTGGCTCTGACTTTGACCGAACATGCCATTCAAGGCCAAGCGATCGGCGTCGAGGCGCTCTTGACGGCGTTCTCGGTAGCGACGGCGACGAAGACTGGCCATTTGAAGCATGTCTTCAGCCATAGAGTGGTAGCGAGCCAAGACGGAGGTAACGTTATAGAAACTTCTATCCTCCATGCGCAATGGGTGCATGCTTGCATGAAAATTGGTCATCGATTGATTGTTTCGCGAGACATCTTAATCGATTATGTGAATAGTGATGTCTACTTGTTGGCTTACGCATTGTAGACCACTCGCCTATATCGATGCTTAACCAGTGGTTTCATGCATGCGTGAATAGATGGAGTCCATTCTTCATATTCGATGTGTTTCTCAGAAGATGACATGTGCTTGTGATAATACACTTATTCAGTCATAGATGCCTTGTTTCGCAATTTCCAATTGTCATATGTATATTCCCCATTTTTGAGAAATAGACATGTCTTCAATGGATATGTGTGTCAAATAAATAAATGACACTTTCATTGAAATGTCGGAGGTATATTCTGATATCTGATGCATAGTATAGAATTGTTGATATATAAGGACTATCAGTTTGTTATCTCTCAGACACAACGTTTTTGGTTTTGAGTTCTATTACGGACATGTTCAAAACGGTTTAAAAACACGTTTAACTGTTTAAAACATGAAAACAAAAACGTTTTATTGTTTCAAACACGTCAAAAACATGTTAAACGTGTTCTATTCATGTTTCGACCTGTTATTTTCGGGTTTCGAACACGTTTGATTGATGTCCACGACATCTGGATATTACGTTGGAACCTTGATTGAGCACAACGACCTCCAGAATGCGATGATTTCTAGTGTACATGTGCTGCTCTGAGCTAATCATGCCGTTTTACTCATGGTAATAGCTGCGTCAAATATACTTGAGCTCTCCACTTAAACTGTTATTACTCCTGCATAGTTGCGCCATTTCTCGATACCATTGTTTTCGTATCTGTCGCTGCTTTTGATTTAGAGTTCTAATGGATATATCAGAACCCTTGGCTCTGACTTTGACCGAACATGCCATTCAAGGCCAAGCGATCGGCGTCGAGGCGCTCTTGACGGCGTTCTCGGTAGCGACGGCGACGAAGACTGGCCATTTGAAGCATGTCTTCAGCCATAGAGTGGTAGCGAGCCAAGACGGAGGTAACGTTATAGAAACTTCTATCCTCCATGCGCAATGGGTGCATGCTTGCATGAAAATTGGTCATCGATTGATTGTTTCGCGAGACATCTTAATCGATTATGTGAATAGTGATGTCTACTTGTTGGCTTACGCATTGTAGACCACTCGCCTATATCGATGCTTAACCAGTGGTTTCATGCATGCGTGAATAGATGGAGTCCATTCTTCATATTCGATGTGTTTCTCAGAAGATGACATGTGCTTGTGATAATACACTTATTCAGTCATAGATGCCTTGTTTCGCAATTTCCAATTGTCATATGTATATTCCCCATTTTTGAGAAATAGACATGTCTTCAATGGATATGTGTGTCAAATAAATAAATGACACTTTCATTGAAATGTCGGAGGTATATTCTGATATCTGATGCATAGTATAGAATTGTTGATATATAAGGACTATCAGTTTGTTATCTCTCAGACACAACGTTTTTGGTTTTGAGTTCTATTACGGACATGTTCAAAACGGTTTAAAAACACGTTTAACTGTTTAAAACATGAAAACAAAAACGTTTTATTGTTTCAAACACGTCAAAAACATGTTAAACGTGTTCTATTCATGTTTCGACCTGTTATTTTCGGGTTTCGAACACGTTTGATTGATGTCCACGACATCTGGATATTACGTTGGAACCTTGATTGAGCACAACGACCTCCAGAATGCGATGATTTCTAGTGTACATGTGCTGCTCTGAGCTAATCATGCCGTTTTACTCATGGTAATAGCTGCGTCAAATATACTTGAGCTCTCCACTTAAACTGTTATTACTCCTGCATAGTTGCGCCATTTCTCGATACCATTGTTTTCGTATCTGTCGCTGCTTTTGATTTAGAGTTCTAATGGATATATCAGAACCCTTGGCTCTGACTTTGACCGAACATGCCATTCAAGGCCAAGCGATCGGCGTCGAGGCGCTCTTGACGGCGTTCTCGGTAGCGACGGCGACGAAGACTGGCCATTTGAAGCATGTCTTCAGCCATAGAGTGGTAGCGAGCCAAGACGGAGGTAACGTTATAGAAACTTCTATCCTCCATGCGCAATGGGTGCATGCTTGCATGAAAATTGGTCATCGATTGATTGTTTCGCGAGACATCTTAATCGATTATGTGAATAGTGATATCTACTTGTTGGCTTACGCATTGTAGACCACTCGCCTATATCGATGCTTAACCAGTGGTTTCATGCATGCGTGAATAGATGGAGTCCATTCTTCATATTCGATGTGTTTCTCAGAAGATGACATGTGCTTGTGATAATACACTTATTCAGTCATAGATGCCTTGTTTCGCAATTTCCAATTGTCATATGTATATTCCCCATTTTTGAGAAATAGACATGTCTTCAATGGATATGTGTGTCAAATAAATAAATGACACTTTCATTGAAATGTCGGAGGTATATTCTGATATCTGATGCATAGTATAGAATTGTTGATATATAAGGACTATCAGTTTGTTATCTCTCAGACACAACGTTTTTGGTTTTGAGTTCTATTACGGACATGTTCAAAACGGTTTAAAAACACGTTTAACTGTTTAAAACATGAAAACAAAAACGTTTTATTGTTTCAAACACGTCAAAAACATGTTAAACGTGTTCTATTCATGTTTCGACCTGTTATTTTCGGGTTTCGAACACGTTTGATTGATGTCCACGACATCTGGATATTACGTTGGAACCTTGATTGAGCACAACGACCTCCAGAATGCGATGATTTCTAGTGTACATGTGCTGCTCTGAGCTAATCATGCCGTTTTACTCATGGTAATAGCTGCGTCAAATATACTTGAGCTCTCCACTTAAACTGTTATTACTCCTGCATAGTTGCGCCATTTCTCGATACCATTGTTTTCGTATCTGTCGCTGCTTTTGATTTAGAGTTCTAATGGATATATCAGAACCCTTGGCTCTGACTTTGACCGAACATGCCATTCAAGGCCAAGCGATCGGCGTCGAGGCGCTCTTGACGGCGTTCTCGGTAGCGACGGCGACGAAGACTGGCCATTTGAAGCATGTCTTCAGCCATAGAGTGGTAGCGAGCCAAGACGGAGGTAACGTTATAGAAACTTCTATCCTCCATGCGCAATGGGTGCATGCTTGCATGAAAATTGGTCATCGATTGATTGTTTCGCGAGACATCTTAATCGATTATGTGAATAGTGATGTCTACTTGTTGGCTTACGCATTGTAGACCACTCGCCTATATCGATGCTTAACCAGTGGTTTCATGCATGCGTGAATAGATGGAGTCCATTCTTCATATTCGATGTGTTTCTCAGAAGATGACATGTGCTTGTGATAATACACTTATTCAGTCATAGATGCCTTGTTTCGCAATTTCCAATTGTCATATGTATATTCCCCATTTTTGAGAAATAGACATGTCTTCAATGGATATGTGTGTCAAATAAATAAATGACACTTTCATTGAAATGTCGGAGGTATATTCTGATATCTGATGCATAGTATAGAATTGTTGATATATAAGGACTATCAGTTTGTTATCTCTCAGACACAACGTTTTTGGTTTTGAGTTCTATTACGGACATGTTCAAAACGGTTTAAAAACACGTTTAACTGTTTAAAACATGAAAACAAAAACGTTTTATTGTTTCAAACACGTCAAAAACATGTTAAACGTGTTCTATTCATGTTTCGACCTGTTATTTTCGGGTTTCGAACACGTTTGATTGATGTCCACGACATCTGGATATTACGTTGGAACCTTGATTGAGCACAACGACCTCCAGAATGCGATGATTTCTAGTGTACATGTGCTGCTCTGAGCTAATCATGCCGTTTTACTCATGGTAATAGCTGCGTCAAATATACTTGAGCTCTCCACTTAAACTGTTATTACTCCTGCATAGTTGCGCCATTTCTCGATACCATTGTTTTCGTATCTGTCGCTGCTTTTGATTTAGAGTTCTAATGGATATATCAGAACCCTTGGCTCTGACTTTGACCGAACATGCCATTCAAGGCCAAGCGATCGGCGTCGAGGCGCTCTTGACGGCGTTCTCGGTAGCGACGGCGACGAAGACTGGCCATTTGAAGCATGTCTTCAGCCATAGAGTGGTAGCGAGCCAAGACGGAGGTAACGTTATAGAAACTTCTATCCTCCATGCGCAATGGGTGCATGCTTGCATGAAAATTGGTCATCGATTGATTGTTTCGCGAGACATCTTAATCGATTATGTGAATAGTGATGTCTACTTGTTGGCTTACGCATTGTAGACCACTCGCCTATATCGATGCTTAACCAGTGGTTTCATGCATGCGTGAATAGATGGAGTCCATTCTTCATATTCGATGTGTTTCTCAGAAGATGACATGTGCTTGTGATAATACACTTATTCAGTCATAGATGCCTTGTTTCGCAATTTCCAATTGTCATATGTATATTCCCCATTTTTGAGAAATAGACATGTCTTCAATGGATATGTGTGTCAAATAAATAAATGACACTTTCATTGAAATGTCGGAGGTATATTCTGATATCTGATGCATAGTATAGAATTGTTGATATATAAGGACTATCAGTTTGTTATCTCTCAGACACAACGTTTTTGGTTTTGAGTTCTATTACGGACATGTTCAAAACGGTTTAAAAACACGTTTAACTGTTTAAAACATGAAAACAAAAACGTTTTATTGTTTCAAACACGTCAAAAACATGTTAAACGTGTTCTATTCATGTTTCGACCTGTTATTTTCGGGTTTCGAACACGTTTGATTGATGTCCACGACATCTGGATATTACGTTGGAACCTTGATTGAGCACAACGACCTCCAGAATGCGATGATTTCTAGTGTACATGTGCTGCTCTGAGCTAATCATGCCGTTTTACTCATGGTAATAGCTGCGTCAAATATACTTGAGCTCTCCACTTAAACTGTTATTACTCCTGCATAGTTGCGCCATTTCTCGATACCATTGTTTTCGTATCTGTCGCTGCTTTTGATTTAGAGTTCTAATGGATATATCAGAACCCTTGGCTCTGACTTTGACCGAACATGCCATTCAAGGCCAAGCGATCGGCGTCGAGGCGCTCTTGACGGCGTTCTCGGTAGCGACGGCGACGAAGACTGGCCATTTGAAGCATGTCTTCAGCCATAGAGTGGTAGCGAGCCAAGACGGAGGTAACGTTATAGAAACTTCTATCCTCCATGCGCAATGGGTGCATGCTTGCATGAAAATTGGTCATCGATTGATTGTTTCGCGAGACATCTTAATCGATTATGTGAATAGTGATATCTACTTGTTGGCTTACGCATTGTAGACCACTCGCCTATATCGATGCTTAACCAGTGGTTTCATGCATGCGTGAATAGATGGAGTCCATTCTTCATATTCGATGTGTTTCTCAGAAGATGACATGTGCTTGTGATAATACACTTATTCAGTCATAGATGCCTTGTTTCGCAATTTCCAATTGTCATATGTATATTCCCCATTTTTGAGAAATAGACATGTCTTCAATGGATATGTGTGTCAAATAAATAAATGACACTTTCATTGAAATGTCGGAGGTATATTCTGATATCTGATGCATAGTATAGAATTGTTGATATATAAGGACTATCAGTTTGTTATCTCTCAGACACAACGTTTTTGGTTTTGAGTTCTATTACGGACATGTTCAAAACGGTTTAAAAACACGTTTAACTGTTTAAAACATGAAAACAAAAACGTTTTATTGTTTCAAACACGTCAAAAACATGTTAAACGTGTTCTATTCATGTTTCGACCTGTTATTTTCGGGTTTCGAACACGTTTGATTGATGTCCACGACATCTGGATATTACGTTGGAACCTTGATTGAGCACAACGACCTCCAGAATGCGATGATTTCTAGTGTACATGTGCTGCTCTGAGCTAATCATGCCGTTTTACTCATGGTAATAGCTGCGTCAAATATACTTGAGCTCTCCACTTAAACTGTTATTACTCCTGCATAGTTGCGCCATTTCTCGATACCATTGTTTTCGTATCTGTCGCTGCTTTTGATTTAGAGTTCTAATGGATATATCAGAACCCTTGGCTCTGACTTTGACCGAACATGCCATTCAAGGCCAAGCGATCGGCGTCGAGGCGCTCTTGACGGCGTTCTCGGTAGCGACGGCGACGAAGACTGGCCATTTGAAGCATGTCTTCAGCCATAGAGTGGTAGCGAGCCAAGACGGAGGTAACGTTATAGAAACTTCTATCCTCCATGCGCAATGGGTGCATGCTTGCATGAAAATTGGTCATCGATTGATTGTTTCGCGAGACATCTTAATCGATTATGTGAATAGTGATGTCTACTTGTTGGCTTACGCATTGTAGACCACTCGCCTATATCGATGCTTAACCAGTGGTTTCATGCATGCGTGAATAGATGGAGTCCATTCTTCATATTCGATGTGTTTCTCAGAAGATGACATGTGCTTGTGATAATACACTTATTCAGTCATAGATGCCTTGTTTCGCAATTTCCAATTGTCATATGTATATTCCCCATTTTTGAGAAATAGACATGTCTTCAATGGATATGTGTGTCAAATAAATAAATGACACTTTCATTGAAATGTCGGAGGTATATTCTGATATCTGATGCATAGTATAGAATTGTTGATATATAAGGACTATCAGTTTGTTATCTCTCAGACACAACGTTTTTGGTTTTGAGTTCTATTACGGACATGTTCAAAACGGTTTAAAAACACGTTTAACTGTTTAAAACATGAAAACAAAAACGTTTTATTGTTTCAAACACGTCAAAAACATGTTAAACGTGTTCTATTCATGTTTCGACCTGTTATTTTCGGGTTTCGAACACGTTTGATTGATGTCCACGACATCTGGATATTACGTTGGAACCTTGATTGAGCACAACGACCTCCAGAATGCGATGATTTCTAGTGTACATGTGCTGCTCTGAGCTAATCATGCCGTTTTACTCATGGTAATAGCTGCGTCAAATATACTTGAGCTCTCCACTTAAACTGTTATTACTCCTGCATAGTTGCGCCATTTCTCGATACCATTGTTTTCGTATCTGTCGCTGCTTTTGATTTAGAGTTCTAATGGATATATCAGAACCCTTGGCTCTGACTTTGACCGAACATGCCATTCAAGGCCAAGCGATCGGCGTCGAGGCGCTCTTGACGGCGTTCTCGGTAGCGACGGCGACGAAGACTGGCCATTTGAAGCATGTCTTCAGCCATAGAGTGGTAGCGAGCCAAGACGGAGGTAACGTTATAGAAACTTCTATCCTCCATGCGCAATGGGTGCATGCTTGCATGAAAATTGGTCATCGATTGATTGTTTCGCGAGACATCTTAATCGATTATGTGAATAGTGATGTCTACTTGTTGGCTTACGCATTGTAGACCACTCGCCTATATCGATGCTTAACCAGTGGTTTCATGCATGCGTGAATAGATGGAGTCCATTCTTCATATTCGATGTGTTTCTCAGAAGATGACATGTGCTTGTGATAATACACTTATTCAGTCATAGATGCCTTGTTTCGCAATTTCCAATTGTCATATGTATATTCCCCATTTTTGAGAAATAGACATGTCTTCAATGGATATGTGTGTCAAATAAATAAATGACACTTTCATTGAAATGTCGGAGGTATATTCTGATATCTGATGCATAGTATAGAATTGTTGATATATAAGGACTATCAGTTTGTTATCTCTCAGACACAACGTTTTTGGTTTTGAGTTCTATTACGGACATGTTCAAAACGGTTTAAAAACACGTTTAACTGTTTAAAACATGAAAACAAAAACGTTTTATTGTTTCAAACACGTCAAAAACATGTTAAACGTGTTCTATTCATGTTTCGACCTGTTATTTTCGGGTTTCGAACACGTTTGATTGATGTCCACGACATCTGGATATTACGTTGGAACCTTGATTGAGCACAACGACCTCCAGAATGCGATGATTTCTAGTGTACATGTGCTGCTCTGAGCTAATCATGCCGTTTTACTCATGGTAATAGCTGCGTCAAATATACTTGAGCTCTCCACTTAAACTGTTATTACTCCTGCATAGTTGCGCCATTTCTCGATACCATTGTTTTCGTATCTGTCGCTGCTTTTGATTTAGAGTTCTAATGGATATATCAGAACCCTTGGCTCTGACTTTGACCGAACATGCCATTCAAGGCCAAGCGATCGGCGTCGAGGCGCTCTTGACGGCGTTCTCGGTAGCGACGGCGACGAAGACTGGCCATTTGAAGCATGTCTTCAGCCATAGAGTGGTAGCGAGCCAAGACGGAGGTAACGTTATAGAAACTTCTATCCTCCATGCGCAATGGGTGCATGCTTGCATGAAAATTGGTCATCGATTGATTGTTTCGCGAGACATCTTAATCGATTATGTGAATAGTGATGTCTACTTGTTGGCTTACGCATTGTAGACCACTCGCCTATATCGATGCTTAACCAGTGGTTTCATGCATGCGTGAATAGATGGAGTCCATTCTTCATATTCGATGTGTTTCTCAGAAGATGACATGTGCTTGTGATAATACACTTATTCAGTCATAGATGCCTTGTTTCGCAATTTCCAATTGTCATATGTATATTCCCCATTTTTGAGAAATAGACATGTCTTCAATGGATATGTGTGTCAAATAAATAAATGACACTTTCATTGAAATGTCGGAGGTATATTCTGATATCTGATGCATAGTATAGAATTGTTGATATATAAGGACTATCAGTTTGTTATCTCTCAGACACAACGTTTTTGGTTTTGAGTTCTATTACGGACATGTTCAAAACGGTTTAAAAACACGTTTAACTGTTTAAAACATGAAAACAAAAACGTTTTATTGTTTCAAACACGTCAAAAACATGTTAAACGTGTTCTATTCATGTTTCGACCTGTTATTTTCGGGTTTCGAACACGTTTGATTGATGTCCACGACATCTGGATATTACGTTGGAACCTTGATTGAGCACAACGACCTCCAGAATGCGATGATTTCTAGTGTACATGTGCTGCTCTGAGCTAATCATGCCGTTTTACTCATGGTAATAGCTGCGTCAAATATACTTGAGCTCTCCACTTAAACTGTTATTACTCCTGCATAGTTGCGCCATTTCTCGATACCATTGTTTTCGTATCTGTCGCTGCTTTTGATTTAGAGTTCTAATGGATATATCAGAACCCTTGGCTCTGACTTTGACCGAACATGCCATTCAAGGCCAAGCGATCGGCGTCGAGGCGCTCTTGACGGCGTTCTCGGTAGCGACGGCGACGAAGACTGGCCATTTGAAGCATGTCTTCAGCCATAGAGTGGTAGCGAGCCAAGACGGAGGTAACGTTATAGAAACTTCTATCCTCCATGCGCAATGGGTGCATGCTTGCATGAAAATTGGTCATCGATTGATTGTTTCGCGAGACATCTTAATCGATTATGTGAATAGTGATGTCTACTTGTTGGCTTACGCATTGTAGACCACTCGCCTATATCGATGCTTAACCAGTGGTTTCATGCATGCGTGAATAGATGGAGTCCATTCTTCATATTCGATGTGTTTCTCAGAAGATGACATGTGCTTGTGATAATACACTTATTCAGTCATAGATGCCTTGTTTCGCAATTTCCAATTGTCATATGTATATTCCCCATTTTTGAGAAATAGACATGTCTTCAATGGATATGTGTGTCAAATAAATAAATGACACTTTCATTGAAATGTCGGAGGTATATTCTGATATCTGATGCATAGTATAGAATTGTTGATATATAAGGACTATCAGTTTGTTATCTCTCAGACACAACGTTTTTGGTTTTGAGTTCTATTACGGACATGTTCAAAACGGTTTAAAAACACGTTTAACTGTTTAAAACATGAAAACAAAAACGTTTTATTGTTTCAAACACGTCAAAAACATGTTAAACGTGTTCTATTCATGTTTCGACCTGTTATTTTCGGGTTTCGAACACGTTTGATTGATGTCCACGACATCTGGATATTACGTTGGAACCTTGATTGAGCACAACGACCTCCAGAATGCGATGATTTCTAGTGTACATGTGCTGCTCTGAGCTAATCATGCCGTTTTACTCATGGTAATAGCTGCGTCAAATATACTTGAGCTCTCCACTTAAACTGTTATTACTCCTGCATAGTTGCGCCATTTCTCGATACCATTGTTTTCGTATCTGTCGCTGCTTTTGATTTAGAGTTCTAATGGATATATCAGAACCCTTGGCTCTGACTTTGACCGAACATGCCATTCAAGGCCAAGCGATCGGCGTCGAGGCGCTCTTGACGGCGTTCTCGGTAGCGACGGCGACGAAGACTGGCCATTTGAAGCATGTCTTCAGCCATAGAGTGGTAGCGAGCCAAGACGGAGGTAACGTTATAGAAACTTCTATCCTCCATGCGCAATGGGTGCATGCTTGCATGAAAATTGGTCATCGATTGATTGTTTCGCGAGACATCTTAATCGATTATGTGAATAGTGATATCTACTTGTTGGCTTACGCATTGTAGACCACTCGCCTATATCGATGCTTAACCAGTGGTTTCATGCATGCGTGAATAGATGGAGTCCATTCTTCATATTCGATGTGTTTCTCAGAAGATGACATGTGCTTGTGATAATACACTTATTCAGTCATAGATGCCTTGTTTCGCAATTTCCAATTGTCATATGTATATTCCCCATTTTTGAGAAATAGACATGTCTTCAATGGATATGTGTGTCAAATAAATAAATGACACTTTCATTGAAATGTCGGAGGTATATTCTGATATCTGATGCATAGTATAGAATTGTTGATATATAAGGACTATCAGTTTGTTATCTCTCAGACACAACGTTTTTGGTTTTGAGTTCTATTACGGACATGTTCAAAACGGTTTAAAAACACGTTTAACTGTTTAAAACATGAAAACAAAAACGTTTTATTGTTTCAAACACGTCAAAAACATGTTAAACGTGTTCTATTCATGTTTCGACCTGTTATTTTCGGGTTTCGAACACGTTTGATTGATGTCCACGACATCTGGATATTACGTTGGAACCTTGATTGAGCACAACGACCTCCAGAATGCGATGATTTCTAGTGTACATGTGCTGCTCTGAGCTAATCATGCCGTTTTACTCATGGTAATAGCTGCGTCAAATATACTTGAGCTCTCCACTTAAACTGTTATTACTCCTGCATAGTTGCGCCATTTCTCGATACCATTGTTTTCGTATCTGTCGCTGCTTTTGATTTAGAGTTCTAATGGATATATCAGAACCCTTGGCTCTGACTTTGACCGAACATGCCATTCAAGGCCAAGCGATCGGCGTCGAGGCGCTCTTGACGGCGTTCTCGGTAGCGACGGCGACGAAGACTGGCCATTTGAAGCATGTCTTCAGCCATAGAGTGGTAGCGAGCCAAGACGGAGGTAACGTTATAGAAACTTCTATCCTCCATGCGCAATGGGTGCATGCTTGCATGAAAATTGGTCATCGATTGATTGTTTCGCGAGACATCTTAATCGATTATGTGAATAGTGATGTCTACTTGTTGGCTTACGCATTGTAGACCACTCGCCTATATCGATGCTTAACCAGTGGTTTCATGCATGCGTGAATAGATGGAGTCCATTCTTCATATTCGATGTGTTTCTCAGAAGATGACATGTGCTTGTGATAATACACTTATTCAGTCATAGATGCCTTGTTTCGCAATTTCCAATTGTCATATGTATATTCCCCATTTTTGAGAAATAGACATGTCTTCAATGGATATGTGTGTCAAATAAATAAATGACACTTTCATTGAAATGTCGGAGGTATATTCTGATATCTGATGCATAGTATAGAATTGTTGATATATAAGGACTATCAGTTTGTTATCTCTCAGACACAACGTTTTTGGTTTTGAGTTCTATTACGGACATGTTCAAAACGGTTTAAAAACACGTTTAACTGTTTAAAACATGAAAACAAAAACGTTTTATTGTTTCAAACACGTCAAAAACATGTTAAACGTGTTCTATTCATGTTTCGACCTGTTATTTTCGGGTTTCGAACACGTTTGATTGATGTCCACGACATCTGGATATTACGTTGGAACCTTGATTGAGCACAACGACCTCCAGAATGCGATGATTTCTAGTGTACATGTGCTGCTCTGAGCTAATCATGCCGTTTTACTCATGGTAATAGCTGCGTCAAATATACTTGAGCTCTCCACTTAAACTGTTATTACTCCTGCATAGTTGCGCCATTTCTCGATACCATTGTTTTCGTATCTGTCGCTGCTTTTGATTTAGAGTTCTAATGGATATATCAGAACCCTTGGCTCTGACTTTGACCGAACATGCCATTCAAGGCCAAGCGATCGGCGTCGAGGCGCTCTTGACGGCGTTCTCGGTAGCGACGGCGACGAAGACTGGCCATTTGAAGCATGTCTTCAGCCATAGAGTGGTAGCGAGCCAAGACGGAGGTAACGTTATAGAAACTTCTATCCTCCATGCGCAATGGGTGCATGCTTGCATGAAAATTGGTCATCGATTGATTGTTTCGCGAGACATCTTAATCGATTATGTGAATAGTGATGTCTACTTGTTGGCTTACGCATTGTAGACCACTCGCCTATATCGATGCTTAACCAGTGGTTTCATGCATGCGTGAATAGATGGAGTCCATTCTTCATATTCGATGTGTTTCTCAGAAGATGACATGTGCTTGTGATAATACACTTATTCAGTCATAGATGCCTTGTTTCGCAATTTCCAATTGTCATATGTATATTCCCCATTTTTGAGAAATAGACATGTCTTCAATGGATATGTGTGTCAAATAAATAAATGACACTTTCATTGAAATGTCGGAGGTATATTCTGATATCTGATGCATAGTATAGAATTGTTGATATATAAGGACTATCAGTTTGTTATCTCTCAGACACAACGTTTTTGGTTTTGAGTTCTATTACGGACATGTTCAAAACGGTTTAAAAACACGTTTAACTGTTTAAAACATGAAAACAAAAACGTTTTATTGTTTCAAACACGTCAAAAACATGTTAAACGTGTTCTATTCATGTTTCGACCTGTTATTTTCGGGTTTCGAACACGTTTGATTGATGTCCACGACATCTGGATATTACGTTGGAACCTTGATTGAGCACAACGACCTCCAGAATGCGATGATTTCTAGTGTACATGTGCTGCTCTGAGCTAATCATGCCGTTTTACTCATGGTAATAGCTGCGTCAAATATACTTGAGCTCTCCACTTAAACTGTTATTACTCCTGCATAGTTGCGCCATTTCTCGATACCATTGTTTTCGTATCTGTCGCTGCTTTTGATTTAGAGTTCTAATGGATATATCAGAACCCTTGGCTCTGACTTTGACCGAACATGCCATTCAAGGCCAAGCGATCGGCGTCGAGGCGCTCTTGACGGCGTTCTCGGTAGCGACGGCGACGAAGACTGGCCATTTGAAGCATGTCTTCAGCCATAGAGTGGTAGCGAGCCAAGACGGAGGTAACGTTATAGAAACTTCTATCCTCCATGCGCAATGGGTGCATGCTTGCATGAAAATTGGTCATCGATTGATTGTTTCGCGAGACATCTTAATCGATTATGTGAATAGTGATGTCTACTTGTTGGCTTACGCATTGTAGACCACTCGCCTATATCGATGCTTAACCAGTGGTTTCATGCATGCGTGAATAGATGGAGTCCATTCTTCATATTCGATGTGTTTCTCAGAAGATGACATGTGCTTGTGATAATACACTTATTCAGTCATAGATGCCTTGTTTCGCAATTTCCAATTGTCATATGTATATTCCCCATTTTTGAGAAATAGACATGTCTTCAATGGATATGTGTGTCAAATAAATAAATGACACTTTCATTGAAATGTCGGAGGTATATTCTGATATCTGATGCATAGTATAGAATTGTTGATATATAAGGACTATCAGTTTGTTATCTCTCAGACACAACGTTTTTGGTTTTGAGTTCTATTACGGACATGTTCAAAACGGTTTAAAAACACGTTTAACTGTTTAAAACATGAAAACAAAAACGTTTTATTGTTTCAAACACGTCAAAAACATGTTAAACGTGTTCTATTCATGTTTCGACCTGTTATTTTCGGGTTTCGAACACGTTTGATTGATGTCCACGACATCTGGATATTACGTTGGAACCTTGATTGAGCACAACGACCTCCAGAATGCGATGATTTCTAGTGTACATGTGCTGCTCTGAGCTAATCATGCCGTTTTACTCATGGTAATAGCTGCGTCAAATATACTTGAGCTCTCCACTTAAACTGTTATTACTCCTGCATAGTTGCGCCATTTCTCGATACCATTGTTTTCGTATCTGTCGCTGCTTTTGATTTAGAGTTCTAATGGATATATCAGAACCCTTGGCTCTGACTTTGACCGAACATGCCATTCAAGGCCAAGCGATCGGCGTCGAGGCGCTCTTGACGGCGTTCTCGGTAGCGACGGCGACGAAGACTGGCCATTTGAAGCATGTCTTCAGCCATAGAGTGGTAGCGAGCCAAGACGGAGGTAACGTTATAGAAACTTCTATCCTCCATGCGCAATGGGTGCATGCTTGCATGAAAATTGGTCATCGATTGATTGTTTCGCGAGACATCTTAATCGATTATGTGAATAGTGATGTCTACTTGTTGGCTTACGCATTGTAGACCACTCGCCTATATCGATGCTTAACCAGTGGTTTCATGCATGCGTGAATAGATGGAGTCCATTCTTCATATTCGATGTGTTTCTCAGAAGATGACATGTGCTTGTGATAATACACTTATTCAGTCATAGATGCCTTGTTTCGCAATTTCCAATTGTCATATGTATATTCCCCATTTTTGAGAAATAGACATGTCTTCAATGGATATGTGTGTCAAATAAATAAATGACACTTTCATTGAAATGTCGGAGGTATATTCTGATATCTGATGCATAGTATAGAATTGTTGATATATAAGGACTATCAGTTTGTTATCTCTCAGACACAACGTTTTTGGTTTTGAGTTCTATCTACAAATGTAGTACCAATTTATTTCGTCATGTCCACTGCTGATGATGTCGTTGGCTGCAAGAATTCTTGTGAGCGAGTGCATCTTGCACTGTGTCGAGGAAGTGGACACCACGGTGGTGATGAGCCCTCGATTGGGATCAACTTTACTGTGAGCGCTACGTTGACACTCTCAAGGGATCTATCTTGACAGCTAGCTATCTACAGCTTCAGTACATAGAACACGCCTTGTGCTGGCCATTTCGTTCTTCCATTTGCGACGTCCAAGCAACGTATCAGCTACACTTCTCCATCAGATCAACTCGCACGGGAATAAACACTGCATAATCTTGTCATACACAGTTTGAACAATTTGTAGTTTGCTACATATTAATACTTGGACGAATCATTAATCACAGAGAACGCCTTTGTCGTTGGTGGACATGATGAAAACTTTTTCGCAAGCATACTGCAGTGGTGCCAGTACAACATCATGATGACTCCATTCTCCACACCAGAATCTCGTCTGTACTGCAGAGCACGATCCTTCCGTCCAAAGCGGACTTGGCCTTCCGGTCAGCTCGCTTGGCGCTTGCTTCGATGACTTTTTCCTCGCGGGGCGATCTCGCCATGGACGAAAATGCAAAAGAATCGGAGCAAGGACGACGAAGAGGGAAACAGTGCAATGTACTTGTCGCCTGTTGCGTTTGTAATGAGTACTATGACTTTCTACAGCTTGAACAGAAATTGCAGCAATGACCAAGTGTACGATGCACTGCATATTGCATTTGACGCTGCCATGAACAAGACCACACTTGCGTCGTTTGCTGGAGCTGTTTCCATCCTTGCTGGTGGCTTCATTTCTGAATTACCAGCGGATATGGTCAAACTCATGGACGGGACGGTCGATCTGTGCTCGGATTTCGTCAAGTATGCCTGTGGTACGTGGCTCAACGACGTAGTGATTCCCCCACGAAGAGTCAAGTGCTCTACATGAGCGGTATCGTGACTGCTGAAGCCGAACGCATTGTCAACGAGCTGATTGCAGCCAAGAAACCCAAGATTGGCGAGTTTTACCACTCGTGCATGGACACCACGACGATCAACCAGCTTGGTTTGACACCCCTTGACAAGGAACTGACCATGATTCGCACTGCCAATTCGTCCAAGGAGATCTTGACCGCCATCGCCAAGTTGAGCCATCGCGGTGTGGGCGTGCTAGTCAACACGTATGTCCATGCCAACGTGTATGACTTTTCACACAACGCGTCAAAGATCGCTCAAAAGGATGCACTTGTAGCTTACTACAACCTCATGACATTCACCGAAGCGAATACCAAGTACCCACTCACACTTGGCTTTCAGCTGCAAGCCCATGGATTCAGCGTGCATGAAGGTTGCTCCACGGACAAGATCATCCTTGAGGACTTGAAATTCTTTGATCGCGTCGAAGCCTTAGCCAAGTCGACACCTCAATATCTTGGCCAAGCAAAAATGTGATTTCATCCATTTTGAATTCGACAGATGGAGTGAGACTGTCCCGTGCGGACTCCTCCAAGTCGCTCCACTCTCGGAGAGGGCGGTGATCCTCTGGCATCTTGAATTTCAAGGCCACGTGTATTTAAATGATATGAACACGACAAACCATCCGAACGAGGACCATCCACTTGGCTCGATCGACTCTTTTGAGGCGTCTCCGATGGAAAGTTGACAAAAGAGATCTATGCGAGGACAAATTGCAATGGTACCAACTCGAAGAAAGACGTCTCTCCTGATGACTTGATGCCTGTCAAAATTGGCGAAATTTCACCTTGTATACTCTTGAAACCCACGGGTCGATCTACTCCAGTCCATGTTGAGCTGTGCAAGTTTCCCCCTTTTGAAGCTGCTGTCCAGGGAACAAGTCTTCAAGTTTGCACGAATCGATGCAAGGAAAACGATCGGACAACGACAGAGGATGCCTGTGTGAGGACATCATCTTGGTGCAATCATCTGGGGACACCTGTAATACAGGAATGGGGCTTTCTCGCTGAAATGCCAGTCGAATATCTGCCTAACCTTTTCGAATTTACCTTTCTCTTCTTTTAATCGCTGAGGTACATCTTGGTGCATTCCAACAACGGAGACAAAGATGACAAGTGTACGAGACGATCTCCAAGACGACAAGACTGCAGCTTGCAAGAAAGAAGCCCCAACAAGACGCACAAGCAACGTATTCAATCGCGTGCAATCCTAACTAGTCACGGCGCACAATGAAACGCATGAATCACTCAATCATGTCAGACTTTGTAGATCAATCTCACTCATAACTTGGCTGAGGACGAGCAAGTCAAGCATGCCTCATCGCGACGGTTGCATTTTCAAAGTCGTCCTCGAGTCGACGATTGCTTGATGGCGACAGCATCAGCTTGTCATCGGTAGACAGGATGAAAACTTTTCCAGCGTCCCGACAACATTCCAAGTACCACATGTGAGCAATCGCAAGCTGAGCATCTAAACAATCCAGACGAGTCCACATGAACCAAGTCTATCCACACTCTATCCTTCGTCGCCAAGACGTGGGCAATGGCGTCTTGTGAACGACAAGATGTGGATTGCTGAAGTTGGTCGCGCCAAGGAATGGTGGCTGTAGACTCGAACGTCAAGACCCTTCGCAGCAACCTCGACGGGATATGCGACTGAAAACGGCGTCCACGCCATCAACAGCGACTGTGCTGCCAGCAACAAGGATCAAAAGTGGACGTTCTCGCATGGCACCATCACGCAAGACTTTTACAAGCTTTGCCTCACGTCGGATTTCAAGTTGGGGAGAACAACAAGATCTAACTCCTGCCTGAACGTCTTGACCGCTCAGTTGATAGTGATCCAGTTTGCAGAGTTTCGTTGGCACTTTGAGTACCTCGGAACGAGGGAGATTCACCTCGGAATGATAAGGATGTAGAGAAGTGTGCCATATGTATGTCGACACCATGGCATTCAAAATCCCGCAGCGATAATATAGTTGGCTATCCACACTGCGTCCTCGCCATGCCAGCTCGATGTACATGCTTGTACAAGCTCCACCTCTGCATGATTGTCGTGGTTGAGGCCTGTTTCTCCACAGACTCAACGCAGTCGGGGAGTTTGTAATGTTGTCCGAAATGACCCATCTGTATCGTCCATCAAGATGAAATATGCTCCGTGACATTTCGTCCAACAACGCCCCCAAGGGGGAGACCACGGTGAGCCCCAGACGGGGGCGCTTTCTTGACGTGGCGTATGCAAGACAAACGAACTAGGATGGCCAAGTCCAATGGTATTGCGAATTGATGGACCTGGCATGACCAATTTGGCTGACAAGGCACTGCAATTCGACCAAGTCTTCCAGTGGAGGAAGAAATTATTCTTGAGGGTTTCCCACGATCCTCAGGGACGCACGGCAGCCCGCCACGCTTGAACTGACGAGCTGAGAGAAGACTGCTTGGCCATTCGTATCAATCCAATTCAAGTCCACCACGAAGGGCCATTTTTGTTGATTTTCCTCGGTGTTTCTGTGCACATACGAGAGGCGTTCCTCAAAATGTACCTTGTTCACGTTGATGGACAACGTGCATCTTGGGGAATTCCTCTCGTCTGTGCACTCCAACAACGGAGACAAAGTTGGCAAGTGCACGAGAGACGATCTCCGACACGATAAGACTGCAGTTTGTACGAAAGAAGCCATGACAAGACGCACAAGCAACGATGTTATGTTGACTCTTTTCATGTAAGCCTTTGGGGAAGAATCCACTCGATTGTACCTAAACTACGACCCAATTCTCGTGACGGATGCAGTGGTTGTTTCATGGTGTCCTTCGTCGCCAAGGCAATGGCCATCGCTCCCACCAAATCATGTATCCTCCTCTAGAAACACGCCTAGAATCCATTCTTCCGTGGCGCTCTGGCGTTGCATGATACCCGATTTAAAAAGGAAGAAGCTGGCAATTTTATTTGTTGTGTCTCGATGCACAATCCTACGTTCCACAACCTCAGCCAGGATGAATCGTCGATTTTGAATTCAACCGATGGAAAACCAGCGACAAAGAATTCCAACTACTCCCTGCTTGGCGCAGAACTTGAGCTTCAAGTCTACGACATTGGTGGTCAGCTGTCGAAGATCATGTGCAAAGATACATTCGTCCCCCATGGATGCCTCAGGGGGTTCCCCCCACGCCCTGTCCAACTGCCCGTCTGTTTCAAGAACTACCGCGCCCCCAGGGCACGACCGTAACTTGTGCATTTTGCACAGTGTTCGTGTGCACATTCGAGAGCGTGCCTCGAAATCCATTTGATGCCTCGTAGCCAGAACAACCCAGAACCGAACAAGGATGACTTCCTGTACCAACCCGATTCATATATAACTTTGAACACCGATCTGTTTCTACAATTTCGTTGATTTCAATGGGGCGCTACAAGTTCCTCATGCTTTTGCCTCGGAGGCCGTACAAGTGTAGCATCAATACACCGCGATCTATGCTTTACAAGTTGGAAATCTTTGTTAGGGATTCGAATGTCGAACTGAGTGCAAAGTGCCTTTTGGACGACTGTCACTTCATTTTGAAGTGCAATTTGATGATGAAATCTTCATTAAGAGATTGTGTCCTTTCAGAAAGGATCGCCACACTTGGACGATGGCCTTCTCGTCCCATGCTGTCATCGTGGCGATCATTGCATGGCTATGGCTGCGTCTAGCTCACGGCACGCCGCTCCAGTTTCAACGTGTTGGTCCATGTCTTGAGCCATATCTTGCTGAGCTGTGTGTAGATCGACCCCGACTATTTACTCGTCCATGAGGATACAGCGATCAACGTGACGGCTATCCGAATAGTAAACTCCACGCTTGATCCCGCTACACTGATCTACGTTGTGGTATACAGTCCATGGAGATTTGATGCCGTGAATGAATGGTAGGTTCAAGCCGAGCACGGCGCATTCGCAGTACACGACATGGATGCGTGGCAATCGCGAGTCCGCCGGTTGTGCGACTGGGACAACGTTCCAGCGTCCTTTGCGCCCACGCGGTCGTCCACGCTTGCCTTTGAGGCGACTCTCTCGACGGCAAATGACATCCTCGGCGCACTGGACTATCTCCCACCACCGCAGTATAATTTCGACTGGACATCGTCTAGGCCATGCATCCGACCAGATCAATCGCTCGAGTCTATCCGGGTGTATGCAGTCGCAGCGCCCTCGGCCTCTCCTTCCTTCCTCTCGCAATTGTCTTCAGCATGCCGTCTTGACGATGCCTTCTTCAAGCTCGACCGAAGTGGCGGCGTTCTTTTCAATTACCCCATCGCGATTGCAGCAGTGAACGACCCGCCGGAACTATTCAACATGCCATCGTCTCCACTCCATCTTTCACCTGGAACGTGCTTTCCATTGCCAGGAGCTGTGGCAGACTCGGACGTGAATGAAATCCCCAACAGAGGCGGTGCGCTTCGAGTGCGTCTAACAGCTTCCAGTGGCTTGACGATACGATTGTTTATGATGGACGTCGTCAACTTTGGCATTGGATTGCCGGCAAAGACCGCCGTCGTGGAGAATTACACGCACATTGAAGCAAGCTCGATTGTGCTACAAAGTGGGCAGCAAGACCAGTTGAATGCATTCCTGCCGCTGGTTTCGATATGCCTTGCGACGTCCAACTCAACCACTTCTTGGAATACTTCATTGAGAGTTGTTGTCGACGACGGCGGTGGTTGCGGAACTCTTCCCAGTGCGTCCCCTGCGGCTTTTGCAACTATTGCAGTCATGGCTAATGTCCCCCCTCCAGATCTTTCGCTTGCCCCCTCGACAAACCAGACTTTGACGGTCAACCGAAACAACATCACGAATCGATTTCGCTACGTCCAGAGGCTCACATTGTCTACGAATGCGCTGGATGTCGTGCAGCGAATTACAGTCTCAGCGCCATTTACAAAGGAAATCCAGCTTGTCTCGCTGACATCAGCCTTGCCGATGGACCAAGGCACTCTCGAATTGAGTTTTACATTTGGAGGCGTGACGTCGTCTGCTGTGATTGACGTGGCCATGACAGCTCCAGAAGTCGCTCAAGCTCTGACGTCGCAGTGGACAAATGCCGGCGATATCTCCACCACAATAACGTCGAGCCTCCTTGACAATGGCGCGGGAAGCTCGATGACATGGGCAATTACGTTTCAAACACTGGCGGGGACAAGTATTCCACTGATTCAAGCCACGGCGATCGCTTTACCTCTGGCTGGTGGCGTTGTGGACGTTTCTAGAAGGTCACCAGGGTCTCAAATTGCTCCAGAGTGGACGTTGCACGTGACGGAAAGAGTCGCAGGAGGGACATTTATCGTGGACGTTGTTGGCACTTGCAATGTGTTTTGGCCAGCGTTTTCAACAACTCCGCTACCAGCCCGAGCGACGCCTCTTCAAATTCAAGTCGCTCTGCAAGCTCATCAATCAATTGACCAAGTCAATGTGGTTCAAGCTGCGCCGCTGACGTTTGTCATTACGTTCTGGACGAATGTGTACACGGCATGCCCGACAGGTTTGGCGATTGTTGCTCGATTTTTTGGTGGCCATGGACAGCAAAGCTGCTCGACCTGTACGACTGGTATCGCCTCTGTCTCCGCCACTCAGTCTAACGTCGGCAGTCAAGAAATGCAAGCGTCCGACATGTGGCGCTTTGTCTCCCCTGCTTTTGATGCGACCCCTTGGATGACTGTGGTAACATCGACGCCGTTTAAATTGCAACAAGTGCTTCCTCCGAACGTCGCGGTGGCCAAGATGGATTGTGCGAATCCAGCCTTACGCTGCATGTGGGAATTCCAGTACGTTGGTCCACTCCTCACGGTTCAAATCGCCTCGCCGACGCTTGTACTCGCCAACGAAGTCAGACAAGCTCAACCGATGACATGGAGCAAGGCGACGTTTGCACTGGGCGATCATTTAATCGTGGCAGCTTCCGTAGACGACATCAAGCTGACAAATTTACTGGCGACATGGTGTCGGTGCTCTGTCAATGCTACAACCATCGAGAAGACCTCGACAAGATATGCATGGGCGATTTACACTGTCGATTCGATTGAAATTCAAGCCATCCCGATCTCGACTTGGATTCAAGTCGACGTTTCCCCCCTTCGCCCAAGCGACCAACTGGTCATATTGCCCCCGACACCACTTGGCAAACTAAACCCACGCCTTTCAAGCATTCCCCTTCAACGTGTTATTCCAATCGCAGGGGGAAAGCTCCCCCCTGTGTTGGCTGCATTTGCTGCAGCATATCCAAACGATACGATCCTCGCCATGGATGGCAAAATTACGCCAATTCCCCCTGAAATTATCTACACAGGACCGTCTGCGTATAAAGTACGACCAGGGCGAACCATTCTGTTTGCAAACCTCTCGATCACTTCGACAGACTGTCGTTCGATGGCCCTCCAGCTTGACGTCAGCTACGGAAAACTATGGTTGGACTTGTCAGTGCGATTCTACGTTCGGTACAAGGAAGGCTCGAAAGATGGAGGCCAGCATTTGGTCCTTGAAAGTACGTGCAAAAACTTGAAGACGGCGCTCAGAGGACTCTACTACACTGCAAATGCTTCGTTTTATGGTCAAGATGAATTGGTCCTTCGTCTCAATTCCACTCAAGTTCGTATTGCAATCAATGTTCCCCTCACTCTATCGCCCCCTGAAATCACAGCGACAGTGCGGGCGCTTCACACACTAGAAGACACGGAGCTGGCGCTACTAGGCTTTGCAATTCAACCATCGCCAACGACACCATCCAACTGCTCGACGACACTGACTGCGATTTCCTCGGTCGGCCAAGGAACTCTCTACACCAGCGACAGAGGGCGGCAAGGACGCTCACGTTTGAAATTACAAAGCACGGATGGGGTCAACCCACTGAAACACTGGTTTTACAAGCCCAATTTGAATTTTGCGGGGCTTGACAAGTTAATCATTCGCGTCGAGCAAAGTCTATCATGCTCGACTGGGACAACTGAAGCTGAGTTGGAGCTGCCAATCCTCGTGGATCCAGTGCCAGATCCAGTCGAGCTTGCATGGATTTGTCCACCCTCCTTTCAAGTCGAGTGGCCGACAACGTTGCTGCCAACTGCGGAATTAACATCCGTTGACGCTGAATTTGCTCTCTTTCCAAACTATCACATTGAGCTAATTGGATCAGCACAACTTGGCTCGTTAACATTTGGAGCTATCAAGGGCGCGACTGTCGTGTGCACTATCGATCAAGCAATTGCATATTTGAGCTCGATTCAATATACGCCGCCGCCTCAAGACGCCAAATATGGAGAGACTTTGGTCGATTTGGTTCAAATTTCAGCTCGAGAGTTCGGAAATACGTTATTTCCTCCCGCCGTTGTCCAAGCCAATCTCTCCATGTCCATACCCATTCCAGCTTGCGCTTTGTTTTCGGTCCCTTTGGGTGAAACGAGCGAAGACTCCTTGTTAAACCTCACATGGATGGTTCACCTCTTGGTGAACGGTACGGCAAAGGTGAAAAAAGGCTGGCTGTTATGTCCCTCCTGCTATGACATGTGGGCCAAGCAAACTGTTGTTGCCGGGGACTTAATCTATCAACCAGATCCGAATTACTATGGCGAAGACACGCTTGAAATAGAGTGTGGGATGGATATTCAACCAGCGTCGTTGCCTTTAGCTATCTATCCTGTCAACGACGCCCCAGAATGGGTTGTCGATTCCACCACGCTCCAAATCCAAGACACAACATCACTATGTCGTTGGAAGATCGAGGATGTGGACCCAAGTGAATCATACCGTGTGACTCTAACAGCTCAACGTTGCTCTGTAAAGCTCTCGTCGTTGATTCCAAGTATATTCGTCGAGCCCCAGACAAACCAAAGTGCACTTCAGTTCCAAGGCCGACTAGCCAATGTGAATAATCTTCTTCAGTCTTGCAAGCTTGAAATCACGCCACCGAGACAACCTTTGAGCCATTTGGATAGTCTCCAAGCTTGCGTTCGTGAGAAAACAGTTGATGGAGATTGGGGCCCTCCTCAATGCATCAGCATCTCCTTGCAGATATTGCCATCAACGCGACAATTAACAGCAGCGGATATGCCTCAGCTTTCGTATACCCAACAATGGAATGGAGTCGAAGACACGCCAGCTCCATTAGTTGGATTGCAATTTTCATCACGATCTATGGACTTTGATCAATCCATATCTGTCAATTTTCAAGCTGCCAAAGGCACAGTGGATATTATTTCTTTTGCTTCCTGCTTACAACGCTTAGCCCCGTCGAGAATCGCTGGAGATATTGTGTGTCTCCAACAACTCTTCAGTCGCTCAGATTCAATCTGGTACCGCCCTTATCCCAATCAATGTGGCTTTGACACAGTCACAGTCACGTACGGCTTGGATCAAGTTGTCGAAGTGCCAGTCTACATGAAACCAGTCGTGGATGTACCCGTGTGGCGCAATGTGTCGACTAGTTTTTGGCATATTGTTCGCGACGATCAGGTATCGTGGCGCTTGAGCTCCACGAATCCGATCCTTGCTATAAAAGATGGTGACGTTGGCGTCAACTTTGAATTGGACGTGCGCATCTCTCATGGAAAACTCGATTTTGGCTGGATTCCAGGCTTGTATTACCCCATCCAGCAAGATCAATGGTTACGTGTTGTCGGGGAGCAGGAGCCGCTCAATACATTTGTTCAGAGCCTTCAGTATACTCCAACAGTGTTTGGCATCAACGATACCCTTGTTTTAACTCTCCAGAATACTTCAGAAGCCAGGATTTCGATTCATGTTGCCGATGAACCCATGGTTTTAGAGACCAACACGACTTATTTGGCTGTCGAGGTGAATCAAAGCATAAAGATTCCACTCATTGAATTGCGAGGCTCGGCGAAACCTCTCGTAGCGAATTCATGGACAATTTCATTGTCTTGTCAATTTGGACGCTTCATTGCGGGACAACAGAACCTCTCGCTGTCTGTGACAACAAAGCAAGGACCTCCTGAGCAACTGAATCAATTCCTATCGGCTATCGTGTATCAAGCTACGAATCTATCGGATATTATTCACATTCGCCTCTTGGATGACGATGTTGTCACGAATGAAATTGCAATTCAAGTCGAGACCATTTCAAGTTATATGCCTATTCAGCTCCAATGTGTACCAGCAACAAGTCCAAAACTAGTCCAGGAATCTCAACCTGTTTCGATTGCAAGTTGGTTTGATTTGACGCTCACAGGTGAGAAAGCTCCCGACGAGGATGAAATCTTTGTTCAAGTCGACGTCTTCACAACAAGCTCCGAAAAGCAGCTCCGACTTCCTCTTTATCCTGGCCTACGGCTGAATACACTCGATTGGACATCTCACGTTTGGGTTCGTGGTTTGGCTGTAAATGTTGTCCCAGCAATCAACGCGATAACTCTTCAACCATTTACAGACAGCGACAAACTTCAAATTGCCGTCTCAACGCCAAGTTTACCCGTAGTGAACTGCACAGTGCCATTTCAACGGATAGATCAAAACCATCCACCGTCGATTGACTTTTCACCTGAGCCATGGAAGGTTACCGTCTCGGACGCCGACGTAATAAAGTTCCCCATGGCCCCGTTTATGGTGTCCATGTGGTCGACGTCAGCGACATTTACCTTTGGGACTTCTCAGCCTTCAAATATTCTCAAGAGCTCAACGACAAATCTCTCTACAACCGTCTATTCATCCTTGATATTCATGGCATTAGAAGCAGAGTTCAATTCAATTTTAGCTAGCTTGGCTTGCGTCGATGGCTACGGTGGAATTTACTTGACAGTCGACGATCAAGGCCACGGCCAAGCTAATTATACAAGTCTAAACGCCGATCAATTTCTACCTTGTCCATCATTGCTCAAGTCATCGACGGAGCTTAAAGTCGACAGCACTTTTCAGCCTGCCCCGTGCTTTGTATCGCATCCGTGCTCGTTGCCATCTTTGTCTGTGGTCTCGACGAGTTTTATGCAATTTCATAGCTTGACGACTACCACTCAGCTTGGGTGTATACCTGAAATCCAAGAAATTCAAACGCGAGTCGACAATCCAATGAACCAGAAATTCACATTCGCATTGTATTCGACTCCGTTGGCTCCAACGACGCAATTTCAATTGCAAGTCTCGTGGCAATTACTCCGTGGCTCGTCCCAAACGACCACGACGACTATTGTTTGTAGTGCAATGGCCGTGGCGTCTCAATTTGAAGAAATTCGTGGCGCTGGTCCTGGTCGTGACCTTGGGGAATCGATTCAAGCCAAGCTAGAATTTGTTTTACCCGTTTCAGTCCAGGTCTCCTATGGTAAATCAAATTCTTGGCGTATTGAAATACTCCCCGACCCGTCGTCGCTCTACAAGGTCGATATTCAGCTCGTGGGTACGACCAATAGTCTCTTGATGGATGTGTTTCCGAGTCAACCGGCCTCAATCATCTCGGGAACGTTTGCTCTGTCATTTGCGGGGGCTCAAACCCCGCCTTTAGCGTGCGATATTGCCGCAGTCGATCTGCAAACGCAGCTTGAATTTCTGCCAACTGTCGATATTGTCCAAGTCACCAGAACGACAGATCCAGACTCTGTCGGGGGCTACACTTGGTCCATTACATTCCTTCAACTTGCAAACGGTGCAGTGCCTCTCTTGATTGCAGCCAACACATCGACGTTAAAGCCAACTTATCGCCAAGTTATTGGAAATGTCGATGACTGTGTCGGGAGCCAAGCAAGAGTTGTTACCCGCCGTTCTCAAGCTGGATTTGGCCAAGTCCCAGCACAGTATCAAGTCGAACTACGAGCTCAGCACGTCGATCTCGCGTTTGATATTATTGTACAGGCGACGACGACAATGTTGACCACAGTGACGTTTCAATTAGCTCTGCCAAACTCGGCCCAGACCACGGGTGCGATTCAAAGCAACGCGGTCGCAATGGTCACAGACGAAGGTGCCGATCAGTCGCAAGGTGGTCGAATCTCCGAGTCGGTGCATGCTAAACTGAAGCCACTCTTTCCAGCCACTGCCATGATTTCCATCACACGCCATGGCCCGGACGCTAATCATGCGTTTTCATGGCACGTCGTTGTCGGTGGTGTGTCTTCCACGACGCCTCTTCCTATTGTGGCTTCATCTACTTGTCCCCAGTCGACTTGCTCAGTCCGGGTCGTTGGAACCCACGCGGCAAATTCTTTGGGTGGAACTTTTGTCTTACGCATAGGCTCGGAGGCGACGCTGCCATTACCGACCTCGGCGTCGTCTAGCCAAGTAGAAACAGCGCTACGCCAGCTTACTTGGGTCAAACAGCATGCCGACGTCCACGTGCGAAGATCAGCTGTTGATTTACAACAGGGAGCCGACTACGCCCTTGTATTTTTGAAAATGGGACTCCCCGCTCCTCCACTGTACTTGGACGCGTCTCAATTGACAGGAATCGGAGCTTATGGAAAACTTCACAGCGTCAACAGAGACAACAGGGTAGATTGGATCGCTCCTCCAGCTATAGAGACGGAATTCTTGACTCAAAAACACTTGGGCATGACGATGGCGATGGAAGGAACGGCAAAGGCGTTGAATACTGCATTGTCCAAGTTGGAATTCCAATCCACGAGTTGGTTTGGAACGCTCGGATTGACATTTGAGCTCAACAAAGAGCTGACGACGGTGGAAATAACGGTACCCGTGCTTCCATCTACAGCAAACCTCCCGGGTCTTGTCTTCAATCCGCTTGTCGTGTACGAAGACATTCCTCTACAACTCGTCGAGTTGGAATTCATGACTCCGACGAATTGGGCGCTGTATGCAACGATCAACGTGACTTTGGCAGTCTCGCATGGCAAACTTACAGGCATCCCGAGCTCCAACGTCGTCCCACCAGCGTCGACAATCCAAGTGTCCGCAGCAACTGCATTAATGCCATCAACGTTGTCGACGCTGTATTATCAACCAGAGTTGAATTTCAATGGGCTCGAGCAACTCGCTGTGTATATCAACAGCGCCAAAACCCAAATCTTTCGTTTCAACGTGCTTCCAGTCAACGACGCACCGTTAATTCGCATCCAAGGGTCTATCGAAGGCCCGTTTACGTCTCCATACTTCCCAATATTTGTTATGACTGCTCCTCAAGACACTAGAGTCTCCTTGCCGATGCTTTGGATCGAAGATGTCGATGCACTCGCTTACGAAGCAGCGCTTGGAACGTCGGTGTTGACTTTATCTATCCGTAGTAGCGTGGGTCATATCTTTCCATCAGCATTGGAGACTCGGACTGTCGTACAAGAAAGCCCGTCGCAGCTATTACTAGAGAGTTCGTTGACGCGATTGAATGCTGCATTGAATCGCTTGCTGTTGGATCCCCCTGCGGGATTCACGGGCAATATTACCGTCACGTTGTGGGTCGTTGATCGTGGCGATGGAGCTCCTTTAGAGCATTTCCGCCGCTTGTTAATTCAAGTCACGCCAGTGTTCAAACTGCCTCCGATTCGAATCGGCCAGTGGATGTATTTAGCCCAAGAAGACACGTCGCTGCCCATCTCGGACATTCAAATCGACGCCCCGATGCCTTTGTTTGATATGAACAAGGGAATGACGATAGCTAGTCGTTTGTACCAGACGCTCGTGCTTCCCCCTGACACTCGCAGTGGAAATTCGGGAGCTCGTGACGACTGGAGGTTGAAACTAGTCGACCGAGCAGCTTTGAATCCGCAGTGGTTTTGCACCTTTCAATCGCGGTTGTATTTTGCGGGCGATTCGATGCAATGTGGCCGAGAACTCATGGTCTCCAATGGTCTCGTCGACGCGGCATTGTTTGCAGACTTGAATCCTGGCTTCAGTGGCAGCAATCCGCAATACTTGACGGTATTTCAAGGCTCGATGTATTTCCAAGCCTCGGGGTTGGACTTATCGTACCAATTAACTTCTCCTGGCTGCACTAGTCGTCGAACGAGCTCGCTATCGTCCGATATTTTATTCGTCGTGGCGCAATCCAATACATGGCAGGTAAATCACGTCTATGACTGCCCTCAGGGCTACACTTGGATGACGACAAGTCAAGCGAAACACTTATTCAACGGTGGTGGTGATTCTTTTGTCTACTGGAATCAATGCGGCTGGGTCGAATATGTCTTTCAAGGCATCTCCCGTAAGTGGTTTCGCTTTGCCGACTCGGCCACGACGGGGGCTTTCAAGCATGCTGGTCGTATCGACGGCTTTCCAATTGAATACAGTTTTACAGCCACGGAATTTGCTGGAATTGTGTGTTTGCGCTCTCCATCGTCGGCTTTGTTTTCCCCTCCAGCAGTTTTGTGGCAATCGAACGGCATCACCGCCTCCAAAGTTGATTCCACGCTGGTGTATACCTCCCCTGCGTATTTGACCACCCTCTCGACATCTCCCTGGCTTGTCTTTCAGGCATATTCACCAACTTATGGCGTGGAGCTCTACCACACGAATGGACTCACAACTTATGTCGACGATTTGGCTTTAGGACCGCGTAGCTCGTCTCCCTCCAACTTTACGGAATTTCAAAGCCGGCTTGTGTTTGCCGCGACGTCAGATTTCGTTGGCCGTGAATTGTGGGCATCCTCCACGACGATTCAAGTCAATGGGCAACCGTGGACGTACCAAGTTGTGGCTGATATTGCTCCAGGTGCAGCAAGTTCGACGCCACAGGACCTTGTCGTTTGCAACGGTGTCTTATATTTCACGGCAGACGATGGCGTCCGTGGCCGTGAAGTTTGGAAATGGGATGGAACGAATGCTCCAACATTGGTGCAAGACCTCTGGTTAGGTGTTGCAAGCTCCAATCCAAAATATTTGACAGTCTACAATGGCAAGGTATACTTTCAAGCAGTCAGCGATGTTAATACCGGCGTGGAGCTCTACTCGACGAACGGAGGGGCTATCACACTTGTCAAAGACATTGCTGTGGGCGCAGGGAGCAGCTATCCATCGTTCTTGTCGGTACAATCAGCCGTCCAGAACAGCGTGCTCCAAACTCTCCTAGTTTTTTGCACCCGACCCCAGTCAATCCATGAATGTATTTGGTACAAATCGGATGGAACTTCCAGCGGCACACAGCCTCTGTGGGACTCGACGTCGTCCATTCCAATCGACGGACGGAGCTTTCAAGTTGGGACGTTTCAAGGAAGCATGATCTATCCAGTGACGACAACCTTGACAAATCCCCCGCCAACGCCAAATATTCCCCGACTAAAGCTCGATATCGCAGTGTCCAAGGGGGCTTTATCGTGGGCTTCCGGGCTTTCTAACGTGTCGTCTTCATTGACGCTACAAACTTGGACATTTCAAGGGACGACGACAGAACTAAATCACATCTTGGGGTCAATGGTCTACTTGGCCCCGCGGAATTATTTCACAGCACTTGGCGCATTCCCCGTGACGATTCAACTAACATTGAGTGGTTTTTCCAACCAAACAACCGCGACAGCTTCCGTGTTTGTGCAGCAACGAGATGATCCCCCCGTGTGGCTCGTACCCCAAAGCCTCGCGCAACCAAACAAATCGGCCCCCGACAACTTGTCGCCCGCGATTGCATCCATCCAACCATTCGTTATCCAAGAGGACAATATCCTCGACTTGTCGAGAATTCAATTGCGAGCAGTCGACTGCATGGATCCTGAGCTGGCTGACCCAACTTACTCGAATCAAAGCTGCATATTGACGATGCAGCTCACTGCAATGAATGGAATATTGACTGGTCATAGTGCGATGGCCCCCTCGTCGTCCAAGTTAACAATTACAGGCACAGTGCCGATGCTAAATCAAATCCTGAGCAAGTTGCAATACACGCCAGCTCGAGATTACGTCGGCAACGACACGATTACTCTTGTTGCAACATTGAAGCTCAAATCGTCGGTGGTTGTCCCGATTCTCGTCACGCCAGTGAATGACGTACCTTATATTCGCCTCGACCACGACTACTTTGAAGCCTTTGAAGATGAAGTTTTGATTCTGCCGGGCATATCCGCCTGGGATGATTTGCTTCCCATCGATTTGCTTCAAATCAACGTCGCCGTCGCGTTTGGATCGATTTCGATACGCTACAACAAGTCTGTCATCTGGACGACACCATCGAACGGCAGTCCAATAACGTTCAATGGCACATTGGCGCAAGTTTCAACAGCGTTGAGGAATATGACGTACGTCTCAGGCTTGCATTGGAATAGCGACGTCGGTGACGATTATGACAGCATTAAAATCCGCGTCACAGACGCCCAAGGGGCGACGTCGTCGTCTTTTATCTATATCCGAGTGTTCCCAACGCCAAATTTGATCAATATTACGATTCCTTACGCTGACTTGGCCACCGCGACAGCGATGCCTCTATCGCCTTTGCAAGGAGTTTCTGTGGATGAAGACAATATCCTGCATTTATCCAATTTGACCGTCTCGTGTGTGGATGCCGTGGCGTCCAGCATGGTCACTGTGTCGTTGTACGTGCAGCATGGCGCTTTAGCTTGCTCACGAACGGCTGGCGTCTTTCAGAGTCAATCCACCAGGAGCTCGTTGTTGTTGAAAGGTTCGTACTCTGGTATGAACGCTGCATTGGCCACGTTGACGTATCAGCCTGAAGCAAACTACGCTGGACAAGACAGTCTAGTCGTCACGGCCAACGCTGTCGACGACTCTGGCGGGGTTAGCTTACCAGGCCAAATGACACTAGCGCTCTTTGTGATTGCGCTCAACGACGCTCCTGTTTGGAATGTCCCTCAAGGGGCATACTTGCTCGACGCAACGGCGCGAGCGGCTAGTCTCCATTTGGATAATATCTCGTTTGTCGACGTGGATGCTGGTTTGAACGACTTGATGGAACTTACGATAGACTCCAAGGACGGCACAGTCACACTGGCAGCTCCAGGACCCCTCAGCGCTGGAGGTTTGGTGCTGGTTTCCGGCACGGGGCAAAACGACGCTTATCTTGCTGTCCGTGGCACACAGACTAGCTTGAATGGAGCACTCGCTGGGCTTGTTTTCACGCTGGACAGAGCAACATACGATGGCCAGTCGTTTGAAACGACCATGCGTCTGCGACCTCGCGTCATTTTGACGATCGATGACTTGGGCAATACTGGTTCGGGTGGCGCGAGTGTCGTGTCGACCACGGCAACGATACAAGTCGTGTCGATGCGGAACCAACCGCCCGTGCTGTCGACAACGGCAGCATTACCACTGAAAACAAGTCAAGACACAAAACTGTCGCTGGCAAATACAGTCGCGATCGCGGATCCTGACGTCAACCAAGCGTTTGGCTCGATCATGGAGCTCACGATTACAACGACAGCTGGCATCGTTATCGTCCCGCCCGATTTCTTCATTCCATCAACTCCACAGACCCACAAGATTGTGATCAAAGCGTCTCTTGAGCAGCTCCAGTACGCGCTTTACAAGAGCTACTACGTGGCAGATCTTGGCTGGTTTGGTCAAGACGCCATCGTGATAACAGTCAACGACTTGGGCTTCACCGGGACCGGCGGGCCTCAGTCTGCTCGCTTAGTCCTTCCAGTCGTCGTCACCAAACTACAGACGACGACCGAGCCTTAAGCATTTGCCTTAAGCATTGTAAGTTGGCCTTCTTGGTATTGTCAATTCGATTCGAATTTGGAGTTGGCAGTCGAATCGAATAGATTCTGGCAATCGATTTTAGTATAGATTGGCCAATCATATAGCTTCAAAAATTATTCAAACGACCAATCAAAACACATCTTGATTCACGCTCCGTCCGTCCATGATCAATGCGACCACCCCACCAGTGCACAGATACAACACTCGTTCTTCTCCATCGCCTCCTCCCCCGCATGGTACCTTCCCATCTGAGTTAACTCTCATATGATTCTCTCTATAGCAAACCAGCTTTATCGCTTGCGCGCTGATGTAATCGTGAAAGAAACCGTTTATGGGAGAGATCACAATGGCAAGCGTCTTCAACCTCAGGTTTTCGAAGGCTCATCATGGGAGGCCATCAAAGAGCGAATCTTTGAGTTTTCACGCTCCAACATAATCTCGATGGCCAACTATACATCGGACCCACGAAAATGGTCCGTTTCGACTGACGTGCCAACAGTCCACGACTTCGACTCCTTCATTACAATAAAGATGGGGAGGAACCAATTCAAACCGACGAGTATAACCCAAGCACACCAGTATTTAGTGGACCATGTCGATCGAGTATTTACCGTCGTGATTTTCAAGTGGGGAAACAAAATCAATTCAGCTGCAGATCTATAAGAGTTCAATCGGCAATGCGTGGCGCCGCAAAATCAAGATAGAGCTGGCGCGGCAGCAGAGGCATTGCATCAACAAACCGTTCAAGAACTGAAAACTCAATGGAACGGCTTCTACACTGCATATGAATCTACTTGGCGAATGTGGGCCGCACAGATCTTGAAGCGACCGACACATGAACATGACGCCCTGGTTGCCCGACCTCCCCCTGTCCATATGATTCATTTGTTTGAATCTGTGCCAAACAGTGCCCAAGTCCGAAATGAAAGTCTTCAAAGAAGCCTGACGCTGGCTCAAGACGTCGTTGATTCGTGCCTGGATGACATCAATGTCTTGATGAAGGATGCGAAGACTTTGATGTTGCGAGCCAAGTCATGTTTTGAAATGTTGGAAGCCAAAAAGAGCATTATTGGCAGCTTTGGCAGGGAGGTTCTCCCTCTTGACGTTGATGAGCGTTTTGACAGCTTGCTCCATACAATTCCTAATCTAGACGACGCTGAACACGATGAAGAGCAGAGCGAAAGTGAACTCAGTTAAACGAAAAATGGATTTTAATTTTACGACGTCTCGTTTTGCTCATCATTGTCAATGAAATCCAACAAGTTGTCAAGCTCAGTTGCTGCTTGAGCTTCACGTATGCCAGATAATTGTTCGTCGTGGCGAAAACGGCCTTGGCGTGTGTAGCCACAGTGGTGGTAGATGCGAGATAAATCGTATTTCTGAAATTTCTTCATGATGCTCATGACAAAATGCAATAAGTCGCGGGTTGCTGATTCCTTGTAATATCGTCGGAATGCCTTCTTGATGAGTCCAAACACGTACTCGATGGGATTAAAAAATGGACAATAAGCAGGCAAAAAGATTGGTATAATGCCAAGGGAACGCAAAGAGTACACAATATCCGCGTGGCAGTGAATGCTTGCGCCATCCAAAATCCAAATGGAGCCTTTGCCAGGGTAAACTGAGCATTGCTTCGCATGGATGGCACAATATTTGACAAATTTATGACGATCAAAAGTCCCGATGGTGTCGAACACTTGCACAATGCCGTTGACATCAATGAAACAAAGCATGGACACTCGAGGTTTCCTGTCAAATTCGCCCCTAAAGCACAGCCGTCTACCTTTTATGGCGTATCCTCTTTTCCGTAGCATCCCTCGCGAGTCGAAACTGACTTCGTCCAGAAACTCAATGTTGTGGTGTGACCAATTGATAGATGCGAGTTCATGAAAGAACCGAAAGACGTCATCTTGCCTAACCTGGGTTGCATATGAAGTAGAGTAGACGATATAGAGCAGTACCTGCATAGCCCTGCGCTCCAATATCTTCCAGGTAAAACCAAACTTGTGAATAATTCGCCAAACTGATGACACAGAGATATATTTCTTGAAGCGCATTTCAAATGCTTTCTTTGCCTCGTCCAGAAAGGCGATGGGGTTTTGTTTGTAGAAATCAACAATCCATTGTTGTTGCTCCTCGCTGATGTGTTTGAGGACTAGAGTTTGCTTACGCTGATAGTCTGTCGAGGACTCATAGCGCTCAATCCAATTCGACACTGTGCTTAGAGACTTGCAAAGCAGACGTGCAATCTTGGTACGCTGAATTCCAAGGAAGTAGTACATGAAGAGGGCATGCATCACCGTGTTCCTTGATGCATGTTGATGCTTGACTTGCTGAAGGATCATTTTCAAATTTGTGGCTTTCGGGGTGCTAATACTTGTTTAATTATAGTATACAAAAACCAAGTCTAACTCATCCCAGTACATTCAAAATCTGTTTGGCAAAACGACTGGGAAGTCCAAATTTCAGTGAAATTGACAATACGAAAGTCACAGATATTAAATGTCCACGTCGTTCTGGACTCCCAGCATATTGTACAGTCCCCTGGGCTGGTATAGTTTCACATCATCAAATGTCCTCTTGGTATGATATCACCAGGAATAATCTCACAAGTTTCAAATGTCTTCATTTTTAATTTCACAACTATCAAATGTCCTCTGGTATTTGTACCCACCAGTCGTTGTGTCTTTCTTGAGACACCTAAACCTGCCTTCAGCAATGGCATGGACCGTGCGTGGAACATTCTTTGAATTATTACATACATTCTTTATTTCAAGAAGAAGCAAGGAATATTCTTTGTGGCATACCTACGACTTAGGAATGTTGGTGGAGGCTATCAATCCAAGCTTGAGTTTCGCTTGGATGGCGGAAGCGAAGGAGTTGGAGATGAGGATGCAAAGCGAGCGCGTCGGCGTAGACTTCCTTGTAGCGCCAGTACGATTTGAAGAAAAAATGGACGAGCGACTCGTCGGACCAGAGCTTGAAATGCACCCAGAGGGATTCACGATTGGTCGTGCCCCAAAGCGTCTCTTGCGTCCACCACCGATGCAAAGTGCGCTTGACGAGACGCCACAAGATTGTCCAGAGCGAATAATCGAGCCAGACGACAATATTAGCGCGGCGAAAGACCATATCCCGCGCCGCCGTTGAATGGCCGGCGAGGACCCATGTGAGCGGCTCGGTCGCGATAGTCATTTTCTCCACGTAGTCGGCAGCCTTTTGCCAATTGGAAGCCCAAAAGAGCGCATCGGAATCGATAAAAGGGATACCCAGCTTTGTCGACAACGTGAGCGCCAACGTGGATTTCCCACTCGACGTGATGCCAATGACTGCAATTCGACTCGATGCGACCTTCATCGCGCAAATTCAAAAGTGATGGACGATGCAATTTATATTTTGAAGTTCAACCTGTATAGCATATGTACAGTGTACTGCACATGCTGGACGAGTCCATCACTCGTTTCGACAAGGACTGATGGAGTTTTCTCGCTCTCCCCACGCTGTAAGATGCTTGTAGAGCCTGGTGGCCCTGAACTACAAAGACGGCGAACGCGGCAAACTCGTCTTCGTTGCTGTATGGAGACGAAGACGGAGATGGCTCCAAGGCGTTGTCACCATTCTAACAAGTCTACATACCCCACTAGCTCCCAGGGCTCAATCATTGCTCATGACGACAAGGAGGAATACCGGTAGTTGTTCGAGAGTAAGGTCTGGTAGCGACTTTTCTAGCGAGGTTTGTCTAGAATGGCTTGGGGACAAGTCTAGAGCACTGCGACGACTGGTGGGCCTTGATGAGCTGCTTCCTTTGCTTTACTTCACCCACGCCAATGCGTTGAATATAGTGTCCCTCAAGGATGAAAGATTCCTCGAGCGAGAGCCACGCAGTCGCATGCCTCCCGTCTCCATCGGCTCACTTGGATGGCTGGAAAACCTTCGACAAACTTGCCCAAAAACTCGGTCAACACGCAAGCTAACAGTACTCCACACTGCCCAACCTCACCCTCCCTAGCGCGGTTCGTGCTGCCCATGATGCGTCCAAGCAGTCTCCATGGAGACAGACACCACTACGTTGAGCGAGTGAATCTCTCTCTTCCTTCGTTGGCTCCATGGGATCCTCGTTCATATCCTCTCGAGCATCTCTTGCTCATTCTCGAGGCTGTCGACTTGTCAATCTCGTGCCGTCGACGCTCCAGCCATTCGTTCGCAAGTTTGTGATAAACTCGCGACTGGCACATCCAGACAATCTCCGCGTGATATCAATTCTGCATGCGTCTCAGGTGTCCACGCTACGACCACCGAGAATCCTGACCGTTGACTTGATCTGGCGGTTTCGAGTATGCAAACTCCACATGGAACTCCTCGTTCTCCTCGCTATGAAACACATCGTCACGACTGTCGCGAGACACCTTGTTGAGTCGTTTTGAATCCAGTGCAAGCCGTTTTTCCATCTCAAATGGGTGGGAGATGGGTACATGTAGCTCCAATCTTCTCCAAACTCAATGTAATTCACCACGCGGCCGCATTCGCATCTCAATCGCGCTCAGACTGACTAGCTTGGACAGTCTAATCCCTCATTGTATTGCGCTTTTCCATAATTCCTTCGCTGGTCGCAAGGGTGGTGCTTCTCTGCATAACTTATCTTAGCGGTTTCGAGCTGAAATCTTTGGCAAATCTGGTCGAATAAGAGCTTATTCTCCTCAACATCTTGATGGGACGCTACCTAGCTAGGTATCGTCGTCCAATTCTCTCCATTTCATGCGCTTTCTGTCGTCAAAGTCGCGGTCGTCGAGCGGCGGCCATGTGAAAAAAGTCTCGCTGGCTTTAATTTTCTTGCCCCGTTTCTTCATCCGGACGGCGTTTTCCGAAAAAAAATTCAGTTTCAATCGACAATGGAGGAAGTAAGTCGAAGTGGCGTCGACGGGTCGAGCGTCCCGTTAGCGCCGAAATATGGCCAAGTGCGCACGCCCAGCGAAGGAGAAGGGACACCGGAAGAGCAGCAAGCGCGGGAAGAAAGCGCAGAAGCATTAATGCACGGTGTCAATTCGTTTTGGGCAGTCATTTGGCCCGTCTGTCTGACGATGGTCATTGCCAGGTACGGCGTTTGCACGGGCGAAATCGACGCCAATGCTCATGGAAATCTAGTGTTGCCGTCGTCAACTGCCGCAGTGGTGCTTTGGAACGCTCGATGAGCTCGTATTTAGTCTACAATGAAGTTCAGGGCGCAAAAGCTGGCACTGTTGTCGGACATTCTCTCGTCAATGCGCTTGTGGTAATTGGCTTTGTGACCCTCTTGACGTTCTTCATGGCGCTCTTGTACAAGCTCAATTGCATGCGAGTATGACGCTACACCCCCGTCGCATTTTCGAGGGATTCTGACGACGATCTAGGTCCTTGTTGGCTACATTATGTTCTCATCGTCGGCGATTCTGGGCTTTGTCGGCGGTCAGTTGGTCGACACTGTGAACCAAACCTACTTGTACTGGCCCATGGACTGGATATCCTTCCTCTTCATCATGATCAACTTTAGCTTTGTCGGCGTGATTGGCATCTTCTATCAAAAGGTTCGTCCAAAAGTTTGGCCTTCTTTCCATCTTCGTCTTTCTAGGGTATCCCAAAATGGATTCAAAACGTTTACTTGGTCTTTGTCTCGGTCATCTTGGCGTGGCAATTCTCGATGTGGCCAGAATGGACGACATGGATCTTTTGCGTCATGTTTGCTTGCTACGATCTGTGCGCTGTGCTCACGCCTTGCGGCCCGCTCAAAGTTCTCGTACGTCCTCTCCCCTTGACCGAATTTGTGATCTTAGATCAATCTGTAGCTCAATCTTATCCAAGAAAAGCAAGCTCCCATGCCTGGTCTCTTGTTTGAAGCTGAAGTGCGTGACGGAGTTGGAAATCGCGCCACCCAAGACGCCGCATCAGCTCAATCTAGAAGTCAAGCAGCTCCTTCAGCCCAAGCCCCGGCAGCTCTTGCACCGCCTACACAACGTGTCCCTGTGGCCCCTCGCTCCCCTCAACGTGTCACTCGAAGCAACCCCCCAGCGGCAACAGCAAGTCGTCCCCAGCCTGCAGCTCAAGCCCAAGTCCAACGCACTGCGCCCCTCGCTCCCCCTGCGCCCAGTGTCGATATGTCAGCGGTAAGACAGTAGATCCCCTGAATTTTGAGCTCATAGAGTTGGTATTAGCCGTTTGAAGTGACGGAATGCGCGACAGAAGAAGAATTCAAAGCGCTTGTCTTTCAATTTTATGCGCGGTACAGCCCCGACGACACTTGGAAAGTCGAACAAGTGGCCGCTCGCTTCTTTACCAATCAATCGCGCATGTGGCCGTCGCTCTTTCACAAATACATGGTGTGCTCCTGCGGCACGGAAGGCGTTCCGTGCTCAATCCAATCTGCGATTGAAATTCGCAATGCTCAGCGCGTCGCTGAGGATGAAGACGCCAAGGAAGACAACACGATCAAGTTGGGGTTGGGCGATTTCATCTTTTACAGTGTTCTCGTCGGTCGAGCGGCTATCTATGACTTTAGCACATGTGTCATTTGCTTTCTCTGCATCCTGATGGTACGTCGTTCAATCTCGCCCGTCGAATAGAAGGCTCATTGTGCGGCGTTAGGGTCTCGGGGGCACGTTGTTTCTCCTCTCTGTCCTGCACAAAGCGCTGCCCGCGTTGCCAATTTCCATCTTTTTGTCGACCGCGTTTTATTTCTGGGCGAGATATACCTTGACAGATTTCATGAGCTTTGTCATGCTCTTGCCAACCACGCTATAATAATAAGTTGAGCCATCGATTCCCCTCGATTTGCCGCGTGCTCTTTGTCGTGGTAGAGGCTTGGAAAGCTTGCAATCCAGAAGGAAGCCCCCGTCTGACCTCGGGGTGATCCTGTCGGGGTTGCGTTGTCTGGAATCTTGGGCTGGTTTTTGAAATCTGAGGGGTGGATAACATGACGAGCCTCTCTCTATCTCCATCACACCATGGCACTCATGCCGATGAACGTCCATTAAGCCACGGTTGGACGACTCGTCGATGGATGGAGACAATATCGCATCCTCGTCATTCTCCATCGTCTTGGCATGCTCAACCGCTTGGGATATAGTATTGCTGATAGCATGCTTACTTGGTGTGGTTTCATGACAATGTCACAGAGAAAGGAAGGACACTGAGTAGCAATCGCGTCTATCAAGACAACGTTGATCGAATCCGCATTCTTTAACTTCCGTTGAGTGGAACAAAGCAGCGCGGACGTTGGCACGATATCCTGATTGAGAGTCATCCTACAGCCCATTCTTGTGAGGGACAACATGACCATCACAGTCTGTTTCTTGAGAGCTCCAAGGAATACCTGCTATCGGATTGACCACTAGCACGATGGGTTTGCGTTCTGGACGCAGCCTTCGACAGAAGTTCCAGAGAGTCTTGCTGATGTGTCTGGCGACATCTCCCCTCGTCCCCATCGGAAGGCGAACACGTGACACGTTTCCGAGGGGCTTCAGAGTCAATTTGACTCACTCCTTCGGTTTGTCGGAATTCAATCGTATGGGTCTGCACTTTGGGGAAGGCCAATGCGATAAGATGGTCAAGGAGGGCATTTGGGCTACCGATCGGTCCAACGTGCCTCCCTCTTGGTCTACAATGTCGTGGTCATTTCTACTCGTGTGGAAGTCGTACAGCGCTTCCAAAGAACCTTTCGTCGTGTCGTTCGTCCTGCAATTCTTCCATCCACGGGTCACACTACCTGGTGTAGTCGAAAGCAAGAATGCGCCTTGTCATGGGGCGATCCAAACTGTATGTGGATCGCATGATCACACCTCACATCGATCAAATTACTCACTCGCCTCCTGTTTTGCCATCGACAATTGATTGCATGAACACGTCCAGGTTGTTGACGAAACAAATGCTCGTCTTGTCGACCTACTCGTCCGATCCCAACGACGACAGCCGCAAAAGCAGTCCAGTCTCGGCGAGATCCCGCTCGCTACTCAAGTCGAGCTGACGCTTTGATCTTGTCAGCAGAGAGTTCAATCGACGGGCGTTCCGTTGCCAAGTCTAACTTCAGTCCCCGACTTACCTTTCCCCGTCGGATTTGTCCAATCCGACCCATGCTGCGTGGCGATTCGTCGACGGGCGATAAGTTTGGGTTCCACTGGGGCGCATCATTGGATTATCGACGGAGGTTCCTTGACTTTGTGTTTAAAACAGTCCAAAGTTTGCTATCATGATGTGGATTGCAACACTTTTCATGTCTTTCCTAACCGCAACACACAAAAGTCCTCACCACATTGGAATCAATGTCTTGAACAACGTATCCGATACAATCAGCAGCTGCTGTATCCACTATTCCAATCCAAAACGTGCAATCAAGCCATGCGAAGAGCTCAATAAAAAGTCAAACAGGATGGCGGGATATGAAACAACACAGCCAGACCCTGAATGCATCTTGCAAGCGTTGGTGAAATTGCCAGCTAATTTGAACTATTATACGCAGCTTCGTTGGATAAATTGTTTTGCAACATTTGGTGAGACAGTTGAAACATGTGGAAAATGTGTACAAATTGACACGGATCGCGTAATCCTTGGCTTCAAGTTAAAAGATGAATCGGATTGTTGTGATTTCGACTTGATGGATTGAGTGTCTGATTGCTTTGTAGTCTGGTGGATCGCCCTGGTCATGCTCATTGTGGTCCTTGACGACAACTTGGACTCTCTTAGCCGAGGAGCTAGCCCCTGACGAAGCCCCGATCCGCCCCTTGTATCTGTGTGTCGAGACAATGACCAACAGGTCAATGCTCGCTTGAATATGCCTACTTCAATGTGTACAAACCGTGCTGTCCAAGAGAGAGTCAGCTAGTCAAATATCAATGCTACGAGAGGTTCCATCTAATTCTACCTCATGTCAAGTTTTGACAGTGCGCTCTCCATCATTGTATTGGAGTTCTTTCAAGGCCCTATCTTACTATTAATAATGCCATGCATGGCTACACCAAGCACTCTCCCTCTAAAGGCAATCTTTTGTCAAAGTGAATCTCGACTGTAATCCTCAACCCAAACGATGAAGTTCCTTGGTCCTCGATAGTTTTAAACAAGTTGTACTTTATAGAAAGTTTAAAACTCTGCAGGTCAAATCTGTGGTTCTTGTCCGCTGAAGTGGATTTTATTTTATTACACAGGAAATGTATGGATGAAACCGTGGGATATAAATATCTTTATAAAAATACACCTTGCAATTTATTTTATTGCACCACGGATATATGGCGATGTTGTATATCGGGAATAAAAATATTTTTCCATCGACAGCTCGCTCCCATCCCCAGTGTTCAACTTTCCAAGTCAGGAGCAAATCGTATAATGATGATGCTGACTCGCACGGCGCCTCGGCTTCAAGCCATCTCCCGTGCGTCTACGGTAGGATTTCCAGAAGATTTTGCGAGTATTTATGTATGTATATAGCGCGCTGCGTCGACCTCGACGCCTTTGTCCGTTTTGGACCCCAAGGGAAGCGCTACGATTGAAGAAACGTACGCCAAGATGGAAAAAAACATTGGCATCGTCCGCAAGACGTTGAACCGTCCTTTGACCTTGTCTGAGAAGATTATCTATGGTCACTTGGATGATCCTAACTTCGGTGTGCCCAAGCGCGGCGAAACCTACTTGAAGTTGCGCCCTGATCGTGTGGCTATGCAAGATGCGACCGCCCAAATGGCTGTCTTGCAATTTATCTCGTCGGGTTTGCCCAAGACCGCTGTCCCCACTACGATTCACTGCGATCACTTGATCACAGCTGAAAAGGGCTCGACCATCGATTTGAACACGGCCAAGGATGTGAACAAGGAAGTTTACGACTTTTTGGCCTCTGCTGGTGCTAAGTTCGGCATGGGTTTCTGGCGCCCTGGCTCCGGTATTATCCATCAAATTGTCTTGGAAAACTACGCTTTCCCTGGTGGTTTGATGATCGGTACTGACTCGCACACTGTCAATGCCGGTGGTCTTGGCATGTGCGCTATCGGTGTTGGTGGTGCTGATGCCGTCGATGTCATGGCCGGTATGGCTTGGGAATTGAAGGCTCCCAAGGTCATTGGTGTCAAGTTGACTGGCAAGTTGTCCGGCTGGACCTCGCCTAAGGATGTTATCCTCAAGGTCGCTGATATTTTGACCGTCAAGGGTGGTACCGGTGCCATTGTCGAATACTTCGGCCCCGGTGTCGAATCGATCTCGTGCACGGGTATGGGTACGATCTGTAACATGGGTGCTGAAATTGGTGCCACTTGCTCGACCTTCCCTTACACTCAACGCATGGCCGACTACTTGCACGCCACGAACCGCTCGGGTTTGGCCTCGGCCGCCGACTCGTTCAAGGCTAACTTGACTGCCGATGCCGGTGCTCAATATGACCAAATTATCGAAATCAACTTGGACGAACTCAAGCCTCTCTTGAACGGACCTTTCACTCCTGATCGTGCCAACTTGGCCGGCAAGGGCATCAAGGAAGCCTCGGAAGCTAACGGCTGGCCCACTGAATTGAGCGCTGGTTTGATCGGTTCGTGCACCAACTCGTCGTACGAAGATTTGAGCCGCTGCGCCGACTTGACTGAGCAAGCCAAGAAGGCTGGCCTCAAGTTCAAGGTCCCTTACTACGTCACGCCCGGTTCCGAACAAGTCCGCGCCACGATTGCCCGCGATGGCATTTTGGACACCTTCCTTGAAGCCGGTGGTACCGTTTTGGCCAACGCCTGCGGTCCTTGCATTGGTCAATGGAACCGTACCGACATCCCTATGGGCACGAAGAACTCGATTGTGACTTCGTACAACCGTAACTTTGCCAAGCGTGCTGACGGTAACCCTGAAACCCACGCATTCGTCACCTCGCCTGAATTGGTCACTGTCTGCTCCGTTGCCGGCACGACCACTTTCGACCCTGAACACGATACGATCAAGACCCCTGATGGAAAGGAATTCAAGTTTGATGCTCCCCATGGCAAGGAATTGCCTCCTCGTGGCTTCGACGCTGGTGAAGACACCTTCCAACCTCCTCCTGCCGATGGCTCCAAGTTGACCGTCAAGGTGAGCCCAACCTCGGACCGTTTGGCCTTGTTGGAACCTTTCAACGAATGGGACGGCAAGGACTTCTTGAACTTGCCTGTCTTGATCAAGGCTAAGGGCAAGTGCACGACCGATCACATCTCGATGGCTGGCCCATGGCTCAAGTACCGTGGTCACTTGGACAACATCTCGAACAACATGTTGATCGGTGCCGTGAACGCTGAAAACGACAAGACGAACGAAGTGTTGCACCACTTCACTGGAAAATACGACAAGGTCCCTGCCGTTGCCCGTGCTTACAAGGCCGAAGGCATCTCGTGGGTCGTTGTCGGTGACGAAAACTACGGTGAAGGTAGTTCTCGTGAACACGCCGCTTTGGAACCCCGTCACTTGGGTGGCCGCGCCGTGATTGTCAAGTCGTTTGCTCGTATCCACGAAACCAACTTGAAGAAGCAAGGCATGTTGCCTTTGACGTTTGCCAACCCTGCCGACTACGACAAGATTTCCGGCACGGACAAGATCTCGATTGTTGGCTTGGACAAATTTGCCCCTGGCAAGCCTTTGACGCTCAAGGTGACCCCAAAGAGCGGCGCTACCTTTGACGTGATCGTCAACCACACGTTCAACGAAGAACAAATTGAATGGTTCAAGAACGGCAGTGCGCTGAACTTGATGAAGAAGTTGAATGCGTAATCTGGTATAACGAGAGCTTAAACTTGTACATGCAATTCATTCTATTAGACTCTTCGACCTGGGTTATGAAGATTTCTACACATTGGAAGGGGCTTCAACCTAAACGAGTGGGGGGCAGCTTGGTCACAGCCGCGAGTTGGAGAGTTAAATCTACTCAAGAGTCCCAGCACATACGACCAACATGAAAGATTATTGTAGAGCGGCTGCAATATCATCTTGATGCTCAATGGGAGCACAACTGTAGAGCTTCATGGACCGGACGGAGGGTCTGCCATGACGACGAGAGATGACGAGGCATTTCCCGATGCTCATCATCAAAGTGACGAATTAAGGAGTCGCCTCATCTCTTGGGGGGATTCTGTGGGGGAAGTGTGTTGGAATGACATACCCTTATAGAGCCCTCTTGGAGGCAGGGGCACATCCGAGCAGAGCTGTTGGGGAGAATAGATTTACGTAGCCAAGGTCAAGGTGTACTAACAATGGAAGGAATCATGTCTTCTGAATTGCAAATAATAGATTGATCTGTCAAGACCTAGAGTCTTGTGGGTCATACTTTGCGTCGGTGGTCGTCAAAGTCGTGCATGAGTCGCATGCGGAGGCTAAACATGGCTTGCTTGAATGCTTTCAGGGCTTTAATGTAGAGCGCTTGGCCTGCTCGTGCGCGGCGTTCTCGTTCGATGGGCGACATGGCAACGATGGCATCCATGGCACGGCAAATCGCATCGGCAGTGACTTGATACACGGGTGGTGCAGCGGCGGCTCCAGAGCCGCCGTGAGTCCATAAAATAGGCCATCCTCGAAGCCATTCACCCAGCAGCGGCAACGAGGATGGTTTTTCCTCGGAGGCTTCAATAAGCACACCCGAGCCATTATCAACCAGTTGATTCATCGGCGATCCATTTGTCGTCGCTACCAAAGCACCTGATGCTCGTGCTTGATTCAACGCATGGCCGCTTCTATGACGAGGACGAAGTTATAATCAAGGCCAAGGTGGAGAAAAATTACTCGGTAGAGCTGGGCCAGAGCACGACAGACGTCTCAGCAAGCATGGAGCCCAAGTCTTCAGGATTTAAAGCGGTGAAGTATTGCAGGTTGGATCGATTCTGGGCATTTTCGACGAGATGCAGTCCGTCGTAGACGCGCAGAGGTGGTAAATCTGGTCGAGATTGCCAACAATCCATGATAGCTGATGTGCCAGCGTCAGATCGGTTCATATTGGCATGGAAGATCGTCATGTTGATAAAATTTCGAGTCGACGGGTTGTGTAGAGTTAAATCGCTTGAAATGCGCTCCGACATGTGGACAATCGCAGCGCCTCGAGGGTTCCCGTGACGGCTATACCTATTCCAAGGTTAGATAGGTTGGGAGGAAGATGCGAACCAGTCGTGGGCATGATGGTACATGGCATTTGTCGTCGTGACGAGGTAGTTGATTCGTTCAAATTGCCAATCTCGCGGGGCATCGTTGTCTGATGCAACGACTAGAAGCGTTTTCTCGGACGGAATATTGAAGGGGAACTCTGTTGCCCATGCCCGAGGCGTCATAAATAAGAGGGCTGTGTTTGGACACAGATCCATGTACCTCCACGGTTGTCCTAATCCCAACGACTTCACGCTAGCTGCAAGGAGAATTTATACCGTGGTAGGTGAATGTACGCTCGAAGATCCATCGAGGAAGCGCTCGGCCATTTAAATACTTGACGTAAGCCATCGCGTCTTCACACTGGTCTCTGTCATGGATGTCAAAGAAGATATCAACGTCAGGGCATTGGGCCAAAAGTTGCCGGAGGACGTTTTCGTTCGTGGTTGGCGTTAGAAGTAGCGTGTCATCGACTGTGGAGCTGTTGTATGACCATGTAATACCTCCATCGACACGACGTAAGCAGGCAGCGTTCAAACGCGAGAGATGAATCAGGTCGCCGTCCACATCGCGGTACCGCTTGGTTGAGCTTCTGGACAAATGGACGTCGATACCAGCGCTGGAGGACCATACGACGGTCGTTGTCGACGCTTCGTAGACGACATAAAGACTCAGGAAGACTAGGAAGATCGCAGAGTGCGTCATGCACCGCACAACCGCGGACGAGAGAGCAAACGGCGAGCGGTGCATGCTTTGAGGTCGTCGCTTTGATTTGTTACTGAGACCGAATGGAAAACATTCCATTGGTCAAAAATAAATCAATAAAATATCTTTAAAAACATTTAAACCAATTAAATGTAAAATTAAATTAAATTTCAACCAATTAAAGTGTGAAATATCTATGACAGTCTGACTATACCACAAATGAGCAACGACACAAGTTGAAACCTTGCTTCTGTCGTTATCTCAAGTGTATTTGGATTAGTGCGATAGCTTGCCAGGTATTTGGCTTCGTAAAAGGCTATAATAAGTCCATTGCAAGGTGTCTCAATGCTTTGTAATGCCCGTGGATTGTCTTTACACCGTGTCCATTTGGGTACATTGTCATATCCATAGTGAAGCGAATAAAAGTCTGTAGATGGCTTTATTACCCGGTGAACGCCTTTGAAGGTCAACGAGAACATGGGGCCTTTGGCTAGAGCCTCAGATAGTTGAAAATTCTTCAAAGTTTTCGAGAAAGAACGCACAATAATACAATGGTTTTTATCTACCAAGGGAAGAAGCACCCATATCGGCATACGCAATCTTGAAAGCTGAATTAAAGTCATACACTGTATCCTAAACGCATTCTCATCCGGCGACTATGAGGGCCCCTTGCTATTGTCCTCGTCTGTATCCACACTTGTCACTTGTCGTGGCACCATCGTGGTCAGCTTATATAGTCATGTTGCTGTTCTCGCAGTGCTATGAAATGACATCGCCGATGTGAGCAAGAATACACACATGGCTTGCTTATCCTTTTGACATTTGAAAGTGTGAAATTTCCTCCGGCATGTATTCTTCATGCAAGAGTCCTCATATTCACCTTGTCCATATTCCTTCTTGATGTTTCAGTCATTGTGGAGCATTGCAGGGCGTCCAACTTGCTCGTCTTCTTGCAATTGCGTCGTGTGGTCGACGAACATGAGGACACTTGATACGTGTGCAATTCAAGCTACAAATATGAAATCAAATCGCATCTTGGCTTTCGATTGGACAATTGAAAATGCAATCTTGAATATTCCAAGGCACTTCACTCATCAATTTGCTCCATGACGCTCCAACCTTGTCGTATCACTGTTATTGGCGTCACGTCGAGTGGCAAATCCACGCTGGCATTGGCTCTCTCCAAGAAGCTCAATGTGCCATTCATCGACTCGGATGGACTTTTGTGGGAGCCCAATTGGCAAAAAGCAGCCGATTATGTCGAGAAAATGACCGTGGCAACCGAGTCGCCGACGTGGGCGCTAGCTGGCCATGCGAGAAAAGCTCGTGATATGGTCTTTCGTCGTGCGGATGTTGTCGTTTGGCTTGATTATCCACTGTGGACAGTCTTGTGGCGGCTCATTCGACGATCTCTGTATCGTTGGTGGACAAACGAGCAGCTCTGGGGAACAAACTATGAAAGTATTTGGACGCACTTGCGGTTCTGGTCCGATGAATCGCTCATCAACTGGCTTTTCAAGACGTACTGGATCCGAAAACAAGAATATTCAGCTTCGTTGGCGATGTATCCTCATCTCAAAGTCCACCGCTTTCGCCATCCACGAGAAACCCAAGCTTGGCTCGATTCTATTGACCAGCCATAACCACCACAAAGATCATTCCAAGCTTGTTGCTGTAGATTGTTCGTCAATGTACAATCACATGCCACAAAGAGACTTCCAAGCACATTCGATGACATTTCAAAGCTATGAAATTCCACGAAGAGAGAGAGAGAGGGGCATGCATGTTGGCTGGATTCAATTGCCTAGTACGATTCCAGAGCAATCCCAGGGGTACAATGCAACAAATTTTTGCCAAAGTAATGCAACATGGAAATTGACGCCACATCGCGGGTGTAGCAGCGCGGCAGCTGAAGAGCGAAAATTTGCAGAACTAAGGCGGCCGAGCATACAATTCACGGAGGGCTCTGCCCGTTCGATTTCAAGGCTCTGGATGGAGCTTGCATTCTTCTTTACGACTCGGATGGTGTCATGAAAACCATCGCTTTGTCAAAAAACAAAAGCTATACATCAAGATTGCAATCGAGGAACGATACAGACGTGAAAGCAGTACCGCGCTCGCAAGCTTGAGAACAAACAAGCCTGTGTAAGCAAGTGATAGCTGACTGAAGCGAACGGTGACGTCGTGGACTCTTGTGCGTGTTCTATTCTTTGATTTGACCTCCAAGACTCTTTATGCCCCCCCCCAACATTTCCCCCTTTGGGTCCTGTGTTTTTGCATGCACTTGGATGAAAAAACAGAGCAAACGAAAGATTTGAGAATGCCCACGAATCCCCCCCCATTCGGTGCATGAGGTGATAGTACAATACTAAACTTAACGCAAAGGGCTATCTATATGACGGTGAACAGTAATATACTGAGGGGGTGGCTTTCAACTGTCTTTTCGGCAATGTTGACTTTTGTTTCGAGAACATTAAACAAGAAACTCATAGTCTGGTCGGGGGAAGGGGGGGCTATTGATTTAGGGCTTTAGGAACTATGCTCGACCAGGTCCTCTAAATGACACAGCAATCTACACAATTGTTGTGTAATTGTCGGAGATACCTGTGGATTGCTTGAATTTGCTCAGCTTATTGGCCTTGACTGCATCGACTAAGTTAATTGTCCATGGTCTAGAAACCCCGAAAATGCCGAAAGACACCAGTGAAGTCGTCACGTATAAGTTTGCTTTATCCTAGTTATCACACCAGTGCGTCTGGACGTCTTTGAGAGCTCGCAACGTGATGGGATCAACCGCTCTGTGTCGTGCTCCCAATGTAGTTCACACTAAAATGTACGTAGTAACTTTTGTAAATAGTGTAAATGCAAAGTGCATTTTTGACAACTTTCCACTGTATTCAACCGAGCGGCAGGCGATGGTGCCGTTCCTCTCCGTGACGCTGTCGCTCTTTGGCATGGGTGACTATGCTACGTACCACGCGACGCACGCGGCCTTTGCCACGACGGGAGTCATGCAAGTGTCGTTGATGGCGCTGAGTGCGCTCAACTTTGACCCGGAAGACCAAACGTTCAAGAAGATTATCAAGTCGGCTCCCAAGACAGTCGCGACGGTCGGGGCCGTGAGTCTCTCGTTCTTGGGCTTGGGCTGCTTGGTGGAGATTGCCAATGGATACAGCCCATTCATGGGTGCCGCCGTCACGACGCTTGGCTTTGGAGGCATTCGCAACTACGTGTTGCCATACATTGCGGGCAAAAACTCCGAGTGTCTCTTCTTCATCTTGCTCTTCCTTGGCACGCTCTTTGACGGACGCGACAGCCCTCCTGTAGCTGTCGAAGGCGCCAGTGCTCACTAATATAAAGTGTAAGCCACTTGGCGAGTCAGTAATTTATCACTCAGTCGCAGCACTCTTTCCTCGTCAATTCACTCCTATCAAGGGCATTGTCGACTTCAATCGAGATGAATAGAGCGCAGTTTGGTACAAACATCTGCGTTCAAGCCCGATATTTCCTCTGCAAAGCTGTCCTTGAAAGGGATAGCAGAGCGTTGTGAACCAACCACTCATGACTGAGGGGTCGGGTCAATGGTGTCGATCAATATTTTTTTCGTACGTCATGTGGACTCATCTCGTCGTGCTCTACTTTCTCACTGTCGGGTCGTATGACAAGCTGCGATGCGGCCGGGCGTCGATTCCTTCAGTGCCTGCACTAAAAAGCACATCAACTTGATTTTCTCCATGTGCTGCTGATTGTTGCTAGATCGTGAGTTCACTTGGAAAACGGAAAGGCTTGGAGTATGCCGCCCGCAACAAGAGCACCTGGGCGTCAACCCAATAGTTTGAAATATTTATCCACCCCGCTAATAAAGTCCGAGAAATCTCGCCGACAAAGACTGAAGGGCATGTCAATCGTCACTCACTGTCGTCTCTGCCTCCACTGGTTGGAGTGCGCGCACGGACTGCCGCAATGTTTCGATTCGTGGATTGTCTTACAATCCGTCGTTTCAAGGTCGACTTCAGTTATCTCGACGACAAAATCCTCCGTTCCTCCAAGCGACGCTAGCTCTCTTTGGTTTGGGCAAGTATGCAACTGCGGTCAGTGCGGTCAGTCTTACAGCGGCAAGTTCCATGGTGCTTGCATGCAGCATACAAGCTTTTGATCCTGATGACAAAGAGTTTCAAAAGACGATCAAGTCACCCTCGAGAGCAGTCGCGGCGGTTGGAGTCGTAGCTCTCATGCCCTTGGTTTTATATCGTGTGGGTGACCTTGTCCAGTCCTTCATCCCCTTTCTGAGCACTCCCATCACAATCCTGGCTGGAATGACTCTTGACGGACTCATCTTGCCCCCCATCGCTGGCAAAAACGGTGTCAGTTTCATGTCCTTCCTTCTTTTCCTCGACATGCTCTTCGATGGACTCAACAAGCTCTCTGACGCAGCCGCAAGTACAAGCTAAGAACCTCTTGAATTGGGCTTCCCTTCACATAAACATTGAACATTTTTGGTCTGAAGAGTAATACAGTAGCTACCATATAGTAACTTCTATAACAGGTTGGTTGCAAGACGCATTGGCAGCGAAGTTTACTTTAATGTGGTGACTGGATGACAACTCTCTAGGAGGGGCTGACTGCGCGATAATATTACTGTCGAGCTTGTCCATGGGGGATTCACCCCCGAACAAAATTTGAACTGACTGCCACAATCTCACAGGCAACTACTGCTCATAATGAGGATATGGTATGGACTGCCCACTGACAACTAGAGGCGAACTACGAGGGACGACGGGGTGCCAGATACTTTTTGCATCAATTGTCGTTGAGATAACAACCTGTTAATCTGTATGGTGCACCATTTTGTGGTAAAATGTATTCCTTGCTTTTAGCTTTCACCCAGTCATCGGGAATGCCTGCGTGAGCTATGGAGCTACGCCTGAGTCCTCACGATATTTGTCTTCCGCTTCGACATGCACCTTGTTTTTAGTTTCATGGTGTAACTGACAGTTCCAGTTTTTTGCGCATGGCAAAAGTCGCGGACGTAGCGCGAACCCAGGCGACTGCCAGCTTCAGTCGCTTCTCCCTCTTCTATACGGGTGTGTTTGCTCTCAAACTCGCAAGCACGGTACGGGTTTCAACCCTCAACAATCTTAGCAAGTTTGTAGCCATTGTTGGCCTACCTGACCGAGCCTTTGCCGTGGTATGTACCTCAACGAAATATTGTTGAATGGGATTCCTTTGACGCTTTCAACAATGCAACTTTTAGCTACCTCTTTGAGCTCTACAACAGTCAAACCTTGAATCCTGACCATGACTCTCAGTTTGACAGCGCGACGGCGACGTACGTAGTCCGCCGAAAGCAAATTCTACCGCTGCAAGTGGTTCCAACGGCGTCACTCAACTCTTACTCTATTCGTTTCCCAGGTAATATCACGAAACCTCTCAATCCAAAAGTCATAGTATTCCTCAATCAGGGGCCATGTTTTATGGATCTGGGTTACAAACGTTTGTGACTTCTTTTCTAAAACAGGACGCTGCCGACAGACCAACCACTCCATTGTTTCATTGCCAGCGCAATTATTACTACAGCATTGTCTGCTCGGATTCCTGTATTTGGTTGGAACGACTAGCACGAGAAGACGATACTGACGATGTCTACATGGTGTATTTTGGAACGGTTGTTTGGGAGAGCACTACGTGGAGTTGGTGCAAAATGGCTTACCGCTGCCTACTTACTCTTTACATTTTACGAGTCTTCTGGCAACGATACTGCCGTCACTTCCAGCCTCTCTTGAAGAACTTACGCAACATTGGCGTTGACAAGAAATACTGCCACTATGAGGTCATTGTGGGGGATCCGACCTATTTGATTATTTGTGATCCATACATCTCGATCGTTATGATGACAGATATCATGGTGAGTCCAGGGTATTGCTGCTGGTCTACGCTACGCGTCTCTCTGTACAACGACTTGATTGCATTCTCGTTGGGCTGCTTGTACTCGACTCGCTTTGTAACTCATCTAGCTTGAGATCGTGCTGATTGTACCTTGTAGGTTTGGTTTGGTTACTTTATCATGCTAAGCTTGTCGTATCTTGTCAAGGCTCGCCGGTGGGACTTTCAATTCGTTCCCATTGATCCAGGAATACTTGGGCTTGGAGCTGTTTTGTATGCAGGGCCCGTGTTTACTCTCATCAGCAATACACAACTAATGGCGCTGTTTCAAGTCACTTGGAACGTCTTTCTTCCTCCTGAATTGAAATCTCGAGATGTTGACTATACGATTGGTAAAGTCTACCAGGGAAATCGCTTATAAAATCCTAGGAATGATTATGGGCGCAGTCATTATGGCTATATTTCCACCATGTCTTTCCTTCACATTGGGACGAGTGGCTCGTCTTCGTCCTCGTACGATTTGATAGCAGATAGTGGATCTCATCTCGGTGATATAGGTCTTGATAGATCACTGGGAGATTTATCAAGCAAGTGGGCAAATTTCAGGGATAAAATTTGGTCCCCATTCAAACCACAAAGCTATGGACATTCGATTGTGCCCACGGCGAATCCCGACCAGCAACTACATGCGTCCAACCGACCGAGTGAACACACTCGACTTCACTTACACAGCCAGCGTGCATTCAACGATTTGAAGAATCGCTTGCTCTTTGCTATGATGCATCGTTGTGCCCCTGAACCTTTGCACCTAGTCGGTGGATCGCTTCATGCATTGTATCACCGCGATCCTGCCTACCGCAAATTACCATTTTTCAGTTGTCGAGCATCCGATTGCTTTGTATTGTGTTACACTTCAGACGATCAAGTGCATCTCCAAGTACGGCTTAGTCTGCTCGAATGTTTGGACACAAGATACAATAACCCACTACTGGCTATTCCAATTTGCACAAGTCAACACACTGCGAGCTACGCGACGTGTAATGGTCATCCATGCCCAACGTTCAAGCCGACTACACCTACCAGTGTTTGCATCCATTTTCCTCAAGATGGGGCCAAGTGGGTCGCGTAGTTCGACACATTCAGCATTATCAAAGAAGATGTAAAACTGTACCTTCCTTTTCTGTCAGAATGCTCACCGACTTTGTCGTCTACAGAATGTGAAATATGACATTACAACAAAGGAAGCGACAGGTATTTTTTCCCGCAAGATCGCTAACATGGTCTTTCACTAGGCCTTGGCATTGATGACTTTAGCATAAAACTGTCGGCTCACAGAGTTTACATCATTACAATCTTGCATTCCAATAAATATCTCCAGTCAGTTGATGGTTCTCGTCCTTCTTCGTGTTGTATACTCTTGGGATTGTCAACTGCAATTGACGACTCGAATACTTGGATCCCAATTTGCATGACAGATAACCGACTATAATCTATGAAATAAATATGACAGCAAAATTTGGGCACACAAATGCAATAGTGAGATTTGTGATATGTTGAAACCTTCCATACTCCACAGAGTTTGCAGCCATTTATCTTAAAACTGTGCCAAGTGGATGGTGCAAGCCGAGGTTTGTACCTTGCTTGCAATAGCAATCTCGACATGTTTCATACATCGTCAAATCAATGTTTGCACATATGCATACTCTCAAGCATTCACCTCGAGAGAATATCGCGACAGCGAGCAAATGTCAGTGATGTACAAAATGTCAATCAACGGCGTTGGAGCTCCGAAACTTGGGGCTGAATTAGTTTTGCCGTGGTTGAAGGGGTGAAACCTTTTAGATTATTCCTCCCATTATGCCCTCCGTGACCTGAAAAATCCGAGGACATCAAAACTGATTGTAACTGTGTTGGCGAAAGAATAAACGGTTTCACACTTGGTTGAACAGTCATGGTCAAAGTGCATGAGGCTACAGCCAAAGCCACGGTGTCATTCAGTCGCGCCTCGCTTTGGTACACTGGTATTTTTGTTCTGAAGCTTGCATACACGGTAATATCGCGATTCCTTGATCTCACGGCCACTCACCTGTAGCCTTTCTTTGCCTATCTCACCGAGCCACTGCCATGGAGTATTCCCCAGAAAAGCCTTGTCAAGTGGTACTCGTACGAAGCTTTCAGCAACGCTATGTTTGATTATTTACGCGATTTGTACAACGATCCCAATACAGCATGCAGCTTTAACAGCGCAACGCTAGCATTTGTCCTCCGTCGCGAGTTGAGTTTCCCATCGACTGTGGTTCCAACATGGCCAATGCTATCCAAATTAGTTCATTTTCCAGGTAGACTCTGCTGACCAAGCATTCTTTCTATTGCAGATGTCTAGGAGCCATGTTTTATAGCTACGGAGCACGGCAGTTTATCTCAAGCTTACAGTTGTGACTCATCTCGCTACGTCGATTTCAATTGTAGGATTTCAACTGATAGCTTGCTGTAGGTTTGGAACGGATATTTCGCCATGAAGGACACATCCTACCTTGCAAAATTCTGTGGATGGGAAGCAAATTTCGTCCCCGTCGATCCTGGCTTACTTGGAATTGTTGTCTATCTGTACGGCGGACCAATTTTTACGCTGATCGGCAGTACTCAACTCATGCTGACGTTGCTTGGGACCAATTCCTTCCGTCAGAAGCACAGCTACAAGGTGTCGAAATTGCAGGAGGTAGCACGTTTTTGCCCAAACATATCGAAAATCAAGCCTAGGGATGCTCATGGGCTGGTTTATCCTGTCATCTAGTCCGATCGTATTGTCCATTACAGTTCAGCAATTGTCGGCCCTCCGCCCCCGGCTGCTCCCACGTACGTAGTAAATTACTTGAAGCCCATTTATCCCCAGTATGATGGCATGGGGACTTCGGTGAACGATTATCGCGTCGTTTTAAAAAGATTGTCCAGAAAAGCAAGATCATGATAATATCATGATCTTGCTTTTTGGAGATATTATCTCCAATCGAACCTCCAAAACAGCAACACAGCCAGACGAGTCTACATTGTCACCGTTCCGTCAACGATTTGAAGAACCGCTTACAATTCTTTCTGGTGCGGCACCGTACTCCTGAACTTCTCCATAAAATCGGTGGATCTCTCCACGGATTGTTCGAGCACAATCCAAAGTACCGCAAAATTCCCTTGTTCACGTGTCGTGCAGCCGACTGCTTTGTCTTGCGCTACAAATCTGCCCGTCAAATCGACTTGCAAGTTCGACTAACTCTACTTGATACTTTGGACGCTAGATTGCAAGATCCATTGTTGGTCATTCCAACTTGTCAAAGCAACCATAACACAGCTTATTCCACATGCAATGGCAACAAGTGCGCAACTTTTCAGCCTCATTCAAAGGCTCAAATATGCATTCATGCTCCAAGACATGCTGTCCAGTGGGTAGCATAGTTTTAGCCTGAAATATAATATATGCTTTGAAGTGAACTGCAAGCGTTGAGAGATATTGCATGCGAGCCCTTGAATCCATCTGACCCACCAAGAAAGTACTCCTGAGTTGTCTGCACCAACCTGTACGAGCCAAGTGATGCCACTTACAATAGCAAGAGATGCCCAACCTTTCAAGCTCATCCATCTAAGTTATTCACCTTAATGTGATGCCAATGGTTATGAATACACATACACAACTTCTCCAAAAGTCTCTAATAGAGACTTAAAGCACTTCCAGGTTTAAACTTCGAGGTGACGACTACTTCGAAGGCCGATCAGCTCAAATTCCGGTCGGAATTTGCTTGAAATACACGATTCGGCACCCTGAAATCGTCCTGTGGTACTTCTGAACCTCCGCATGTGCTAGACCATTCAATTTCGAGGAGTAAAGTATCTCCAACAGCAGCCCGCTCATAGCCATGAAGCATGTCACTTGGACTGAAGACATTGACGTCTTCCTGCTGCGTGAAGTCACTCGGGTCGAGCCATTTGCAGCTGACCACGGCGAGCTCCTTCCTCGCTGGAAGCTGGTCGCGAATGCTCTAGTAGAAGAGGAACCAAAGATGAACTTGTGCTCTGCATGCGAGCACTTCGAAACTTTGATGAAAAACTTAAAAGCAAAGGTACAATTAATGCAATTGTCCTCGCAAAGCTTTGTCAGGTACGAATCAAGACGTTGATAACCAGAGTCAATCGTATCATGTATCATTTCTTCAGTTGCACGACGAATATTAGACACAGTAGAAAGTGACATAATATAGCCATATACTCTTGAAGAAGTGCAGCCTTCACAATCGAGCAGGTAACCAAAGGTTGATTTTCGTCAAGACTAAAGGCAATCTTGAGATAAATTTTACCACTGTATAAGCCGCCTATATTGCACATTAGTCCAAATATCAATACTGAAATTGAACCTCATTGACGCCCAATGTACGATTTCTAAACAGTACTTTTGTTGTCGAGTTGTCAGCTCTTGCACAATCAGGTGATTCAATTGCTGATTCAGCGAGTTGGTGTGAAACAGAGCTATTAAAACTCGATTCTGAGCTGTCAGATAACTTTCCATCATCTTCGGATGGCTGCCTGTTGTAGTATGAATCGATATCAAAGTCATCATCAATCTCTTCACTCGAAGGCATCTCTGCATCAATAAAGGATTTCGAGTCTGCAAGGGAAGATATCCCAAAAATGTTAGGATTCGTTTCGGAGCGTGCGTCAGAAGCACGCTGGCCAAGGGAATGATTATGACTCAAATCACACTTCACAATTTTAATCTACGACATTTACGCGAGTCAGTCTAATGATCACATAAATCATGTATAGTACAATTTCTGTTTGGAGCAATGATCCTCTTACTTCAAACGTACAGTTTGGGGTTTTGCATTTCCACGCCCGAGAACGACTATTGCTTCCTTTTCCTTTAACGAGCTCGAAGCCTGCATTGAGTGCTAACCGTCGTACAGATTTTGTGTAGTGTTCCCAACTGTAGAATGTATTTGATCCATGCCCTATATTGTCTGATTGATTTAAAATTTCCGAACTTGGCTGAAATCGATCAAACTTTGAATCAATCACCAAATCGAACCAGCCAATCAGCGTCCAGAGTTTGTTTAAAACACACACAAAACACACCAACACACACATTAATTCATGTACCTTCCGATTATACTTGAATTCACTATTGCCAGATTGATCACACAAATTTCGTCGATTTGATCAAAACTGTAAATAATATTTACAGTTTTGATCATATCGACGAAAAAGACAATATATACTAGTCGTTTGCAGCACAACTATACCATTCCGGAATCGTCGTTGCGCGTGGGATGCTCCATTCATCTGTGCTTTGCATGGTGCCGATGAGAGTGTCCTTTCGCTGAACAGACGATTTGTTCGATGAATCAGACTAAATGTCTAACACTGATCGAGTGCAGCATAAATCACACTAATTAAATTGTGCCTACCGAGATGCAACAAAGAGACAGTTCTGCCTACCGAAACGAATTTCGTCCCTGTAATGTCGGCCAGATTGGGCTTCGCGTGGTGGAACTGCGTGGCTGGAACGAGTAATTGCCTGAGAAGAAGGGTTAGTCTATTCTTTTTCTACAAATCTATTCTAATTCTACTTTAAATGAGTTATCCGGATAATTATGTTCAGGGATTCCGCACCATGGGGTTGCGGAAATCCGCAACCCCGACCCACCGACACCCGTCGAGAACATATAATCTCGTCGGAGACAAACCCTTCTAAGTTAAATTTAGAACAGATTTGTCAAAAAAGAATAGGCTAACCCTTCTTCTCAGGTAATTGCTCTGGCTGGAACACTTCAAGCACAACGTTGTCGCTTATGATCCCTATCTGCATTGGCTGACCCAAGAGATATCGCTTGAAACCCATGAACGATGAGGAATTGCACGGGAGAGGGTGTGGGACACCCGCTTGACAAAAAAAACACCCTCTCTCATGCAATCAGTATAATTACCTAAAATACCGGATAAAACAAGTCAGAGATGAGAGAAACACTCTGAAACACTTCTATTGGCTAAGGGCCCGTCTGGCAACCGAAAATATTACAATAAATAGGCCCAAAATGCCATTTTGAGGCCAAATTCAATAAGGGTGCGTCTGGCAAAATTTCAAAATCAATATGCCATTTTCAGCTAAATTGGGATCAACGATTTATGGCATATTCAAAATGGAGGTAAAACCTCCATTTCGTAAAATGGCATTTTTGGAGCCTCCACTGAGTATATCCCAACCAAAAATATTGGACTTGGTGCAAAACTCTTGGAGATAAACAAAGTCATATTTTGACCTCAACTATTGAATTTGGCCTCAAAATGGCATTTTGGGCCCATTTATTGTAATATTTTCGGTTGCCAGACGGGCCCTAATATAGGTCAAAATATGAACTTGTTTTTCTCAAAGAGTTTTGCACCAAATCCAATATTTTTGGTTGGGATATACTCAGTGGAGGCTCCCAAAATGCCATTTTACGAAATGGAGGTTTTACCTCCATTTTGAATATGCCATAAATCGTTGATCCCATTTTGGCTGAAAATGGCATATTGATTTTGAAATTTTGCCAGACGAACCCTAAAAATAAAAAATACCATGATATGCCATAATTTGTCTTTATTCAATGCCACCAAAATCATTTGTCCATTCGATACTGACGTCGACTGGGATGGAGAACCACAAGCGTCGGTGGTGGTGCCGTGTCGACGGTTGCATCCACAAGGAGCCATTTTCCAACCAATTCCCACAACATGTTATGAAGATGCACCCAAATGCCAATTGGTTTCACGGCGGCCGTCCAATCTTCGGCGAATTGGTCGATGAGGAAAGCCCAGAAGCGCCACCGCGACGACAACGTGTGGCCGTCGCTGCAAATCGTCCACAACAAATCCAATCTGCGGCAGTTGTCATCTTGACTGACCAAGAACAAGATGACATTGCTATATTCTTCAAGAACGTATCCAAGATCTTGCCGAATCCACTGCTGTGGATCAAGACGATTCAATGGAGGAACGCCCATCTGCTCGCCGTAGCGTGCGAACGTTGGTTCCATCTCGTAAAAAAGGAAAAGCGCGAATGTGTTAGAGTCATTTGACAATTTGATAAATCAATACTAGTATTTGACTTTGCCGACGGTCATGTTTGTATTATTCCTGTTTTATACTAATCTCTCCTTGTACATGTCCATACATCACAATAGAACTGTTTTAATGATATATGTAATGTTATATACAACATTTAATGTTATTGTGTGTCTTTTCTTGTATATTTCACACTTTACCATATCATAATGTTAACCAATGTGATCTACTGTTATAGAATGTGATATCACGCAATATAATGATATGTCCTACACTTTACTTTATAATAATGTTAACCAATGTGATCTACTGTTATTGACTGTGATTCCTCCGTACATCACGCAATAGAATGTTATATCCTACATTTAGCGTTATATTGTGCATTTTCTTCTATATTCCACACTACCTCATTTGAATGTTAACGAATGTGGTAAGATGTGCCTCCAAAGATCCCAAACCAAGAACGATGACGTGGTTATTTGGATCCTTCGCTGCTGCAACCAGAAAAGTTCCATTAGTGTTCATCAGGTCCTTTAGGTGAGCTCCTATGCATGATTGATAAGAAACAGTATATGTTGCACACACCGTCAATTGCAATGACATTTTGGCAATATTCTAATGCGGATATACAAAACGCCGGGATAATAATACTTCTGTAAAAGTGACCAAAAAGGGTTTCCACGTTTGCTAGTGAACCAAGGTTGGCATCAGCAACCTGTTGCAAATAGTTTTCAAGTTTCTCAAACGAAGCATCAACGTTTCCATACATCGACCGTGCCAACTCACGTTTCGCAATGCTTGCACTCGAAGGTGAGATGGTTTGACCGTGCTCCCGCTGGAAGAGATCGATGATGAGCTGTCCTGTGAGATTTCTTGGGTCTGTGGCAAATTTATCGATGTATTGTTGAAGTGTGTTCAAGATCTACTCCAATTTTAGTAAATAGGTATAAATACCACACACGACTGATATGCATCATTATGTTAATGTTTCAATCACTATGTACGTATATATAACTCAAAATATAGTATATAACATTAAATCACATAATATACCAGTAAAACTCAATACGTATCAACATAACATGGTATTGAACTTCGATACTTCTTCACCACACGGAAGCCTTGCTCAAGGCTGAGCTGGTCGAGAGCCGACCTGGTATACTTCAAACTCCCAAAATTGTACTTCTGCTGGGAATTGATTATGTTGTTGACAATGAATCCATCGATTCGGTCGGTAGGGGGTGCTGTGAGCTTGTATTTGACTGCCGCCATCAAGTAGTCTTCGGAGATATGCGAAGCCATTGCAAAATCAGTCACTTTCAAAACTGCATCGCCAACAAAAATTTAACCGGATAAATTGTCCGGATGTACTTTTTAAGGCAATTTTTCGGAGAGGGTGTTTTTTTGGTCAAAGTGGGTGTCCCACACCCACTCCCGTGCGCAGCTGGCACTTCACATTTTGACAACCCAACGAAAGAGTTAACGAAAGTAAACTCAAGGTTGGCGAGAAGTGTGATGTTTAAATGGCTAGTAAGTCATGGGTAGGCAAGACATATTGAAAGCGAGTCGAGCACGGCGGGGTTTACGCTCCCCACCACAAATTGTCTTTTCTCATCCTCATCATCTGTTCCATTTTGCCAATCGATTTCAAGAGAACCTACTTGGCAGCCAACGTGCTCACGTCATGCACCGTCCTAGGAACTTTCCTTGAGATCACGGTCCCCTGCATGTTGTTGTGACACATCGTGAAAGCGTCGTAACCATCTTCGTTTTGCATGCCAATTTGGAAATTGCCTTGAAGGAGCTTCAGCCATGCGTGTCTTGTTGTCCATTGCACTTGCTACATCTGCCGCTTTGGCTTTTAGCCAAGACTCGCCAGCTATCTTGGCGCGCCAAGACATCTCCATGAACTTTGCCGCCCAGAATCACCGTACGCTGCGAGGCAGTCGTGGTGGTATGAAATACAATGGCCAAGAGTCGACAGCTGATGGTTCCGCCGTCCGACGACTCGCGGGCTCGAAAGGCTCGAAAGGCATATTGTCACGTTGCGTGTCGTGCTTCACTGGGGCCCAGCCACAACCTCGATATGATGGAATCCGAGCTCCCACCCGTGGTCAAGGTCAAGGGGGCACTCAATCTCGTCGCAATCCGCCAATACAAATTTCCCGAGAAAAGTCGAAATCATTCCGATCGGCCTCACCCGGTCGATCGGCTTCTCTTGGCCGATCGAGTTCATTCACCTTTGTCCGAGCGGGTTCCACCAAGAGTGGAGCCAGCACCCCCCGTTTTGATTCATACAACAAACACACATAACGTAAACGTTCAATTGCATTTTGATCAATGTCGAAACGAGAGGCACAAATGGGAGGATGAATCAATGCTTGCTAACAAGAGAACTAATGCTTTCTTCTTGAGCGCTTGTAAATGGTTTGGCACGTCAACTCTAGAACATGGCTGCTATTTTGAGATGCTGGCTGTAACTGAACCAGCGACGATTTGAAGTTTGTCCACATCACGACAAAAGTCGCGATGCTGTCGCTGACCAAAGCGTCTGCTCGCTTCAGTCGATTATTACTCTGCTACACAGGCCTCTTTGTCCTCAAGTTTGCTAGCATGGTACTTTGTCAAATGCAGTCTTGACCATATTTAAAGTTTGTAACCATTGCTTGCCTACTTGACCGAGCCGCTGCCATGGTCGATTCCAGACCGAGATATTGTTGTCTGGGACTCCTTTGACGCATTCAACAATGCAACTTTTGACTACCTACATCAGCTGTACAATAGCCAAACCCACTTTGACAGCAGCACAATCTCATGGGTCATGCGCTGCAAGCTAGTCTTGCCTTCCGGTGATGCCCCCACAACATCACACACGGTGTGTGATTAAAGTTTCCAGGTAGTGCTATGGATCATTTTCATGTGTTGAAGCGAAACCCGCAGGGACTATGTATCATGTTTGGACTTGGAATGTTGACGTTTGTGACTTCTCTTCTTGGCCAAGATGCGAACATCACACAGACAAATCGATTGTTTCAGTGCCAGCGCATTTATTGCTATGGCGTCGTCTTGACTGATTCATGCATTTGGCTCGAACCATTGCCGCAGGAGAAAGTTCACAGCGTACTATGGCACTATCATCTGGGAGAGCAGTCTATGGAGCTGGTTCAAGATGGGATTTCGATGTTTCCTCATGTTGTTCATTTTGAAAGACTTGTGGCAACGATACTGCCATCTCTACATTCCGCTTATTCATGCCCTTGAACAAATTGGAGTCAACGATCAATTTGACCATTACGAAGCGATTGTGGGCGACCCAACGTACCTGATTTTGAGCGACTCACGCGTCGCTGTGGTCATGATGGTGGATGTTTTGCTCACTGGCCCACCATATATCTGTTGGTCCATTCTGTGCGTGTGCCAATTGAACGACCTGACAGTCTTCTGCTTGGGTTGTTTGTACTTAACGCGCTCGGTATGATTATATTTGTAATTAACAATGACGAAGTCGAACTGTGCCTTGTAGGTTTGGTGCAGCTACTTCGTCATGCAATGCATGTCCTATATTATCAAGCAAAGACGCTGGGAACATAAGTATGCTCCAATCGACCCCGGAGTGCTCGGAATTCTAGTGCTTCTCTATGGAAGACCCCTGTTTTGCCTGATTGGAAATACATTGTTGGTCGCCATCTTCCATGTCACTTGGCAATGGTTCTTGCCGTCTATTCTAAAAATGCAAGCAATTGAAGGCTCTACATGTAATACTTGCTTGCTAGATGACTAACTTCTCCTCAGCAATGCTTGTAGGAACGATTCTAGTGAGTTCTCTACTTGTATGTCTGTCATTAGCATTGAAAAGAATGTCAATGTCTCGCCCATGTACGATAGTTGAAAATGCATCTTTATTTTACAGCAATAGGGATTTATGAATTGTCTGGCCGAATCGCAAAGCAATGTGCCAATTTCACAAATCGTTTTCGCTCTATTTTTGAATTTCAACGGAACTGTTATTCCAGCTCCTCGCCATCAACAAGAAAAGTCTAGAGCTTCACTCAACATGAGAGGATCAACCTGCACAGCCTTCGATCGTTCAACGACATCAAGAACTGCTTCTTTTTTGCGATGATGCGGTATCATGCACTAAGTGGGCGGATCTCTACATGCCTTGTACCATGACCACCCTGAATACCGTCGAATCTCTCTATTCAGTTGTCGAGCTTCCGACTGCTTTGTCCTGTGCTACTCATCAGACAGTCAGCCACAATTACAAGTGCGGCTGAGTTTTGTGGATTGCTTCGATACAAGGATGCACGATCCCGAGTTAGCTAGTTCAACATGCACGAGCCAGCACAAAGCAAGTTAGGCCATTTGCACTCGGGACAAGTGTGCAACCTTTCAACCCACTTCATCGAGTCAAGTTTGAATACACTCGCCTCCTCAAGGTGTCAAGTGGGTAGCGTAGCTACAATTTTTACTCAAATTACTTTCCAAATGGCAGGACTCTAGAATCACGTAAGAAGACCAGAAGACATCATCAGTGGATCTTGGAGAGCTTCAAAGCCACGAAACTGTGATTCGATTATCACTTACATCGCAACAGCAAATTCGCACATCACTAAAGAGTGAAATGCTGTCTACATCAAGTCTGCGGTGCACTTCAGTCGATTTTCACATTGTATCATACGGGTCTAATTGTTCTTAAGCTCGCCATCACGGAAATCATTCATTTTTATCAGCTGCTATCTAGCCTATACCTCCGAGCAATGCCCCCCAACCTCGGAAACTCATTGATTACAAACGACTTGCACGTGCAGATAGAATTGCCCCACCTAGATTTCTGCATGAGTGAGGACGTGTTGACTGTAAGTGACGAAGGAATTTCGCGACTGATAACGTGTAAATGATCCTTACACCTTTGGCTCGACGAAGATGACATCGAAGATGATGATGAGAATGATTTTGAGTCTCCCACGGCAGCGAAAAAACGACTTGCGTTGATTCGCCGCTCGATCTTGGCTTGGGACCGCATTTCGGAACATGAAGTGCGCAAGAGTTTTGAGAAAGTCTTATCATTTTAACTGTTTTAAATGAGATGTGTTGGAATTTGTATAGAATAATGCTTTTTAAATCTTTGTAAGAACTATAGGAAAGACGACTAAGAAATGTCATGGTAGGATGTTAGTGGGCAACTTCCGTATAACCTAACCGGCAAAAGCTAGAACATAATTGAAGCTCGTTAGCCTCGTACAGATGTCCTTCAAAATAGTGATATCAAATTTTACAATTTCGGATATAAATTTTTACAGTATCCATTTTCGGCGGGTTTCTGTCGATTTCGCCAGGAGTTGGCATTTCAAAAGTGTGAAATAATACTACTCCCCGATTGGAGCAACCCTAACCCTACACATACAATATAAACATCAGATATTACATTCATGAAACCTATCTATCAATTCATGCAATTCCTCATCTAAGATTTGCGTATGTTTCCAGCAGTTTGAGATTGTCCTGTTCGTTACATGCTCCCAAGCAGCAGTCGCCCATTCCATTGCAGTCACCACGTCGACGTGGTGAATCTTTTCTATCGCCTTCTTCATTTCGTCGTTCGCCAGTTCGTGCTCACGTCGTAAGAGCTCGTCAAATTTATCGACAGCATATTTTGTCTTCACCTGCATAATCTTGGACTTGAATGAGTGGATTACGCCGGCATCTTGGGGTTGCAGGTGAGTTGTCGTATTCGGGGGAAGCATTTCAACACAAACATTCGACAAAGCTTCGTCGAATCTATGCGATGACACATTGTCCAAAAGCAGAAGCACGTGTCTTCCTTGTCTCTTCATTTCATCATTCAATGACGTAATCCAAGCAGCGAAAACGTTTCCCGTCATCCATCCCTTTTTTGATGACGTGTAACATGACGAGACGTCCACACTTGTATCTCTTGAGAAACACCTCGGACGTTGAGCTTGCCCAATGAAGAGAAGCGGCGGTCTTGCTTTTCCGGAAGCATCGCTCGTCATAGCCACAGTTATTCGCTTCTTCACATCTTTACGCCCACGTATGCTTTTTCTTGAAATCGTCGTTTTGGGAGTAGAGCAATTGAAATAGGCAGTTTCGTCCATGTTCAATATGTTCTGCTTGGAGTAGTTTGCTGTCACTTCTTGCAAACGTCGTCGACCAGTTTCAACAGCAGCATCATTTGCAGATGCGGCCTCACCATGAAGATGCCGCATCTTCAAATCATGTCGCTGTTGGAATCGGTAGAGTCAGCCCTTCGAAAACTGAGCGCTTGAGAGACGGCTCTCATGACGTGCGTTTGGACTCAGGCCCGCCAATATACGCGTCCGAATTTGGTCTGCCTTGTACCGCAGCATTTCGCCAGTGACTACTGGAACTTCGTACGTTTCAGCTTTTGATATCCACGTCATCAGTTCTGCTTCGACTTCGGGGTAGAAACCCTTGTGGCATGACCGACGACTTGGTGCAAGTTCCTTCGGCAGCTCATTCTTGAGAATCGTCACTACAGTGGATTGGGCTGGTGGGCATGGCAGTCCGAAGTTCTTCATAGCCCAGCGAGCCAGACTACGCTGAGTCATTTGGCCATTGGCTCTGTAATAGAGCAACATGGCTTCTTTTTGCTCCTTGCTCAGGCGTAGGCGTCGTGGCTTCTCTTGAACCTGCATGGTGTGATGGGTGATTGATAACCATCACCTCAAAACTCTATAAACAAATATCTATAATTGGCCATAAATATATTATCTTTCAGGAATATTAATTTTTGGTGTTATCACTATTTTGAAGGACGACTGTATGCTTTAATGCTGTATACCGATGTCAAAAGTTATACTCGCGACTGACCGAATATAACACCCCCGCCACAACGAACCGCAACTTCTATGGTCAATCTTGTTCATCATTAAGGAATAAAAACACCGATGTTCACAAATACTTCTATTTAAAAAATATAGTCACATTTTGTATGTCAAAATTAATTTCATTCATACTTACTAATCCACCAGGCATTACTCTGAATTGTGTTAGATGGGTCATTGTTGACACTGTCACTCTTTTACCTTGAGCACATGAATTCCCACGTGCGAAAACATTGTATATACCTTGATTCCATTGGCCGACACCTCAGATAAATTTACATTTCTTTGGCACTTGAAACATTGTCATACCTTATCAAAGTGTCGAGCATTTATGTTTGGATTTGCATCGTGTATTTAAATATACTGTAATAAATTTTTATTATTTGATGTTCCTCTTGAATAAAATTAATTTCGTGCATTTTTATTGGATAAATTAAGAATCGAATTTCGAACATCTCGGACCAATCATACTACATAAATGTGGACAGTTCGTAGTAGATATGTAGGCCAAGTCGATGGTCGTTCCAAGTTGGTTAAAATGCATATTATGCATTTTAACCAACAGCTATACATATATTATATGTGCATGTTTTAATGTGTGAGTTGGTTAAATTGAATATGTTTAAATGTGAACAGAAATTTGAGGGTGTGATATTTTGTGCCCTACGGTAAGGGATTCCGCACCAAGGGGTTGCGGAAATGTTAACAGCGCTTCGCGCTGTCAACTGCGAAACCCCTCCGACGAGACAAACCCTTCTAAGTTAAATTTAGAACAGATGTGGCAAAAAAGAATAGGCTAACCCTTCTTCTCAGGTAATTGCTCCAACTATCAGAGAATCCGAAAGAAAGCTGAAAAGTCAGATAAGTGTATCAAAAGTCAGAAGCGTGTCTCATGCCACATGGGATGACTATTTGACTTGAATTATGTATAGAATTATGTTAAGTGCGCTTCGCGCACTTAACGTTTACACGTCTTGACATGATGGACAGCAAAGGCTTTTCTCATACAACATCAGCATGCTGGGGAGACTTTAAACATCCCACCCCTTTTTTATTTGTCCTACCCTTTTGAACTTGAATAAAGTATGTGCATACAAATAATGGTATAACCACTAATCTAGTATGGCTAGTTGTTCTACTAGCATCTTTGTGTTTGCTTCGTGTCTGGATTGACCGATGGATATCACAAACAACTTAAAGCATCGTGATAGATTTCTTTGGAAACACAAAGCGAGGAATAATATTCATCAAAGCATTGGAACTGAAACCAAACTCATGTCGAATTGGATAAACTCTATTTTGATTCCTTTGAAGAGTATAGTGCTTTCCATGCACAAGGGATAAATGAACGGACAATGAATAGGAGTCGTCTCACTCCATGAAATAAAAGTGTTGCGCATTGGAAGTAGACATGCACTCCAAGGCTTGCAGCTTCAATAGCCTGCATTTTCTTCGTGGTTGAAGCACACTCGACTCGATCAGAGTGACGGCTTACATCATTAGTAGTGATAACTTTACTCTAGAAAGCGTGCATTACGCAACAAGAGTTCAGGCAACAATTCTCATTATGAAGCTACTGGTGCGCCAATATTAACGCTGAGTCTGTGGTATACTTATAGATCTGAAATAGTTTGACATCTTGTTCATGATTATTCATTCGTTTGATAGGAAAGATTACAATTTGTCGTTGTTATGGGTCTACTTTACAAAATCAGCTAAACACTGTACTCAGCCAGTTCTGTGACTTTCAAATATTAAGGACAATCACGTCCATAACATACATCTACTTCGTGTCAATTTATTCTTACAGCAAGTCATTTGATTTCTCATGAGTCGCAATAACCTTACTATGGAAAAACTTTGAACAGCAGTGCAGGTACGGAGGATTAACAATGACGCAGTTGAGTACTGTTTTAACCCATTCTGTTGAACTACCATTTAATACACTGCGCAGGATGAAGGCAAAACATTCCCCTTCGCCCAAAAATTACATGTGCATGTCAAACTGCTTGAAATCATCACATGTCCCTGGATGCATTTAAATCGCAGTCTACTGCATCATTGATGTGCATTTCTACCTGCAGTGCAGTTCAAGGGCTTTCTATAGTAAGGTTATGCAATGTGACTTGTCCAAAAGCAGTCGATTGTCGTAGAAATAGCGAGAGAATTGTTTCCGTAGGTAAATTCTAAACGTGATTGCACTCAATAAGTCACACCATTGACCTGGATGGATTTTAAATCGTAGTCTGCTGCATCGTTGTTGAGCATTTTTACCTACAGTGGAGCTCAAAGTCTTTCGATAGTTAGATTATAGTGACTCATGAGAAATCAATTAACTTGAAGTGAAATAATTGGTTGAGTACATCGCTTAGCAGTAGAACTCAAAACCAAAAACGTTGTGTCTGAGAGATAACAAACTGATAGTCCTTATATATCAACAATTCTATACTATGCATCAGATATCAGAGTATACCTCCGACATTTCAATGAAAGTGTCATTTATTTATTTGACACACATATCCATTGAAGACATGTCTATTTCTCAAAAATGGGGAATATACATATGGCAATTGGAAATTGCGAAACAAGGCATCTATGACTGAATAAGTGTATTATCACAAGCGCATGTCATCTTCTGAGAAACACATCGAATATGAATGGATTCCATCTATTCACGCATGCATGAAACCACTGGTTAAGCATCGATATAGGCGAGTGGTCTACAATGCGTAAGCCAACAAGTAGACATCACTATTCACATAATCGATTAAGATGTCTCGCGAAACAATCAATCGACTTATTGCTGCGTAATGCACGCTTTCTAGAGTAAAGTTATCACTACTAATGATGTAAGCCGTCACTCTGATCGAGTCGAGTGTGCTTCAACCACGAAGAAAATGCAGGCTATTGAAGCTGCAAGCCTTGGAGTGCATGTCTACTTCCAATGCGCAACACTTTTATTTCATGGAGTGAGACGACTCCTATTCATTGTCCGTTCATTTATCCCTTGTGCATGGAAAGCACTATACTCTTCAAAGGAATCAAAATAGAGTTTATCCAATTCGACATGAGTTTGGTTTCAGTTCCAATGCTTTGATGAATATTATTCCTCGCTTTGTGTTTCCAAAGAAATCTATCACGATGCTTTAAGTTGTTTGTGATATCCATCGGTCAATCCAGACACGAAGCAAACACAAAGATGCTAGTAGAACAACTAGCCATACTAGATTAGTGGTTATACCATTATTTGTATGCACATACTTTATTCAAGTTCAAAAGGGTAGGACAAATAAAAAAGGGGTGGGATGTTTAAAGTCTCCCCAGCATGCTGATGTTGTATGAGAAAAGCCTTTGCTGTCCATCATGTCAAGACGTGTAAACGTTAAGTGCGCGAAGCGCACTTAACATAATTCTATACATAATTCAAGTCAAATAGTCATCCCATGTGGCATGAGACACGCTTCTGACTTTTGATACACTTATCTGACTTTTCAGCTTTCTTTCGGATTCTCTGATAGTTGGAGCAATTACCTGAGAAGAAGGGTTAGCCTATTCTTTTTTGCCACATCTGTTCTAAATTTAACTTAGAAGGGTTTGTCTCGTCGGAGGGGTTTCGCAGTTGACAGCGCGAAGCGCTGTTAACATTTCCGCAACCCCTTGGTGCGGAATCCCTTACCGTAGGGCACAAAATATCACACCCTCAAATTTCTGTTCACATTTAAACATATTCAATTTAACCAACTCACACATTAAAACATGCACATATAATATATGTATAGCTGTTGGTTAAAATGCATAATATGCATTTTAACCAACTTGGAACGACCATCGACTTGGCCTACATATCTACTACGAACTGTCCACATTTATGTAGTATGATTGGTCCGAGATGTTCGAAATTCGATTCTTAATTTATCCAATAAAAATGCACGAAATTAATTTTATTCAAGAGGAACATCAAATAATAAAAATTTATTACAGTATATTTAAATACACGATGCAAATCCAAACATAAATGCTCGACACTTTGATAAGGTATGACAATGTTTCAAGTGCCAAAGAAATGTAAATTTATCTGAGGTGTCGGCCAATGGAATCAAGGTATATACAATGTTTTCGCACGTGGGAATTCATGTGCTCAAGGTAAAAGAGTGACAGTGTCAACAATGACCCATCTAACACAATTCAGAGTAATGCCTGGTGGATTAGTAAGTATGAATGAAATTAATTTTGACATACAAAATGTGACTATATTTTTTAAATAGAAGTATTTGTGAACATCGGTGTTTTTATTCCTTAATGATGAACAAGATTGACCATAGAAGTTGCGGTTCGTTGTGGCGGGGGTGTTATATTCGGTCAGTCGCGAGTATAACTTTTGACATCGGTATACAGCATTAAAGCATACGAGGCTAACGAGCTTCAATTATGTTCTAGCTTTTGCCGGTTAGGTTATACGGAAGTTGCCCACTAACATCCTACCATGACATTTCTTAGTCGTCTTTCCTATAGTTCTTACAAAGATTTAAAAAGCATTATTCTATACAAATTCCAACACATCTCATTTAAAACAGTTAAAATGATAAGACTTTCTCAAAACTCTTGCGCACTTCATGTTCCGAAATGCGGTCCCAAGCCAAGATCGAGCGGCGAATCAACGCAAGTCGTTTTTTCGCTGCCGTGGGAGACTCAAAATCATTCTCATCATCATCTTCGATGTCATCTTCGTCGAGCCAAAGGTCGCGCATGTGGCGCTTGAAGGGCGCCTTGATCCCCACGTCAAGCGGTTGGCAAACGGAGGTCGTATTCGGTGGGAGCGCGCAAATATGACTTCCCATGTCGTTCACGGCTTTGTAGGACGCTCGGCAGACATGTGGCTCAAAATTGTGCACCATGACAACAGACGGCCCATCAATGTCTTGACCGAGAACATCGCCGAGGTATTGTTTCCACACGACACCATCCATCCACGCTTTTTCTTGTACGGCATAGAAATGGCCTTCTGGGAATGTCGGCAGCTCGTTCGTATCGATTCGACCGCCAGGCTTGCCTCGAATGATGAACAAGATCGGGAGCTTTTTACCGTCGCCACGGATTGTCAAGACAGCGGTCATGCGATAAGCGTTTTTTTAGCCTGCAGATATTTTTGCATCGCCTCCCCGAATCGACCATATAATTCGAGAAGGCATCTCATAAAATATACTGGTTTCGTCGACATTGTACCTGTTGTTTTCGTCGTACGTTTCATATTGGCGGTGGAATTCCTTGGCGAATTCTTCGCGCATTGAGTCGAGAACATCTTGTTTGAGCTTCAGCTTACCAGTCCGTTGTCTCGAAAAGCCATGGCGGTGCGAAAAACGCTGCAAAAGTCGTAGCAAAGACTTATATCCATTGCTCTTGTCGCTTAGATACACCCGAAGCCAGTCGCGGTGGTGTTTCTTGAGCCACTTGATGACGTGGACGCACGTTAGCGCTCGCTCATTGGCACGCATCTCGGTCATGTATTCCTTCAGCGCCATGGGGTCGGGTAGAATTTCCTTCCTCCCGATAGACTTCATCTTCTTGCGCATCTTGCTTCCCTTGAACTCGAGGATGGCTTCGCTGTTCGCTGCCCAATTTCGTATCGTTCGACGCGAAATTTCCATTTCTTTGGCGACTTGGTAAGTCGACAGCGTCTGGAGGAGCTCCAAAGCGCGGCGGCGATCGTCAATGGTGTGAGAGGTGTATTTTTTCATGTTCAAAGATGTGTGAGGGTACTTGTGAAAAATTGCTTCGTTATAGTTTTAAAATTTGCCGGAGGCGCGAAAAAAAATTCCGCCAATAGGAATGTAGTTTTATCAAAAAAAATTTAATTGGTCTTTTTTAGAGTTGCACTTTCAACAAAATTCGATAGGCCAAGTCGATGGTCGTTCCCTGTACACATTAAAAATTATGCTAAGATTAAAGTATACTATTGTGAAATGTTGTATGCGAAATCTTCAACTCACATTTAGACGTTTTCGATTTCATTGGCTCCCCTATTTAGACATTCCTGCGAAAAATAGAGCCAGTTCGTACCACTCTATTGTGTGCCCTACGGTAACACAATTATCCGGATAACTCATTTAAAGTAGAATTAGAATAGATTTGTAAAAAAGAATAGGCTAACCCTTCTTCTCAGGCAATTACTCCTGATAGTTGCCCTCTTTCTACCCATGCTTTTGCACCCATTCCACTGCAGTGACGACGAACGGCCATATTCTCTGTTGATACGTACTAGTAGTCGATGACGTGACTCAAGATTAGTGTATCGCTTCGCCCATCGCGAGGACAGGAATTCTGGCAAACACAATGCCTCTATCACTTAATAATTTCGACGGAATACTGTATAATCTCGATTTTGTTGATATTTTACGAATGCCAATCTCAAAGAGTCCAAAAACGCGCATCCTGCGTGTCAAATACACGGTCTTTTGGTCTATTATCCGTAAAATACCGGATAAAGTGTTGCCAGAAAACATATGTTGACCGACCAGCCCTGGTGACTCAAATCAAATCAACAGCCGGTGGTTGGGGATGGTGGCGGACACGTTAGTATACCACGCTGCCGAGGACTTGACCCGGTTCGAGTACGCGCCAGGGAGAGTTTTTGACATTTTGTTTTCCAACAGGCCTCGTCCGGGTAGCGGCACGGCCTTACGGCCTACCTGCCGCCTTTCCCGACGAGAATTAATATAATCAAATCCCTTTTACGTGAACGTTGGCGTCGCGCCCCTGGCGCTCGCTAGCGTGCGATGCTTTCGCACGGAATATAGGGGATATCGCCAATGGTTCGCTCCTCCGTCGCTCACCCTGTTGGGGTAGAGCCCAGAAGCCATATGGTGTGAGATTTACACTTAGTTTTTGTATGAGCCAAAAGACCGTGAATTTGACACGCAGGATGGTTCATGACCGAATTGATCTCAAACAATGCAATTTGGGTGCGAAAGTGTGAAATGCGGAGACAGAAGGTGCGGAGCCCTCAGTAACGAGGTTTCACTCCATCTCATTTGAGAATACAATAGTGACACCCCTCATCCGCCAGGTCAAGACAAATCTGGCGGACGTTACTTACTAAAGAATTTCCATCTTGTGGATGTTCTCTATTGAAAGCGTGACGGACTTCACCACGTCTGGCACCAAACGTGTAGTGTCAGCATGTAACTGGTAGGCGTAGGCATGCCATGCCCTTAGGGTCTACCAAATGTAAGTCTTACACGGCAGGGTGAATGCTCCCTATAAGGCCTTTTCTCATCCTCAGTGCTTATTCATGTATCTCGAGAGAACCTACTTGATTCTACGTTGGATAGACAGCATGTTCATGTCACCCAAGTGTAGCTCCGTTGGAATAACAGTACCACTGTTGTTCGGACCCATTGAAGCTGTTGCAATGAGGGAAAGACCTTATCCGGCAGAAGCTCTCTAAATTGCCAAGATAAGTTATCCGGATCAACACAGAAATGCGCTTTCAACATCACTTGGTGACCTTTTTGAAGCAATACACAGTCGCGCCAATTAAAAAATATACCGTCTACGACTTAGCTTGTCGACCACGATTGGCGCGATCACTAATATTTAATGCACGGTGCACGGCCAGTATGGCTTCACGTTGAATGGCCATGCCCTGCATCCATATCGTTTGTGCTTCAACTGGCAAGCTGACTTTCCTATCGTCACACGTTAGTACACCAAATCCAATACAAAATCTCACCTTTCTTTTGGCTGTCCAAACGGCAAGGTCTAAGCATGCTTCACTGACGTGTTGGTCCTTTGACTTTACCAGCCATTTGCAACCTAAGTTGTAAATCTCAAAATTCTAGAATTCTGATTGGCTATATCTCTATTTTTGCACTGTACCATCCACAAAAGTCATTGGTACATTTGCAGCAGATCTATGTTCGCTTTGCAACAAAGGTTGCAGTGAGAGTTGCATCATTCGAAGCGTTTTGCAACCCTGAAGTATACTCAAACTAAGTCATTATACACGGGTTGCAAATCGGCAACGGTATTTGTCAGCATATCTTAGCTTATCAATATATATGTTATTTTCCATCAATCCTTGCAGGGCTTTCGGACAGAATGGAAGAAAAAGTTTAACACCGACTGAACAGGCGTTCAGACGGTGTTAAGCAAAAACGCCGATTTACAATGTCCACAGCTTAGTATATCCCAGTTTAGTGCATCCTGATCTTAAGTGTACGGTAGCCATATAGTCGCCAACAGCATGATCAATCAAATAAACACGTGAGTTGTCGTGCTTCGCACGACACAACGAGATATGAGCTGTTGTAAATGTTGATTGCAATAAATTAGTAAAGCTTACAAGAATAGTCTCGTGAATAGTAAGTCTGACTATGGCCTAGCACTATGACTAGAAAACACGCTGGATTGTCGTCGCAGAAAGACATGACCAAACTTCTTTGCCACTGCGCCCTATGCAAAGGATAGTACAGTAGTCCCCCAGTTTTCGCCTCCCACTTCAAACTTATATCCTGTATAATATTATTTTTTGGAATATTTATTTTGACAGTATCTAATATTAATAGCATAAACCTTTGAAACATAATATTTCCAATCATAATACCCTGATATAAATTTTGAAAAATGCATGAGGCGAAAACTGGGGGACTACTGTAATCTGTGTAGAGAACGATGTCAATGTAACGAGTCTTGTATGGTTGATTTGTTTATACATCCTACACTAGACCCGATACAATCGCATTTGGGGTTTGACGATATGGACAATGGCCACGGTCGACCTTGGGCATTGAGATTTAGGAATCACACACTCAAATCTCCAAGTCAATATAGTATATTTTAAGCCAATCAAAATAGGGTTGTACACAGGGTTGCACAAATGACAGGTACGAAGACTGTATGAGGAAGAAATTCCCTACATCTGTTATCCGGATAACGTATTTTGGCAATTTAGAGGACTTTCTGCCGGATAAGGTCTTTCCCTCATTGCAACAGCTTCAATGGGTGCGAACAACAGTGGTACTGTTTTAATGAGGGATTATCTCGTTGGAATTTTCCTTGCTACCACCGAACCTGCACGTTGTAGTGCCACAACATGCAAGCACCAGAAACAAAAGTTGTGTAAGTGTCTTGGCTTATCATTTTGGAAATTGCCTTGAAGGAGCTTCAGCCATGCGTGTTTTGTTTTCCATTGCACTTGCTACATCTGCCGTTGTGGCTTTCAAACAACCTCTCCAAGACTCGCCAGCTATCTTAGCGCATCAAGATATCCCGATGGACTCTGCCGTCCACTACCACCGCATGCTGCAAGGCAGTCGTAGGGGCAAGAAATTCAATGGCCAAGACGGGACAGGTGCCTCGTATGAATCCGCTGCCCGACGACTATCGGACAGAAGAAGCTCATGGAGAAGTGCCTTGACGCGTCCTCTCTTCGGGTCTCAGTCGAATGCTCAACGTGGCCAAGGTCAAAGACGTGGAGGTGGTCAGCAAGGTCAAGGACGTGGACAAGGTCAAAGACGTGGAGGTGGTCAGCAAGGTCAAGGACGTGGACAAGGTCAAGGACGTGGAGGTGGTCAACAAGGCCAAGGACGTGGAGGTGGTCAGCAAGGCCAAGGATATCGGGCTGGTCAGCAAGCTGGCGCTCAGGCTCGTCGAAGTCCTCCAAGACGACAAATTACTCGACAAGATTCGACCAGCTCTAGTAGCAGCTCGGACAGCAGCGTCAGCCGAAGTAGTTCGGCTAGATTCAGCCGAGTGGGTTCATTCAATTCTGACAACTAATGTCGTAAAGAGAATGAAATACAGCATTCATGCACCTTTTGAATATTTGGTTCGATGAAGCTAACTTCATTCAACTAATGACCTCAAGAAAGAGGTTATGGAAAGGTTGGGGAACTCCACACACACTAGAGCATCCCCACTGGTGCGCGAACAATGCAACCTTATATTAAAGCCAAAGCACGAGCAAGAATCGTGCGACTTTTTTGACAGCGGCACGAGCATGGAGGTCGCGCGTCCCGCCATTGGATGTGGGCCAAACTTACAAAATTCCATTCTCTCCAGTCGCCATGTCCAGCGTACATATGCGATTAAAATGGAGCCATTCAATACCATGAGATCAACTTACACAGCCATGGTTCACTCAACGATCTCAAGATCCAATTCTTTTTCACCATCATGCCATCTCATGCACCTGAGGCCCCTCCAGATGGGTGGACCACTGTCGGCCTCATACCCCAAACCGCCCTCCCCGAAAATTTAGTCACCGAAATCTTGGTTAAAAACTGTTAGGAGTGCCCTTAGACAGATAATCGCAATACAAGTTCGACCGAGTTTCCCAGATTGCTTCTGTCCAAGGCTTCAAGACCTCGAGGAGGCTATTCGTGCTAACACTGAGCAAGTAATCTTATGTGCACTTGCAAGAAGTGCTTAGCTTTTCAGGCAACTTCAGCTGTCCAAGTTTGTATTCCACGCTCTTCAGCGCAACGTCAAGTGGGTGGTGTAGTTATGGTGTTAAAATACCAAGTCAATATGCCAATCGCTGTGCTCTTTACTTACGAAAAGAGTGATCGAAAGTGATGTTTGTGTTCCCTCTTTATTTAAGGTATTCACTAGCGTAACCGACCCAAGGTGAACGGTTACACCATAACCTACGCAATGCCAAGGGTTCGGGATGCAGTCCGCCACAAGGCGGCTGTGTACTTCAACCGACACTCGTTGTCTTATACAGGTCTCTTCATCCTCAAGCTCGCCAGCACGGTATGTCGTGCACATGTATTTACATCTAAGTTCTCAACTGTTAGCCGCTGTTGGCTTACATTACTGAACCATTCCCATGGTCTGTCCCTGAGAGAAATGTTGTGGTTTGGAACTCCTTTGACGCTTTCAACAATGCGACATTTAGCTACCTCTATAATCTACACAACAGAGAAACGATGCGCGATCATCTCGCCTCTCACTTTGACAGCACAACGATCACAAACATCGTGCGCCGGGAAATAGTTTTACCCCTTGAAATGGTCCCCACTGCATCCCTCAACTCGTACTTTATTCAACTGCCAGGTAGTGTGTGTATCCTTGCCGATATATTCACTATTTCCAAACAGGGGCCATGTATTACAGTAGAGGCCTCTACTCTTTTATCGCGAGGTTTCTTGCTCAAGACGCATCCAGCAGACAGACAGACGTCTCATATATCATTGCCAACGCAACTATTACTACGGCACAATATGCTCCGACTCATGCGTTTATTTGGAATCAACGTCACTGAATGAACGCTATTTCCTCACGCTATTCATCCTCCGCGTGTTGTGGCAGCGCTACTGTCGGCACTACCTTTCACTTCTCAATGACCTGCAATATATTGGAGTGGACAAGAAATATTGCCGCTACGAAATATTTGTCGGCGACCCAACATATTTGATTTTGAGTGATCCAAGGATTTCGCTGGTCATGATGGCAGATATTTTGATGACACCGGCTTACGTGTCTTGGTCGGTGCTACGAGTTTGTCAATACAAGGATCTGGCTGCTTTCACCATGGGCTGTTTGTACTCTACTCGCTTTGTCTGACCATGCTGTCATACAGACAAATGCCCCTCTTCAGTTGTCGAGCAGCCGACTGTTTCGTCTTGTGCCACACTTCGAATAACCACGTTGCAAATTCGACTGAGCTTACTCGATTGCCTGGATACGCGAACGCATGATCCTGAGTTGGCTATCCCGACATGTTCAAGTCAACACAAAACTTGTTATGCCACGTGCAATGAACAAACATGCAGTACTTTCAAGCCGACGATCTCAAAGAATCTGTGCATACACTTTCCTCAAGGTGGGACAAAGTGGATGGCATAAAATGTTGAGCCATTCAATAAAACCCTTCATGGCTTGTAATTTCAAGCACTTCTCTCGCGCTCGTGAGTTTTGTGTAGAGAAAGATTGAAACCCGGCCGTGGAAATTGACTATGCAATTGAAATCTATGTCGCTGATGACTACAGAATCAATGATTAGATGTAAAAAAAGGAAAATCGTGAACCATGCAATTGCATGGATTAGTGTTGGGCTACTCGAAAATGATAAATTCATGCGAATATATGGAATCGCATTATTGTCAAGGTGAGAGGCAATGATATGTCGCGCAGTTTAGCTAATACGTGGCATCAGGGAAAGCTTGAAAGTAATTCTATTGAGCATCGGATTGTCCTTCTGAATGTGTTAAGTCATAACAATCGACCGGTGCAAATAAAATATTTAGCACAAAACGACCATTTTGATGGTGACCTCAACAATGAAAAAGACCATGGCTGAAGCGAACATAGCTGTAGAAGCCTCAGCTGATGTTACATCCTTCATGCTGCGTTGGAGTGGTCAATTTCCTCCAACTGTTTCGTCGGTTCCGCTTTGTGATCGAACTACAAGTTGTAATATGGTAGCAGTGCCAACTTCCGGTCGATTTTCTACCTTTAAATTCAGTTGATTGAACTCTTTTGTTTCAAGGAAGCGAGTAGAGATTAACGCATCATGCCATTGTGCCATCAGAATTGATAACTATTGAAACGACCTCAGTGAATTGTCCCCAGCACATGTTGAAGGCTAATAATAGTACAGTAGCAATTTACAGTTTCAATTTGTTTCTCTTTGCTTAACAATGGCAATATGAGGTATTTATCTGGCTGATGGTGAAAGTACGGGTCACGTCGCGAACTAAAGCCACAGCACGCTTCAGCCGATTCTCACTGTGCTACACAGGTCTCTTTATGCTCAAGCTTGCGAGCACGGTACTCCCTATTTCAAACACAGCGATGTCATGGCATCATTGTTGCCTTTAATGGCTTATTTGACAGAACCACTGCCGTGGTCTATTCAAGAAAGAAGTTTGGAAGAATGGGACTCATTTGACGACTTCAACAAAGGAGCGTATGACTACCTCAAACAACGGCAAAAACATACAAGCAATGATCACGACATTAGTTTTGACGCAGTTTATCGAGCACCGCCCACTACAGGGAACGACGCTGAATAGAGCAGAAACAAAACATTTTGATTGGCTGATGATGGGAGGAAAACTACCAATGAATAGGTGTAACCGTATAATTTAATACAATTCCAACACTATCAATAATAATATAATATACAGGTTATTATTTTACACAATCCATATGCAGGATTTCAAGCAAACCTAACCAAAATTTTTGTAGTAAGTTTTCAAGAATTTTGTGTTATACAGGGCAGCGAAAATAAAACGTTGGAGTCATGAATTCAGCGAATAGACACAGAAATAAAATTGTACAGGTAATTCAAAAGGGGTAGATAGAGAAACCTGTGCAAATTCATGTCCACTGAGCGATTGGCTGATTCCATTTTGGTTTTTGAAAACTTTCGAAAGCCAAAAAAGTTCATTTCTGAAGCCCACAGGGCGTTTCAAGCGATATGGAGTTGTTTTTCATCACATCCTTTTTTATGTGTCTTGGCTAGAAATCCATGGGTTTCTCTACACTGTGGAAAGTTCAACATATATATTGCATGTGCATTTAAGCGACAACTACAAGGTCATCACATATCTTTGGCTATGGCTTTCACGAAACTCGCTCGCACTGCTTCCTCCGAAATCATATCCCATGCTTGGATTGCTCGTCTGATCATGACAATTCTCTTTTGCTTGGCTGTTGTGGCTTGCTCAGTTGAAAGCAACCATAGTTTTCGAATGTTCTGCTTGAATGGACCCATTATCGACACATCCAAGGGTTGCCAGTTGGATGTGCTGTTGGGACGTAAAGGGTAAAGCTTGCAACCAAGCTCGTCGCCTACTTTTGCATCACTTTCCGAACTCACGTGACAATCAAAGTTGTCGACGAGCAGTACAGACGGATTCTCAATAGACGGCGCGAGGACGTCACGCAGGTAATAGCGCCACACACCACCGTCCATCCAAGCACGCTTTTGCATGAAATAGTGGTGTCCATCTGGGTAATCGTCAAACTCATTTCGTTCAATCGTGCCACCCACTGCACCACAGATAACGAACAATATTGGCAATTTCTTACCGTCGGCTCGGACTGTCAACAACGCAGTCATACGATATGAGTGCTTGTCAGCGTCAGCAACATAGCTGCCTTCACCCCTGACAGCCCATATAGTGTCGGGTGCCATATCGTTGTAAAGACCGGTCTCATCAGCATTGTAGAGCGAGTCCAGAGGAAGATCGGGGTGCTGGCCATGAAAGTCCCGAGCAAAATCACGGCGCACTTCTTCAAGATTGCATTGCGTGCGCTTCTGTCGGCATATGCGCTGTCTTGACAAGTCGTAGCGGTCGGCAAAACTTTGCAGTAAACGTAACAAGGAGTTGTAGCCATCCTTGCGAGTTGCGACGTATGATTCAATCCACTCGCTGTGGTTCAATCTTAAAAAGTTGATCATGTGGTCCGACGTCACAGCCCTCTCCTCGCGGCGAAGGTCGCGTACATACAACGCCAAAGCATTTGGATCAGGGAATATCGGCTTGCCCCCACACTTGCCGGTGTTCTTCTTCCTGGTCGTTGATCCATTGAATCTTCGCAGTTTCTCTTTATTCTGCACCCAAGCTCGAAGCAGGCGCTCATCATAACCCGTGATAGCGACAGCTTCGCGGACATTTGATGCTTCAACAATGGATATCGCGACCAGCTTTTGAGCTATTGTAGGTCGAATGCGATGTTTCTTGGTGTGCTCGTGTGTCATGGCGATGTCGAGTTATTAAGTTTGCGAGTCAGACATTCAAAAATATGCCGCGAATTTGTTTTGGCCAATCAAAATTGTTCATTTTTTGTTAATACTTTTTATTGGTTAATAAACTGAAAATATATCGGAAAAATCAGGCGGCTCTATTCAGCGTCGTTCCCTGTAGTCCTGCCCTTCGAGCCGGTCCCTTTGTCAGCACAAGACTCGTATTTTTTCCGTTTTCCAGGTAATTAGTATTTTCACAGGTCTGTACTCACGTATTATGAGAAGGAGCCTTGTTTTATGGAGATGGGATGCATTCCTTTGTGACAGACTTCCTGGGTCAAAATGCAACCACGAGACGTGCAGGTCTATTGTTTCAATGCCAACACAATTACTATTTTGGAGTCATCTGGGGTGAATCTTGTGTATGGGTTGAGCCCATGTTGGACCAGACCTACATGGTGTCTGTTGGTGCTATCGTATGGGAAAGTACAACATGGTGCTGTTGCAAGTTTGCCTTTCGTTGTCTTCTCACTCTCTTCATATTGCGTGTCTTGTGGCAAAGGTACTGCCGCTATTACTTTCCCCTCCTCCGTGCTCTCCAAGAATGTGGTGTCGACGACGAGTTTAGCCAGTATGAAGTCATCGTTGGCGACCCCACCCATTTGATTCTCAGTGATCCATGCGTTGCAGTGGTCATGGTGGTAGACATTATGATGACTCCAATTTATATTGCTTGGTCATGGCTACGCGTCTGTCAATACTATAATTTGACTGCATTTTCTTTGGGCTGCTTCTATTTCACTCGCTTCGTTCGGTAATACATCCGACATTCAACTGATCTTTCTTGTAGGTTTGGTGCGGCTACCTTGTTATGCGGTCGATGTCATTCGCTGCGAAGGTATTCGACTGGGAAAGTAGTTTTGCCCCCATTGATCCTGGACTGCTCGGATTTGGAGCCCTTTTGTATGGTGGACCAATTTTGAGTTTGATTGGCAATACATCTTTGATGGCGATATTTTTGACTACTTGGAGCTGGTTCGTGCCGTCAACACGTGAGCTTCAATCGTCCGAAGCTGTCGCAGGTAAGATCCACTCATTTCATACTAAACGCATATGCAGCAATTCGCAGTCTCCACTGCGTTAGGGTGAAGATTTTGGATGGGGGTTGTCCGGGTGTTGTCTGTCCCCATTAGACTTGATCTTTGTATACATAAAAATACGAATAATTTTAATTCGAAATTTCTTTGTAGCATATGTTGTGTGAGTGAGAAGCGTGATTTTTATAATATTCTTTTATAAAAATATTGCGATATTTTGACAAGTTAATTTGACTCATTTGAAATAGTCATTGTGATGTTCATTTTCTTCTCAGCGCATATGAGCAGCACAAATTTGATTCAAAGTCAACAGAACTAATTGGAATTTGTCAGCTAACGTGACCAAATTTGAAACAAAACTTTTTGTCCATTTTCATTGTCGGAAGAATTTGTTTCGAACTATTTGGATCAAAACAAAAGACTTAAATTGAAGTTGATATTAGAGGACTTTCGCAACTCGTTAGATTTGAGATTCAATTGGAGGTAGGCACCAGAATCGACATCTAGATCTGAAATGAATCACCCGACGAAAATGGACTTTCGCACAACACAGAGCGATTCAGTTTGGTTTCAGTAAATATCAAGTTTGAGAGTACTTGACTCACACACAACCATCGCCAAACATTCAGAACGACCGTGGGGTACAAGCTGCGATGGAAAACGACGGGTCTCAATGGTCCGTCGATGAATCAACGCGAGAAGGCTTTGACATCGGAAATATCACTGAAACATCTGACAATGCTATAGCAACTCACCATAGAAAGAAGTTTGCGGCTGTTGACGACGATATCTTATTGCAAGTTGCCAATGCTTTTCGTCCGTGGCGAGCACCAGCAGGCACATCAAGCGGTATAATGAAGGTATTCGACGATATCGCGATACATTGTGCAAAGCACAAGAAGTTCGGAGAAAAAGAATCGCTCGGCCCTCCGCACTGGTTTCACGACGCTCGTGAAAGAGTTTAGGACAGACCAATGCAAATCAATGCGTCAATCAGGAACATCGGAGGAGTTTAGAGAACGTGAAGTTCTGCTACAATGCATCGTTAGTCAAATGGATGATTGAAGTGAACGCGTTGCTGAGGAAAAGCAACAGAGAGACACCAAGGCTAATGCACTACTAAAGTCAGGCGAGTACCTCAAGCGACTCGCAATGGACGAGCTTAATGACGACGATACCATGAATGATGCTGATGATGATGACGATGACGGCGAGTCGGTAACAATGGAAACCCCGTCTACTGCTAACAGAGCTTTGAAGGACGAAAAAAGATATTGCGACGATCCAAGGTCACCAAGTCAGAACGGATTGGCGCCATTTCAGACGCGCTTGTGAAAGCCCTGGCAACGACTGACGATGAACAAAAAGAGAAGAACAGCTTTGAGCTTCAGAAAATGGAATTTAAACGACAACAAGCCCAGTTAGAACGTGAATATCAAAGAGAAGAGGCTGCTCGACAGAGAATACCAGGCAGAAGAAGCTGCCCGACGTCGGGAGCATGAGTTGGCAATGGAAGATCGAAGAGTCCAAGCAGATCGGGAGCGTGAGAAAATGATGCAAGAGTTCGTATTGAAGATTCTAAACTGCCAGAGACCAACGACGTCGGCTAGGATAAATTCAAGTAATCATCTAAACTTGGCGGTAGCATATCGAAATACATTGAGATCTGACTACCCAAAGGTTGCAAACAAGTGAGGCAATTCGTCAATAGTACAGCAGCACAAAAGTTTTTGCCGACAGGTGCTTGTCTTACTCGTTGCTTCTTGTCCCAGTTCATATACTCCCATAGCGTCTTCACTCTGCCGAAGCCCCATTCGACACATTCTCTCACTGAGCTCATGTCGCTGTTGAATTGAGCAGACTTTGGATGAGGGTAAATTGAAGCTGACGTCACAAACGTGCTGGATCCGTACGCGGGATCGCCGTATATCAATTTGCCACAAAATATGCCAGACGTGTCGTTCTCCATTAAGTCGAGGAGACCGCTGAAGTTCAATACTGTGGAATCATGGCGTCGACCTTCTACTGGACCAAATAGGCTTACTATTATCCCATCCGGTGCCTGGACACTTTGCCAATTGAAGCAATGACGTCGTGGATGACCGTTGAATAAGGACTTTTGCAGATTTTCATGTTGCGATGACGGATTCAAACGAGGGGTCGGGCGAGCAACATATTGTCTAGTACCATCAATAAAGCTCCAGCAGCAGCGTAGTGGGGCACCTTCAACATGGATAGCATGACAATACTGGTCAATTCTGTCTCGAACGATACGATGGTTGAAATAGAGGAGGTAGCGGTGGTTGGCGTATAGAATAGCAATCGTGGCTTTCATGATCCTGCTACACGCCGCTGTGGAGCGACCAAATTCATTCGAAATTGTAAACAATTTGCAAGCTTCAGACAGACGCCGAGAGACAAGAGCAAGTGCTTCGACACGAGAGACGTGGTCGCGTTCTAGAGTAATAATTCCACTCTCTGGTAGTCCTAACTTTTGAGCGAGCTCTCGTAGCTGAGGGATCGTAAACCGGTAGCGTGCCTTGGCAACAGCATCACTGACCATTTCGTCGAATGCTAAGGATTTGTCCACTGTTGGCTGTGCGTCTCTGAGACGAAAGCAGTTTGCTGCTATCAAAATACGCATGATCCTGATGAAGCGCTTCTTGTCACGGCGCGCAAGCATCCAAACGTGGATCAAGATTGTGAGAGCCTGGTCTCCTGTAAGCTTGGGACCAACAAAGACCATGGACGACCGACCAGATTTTGACGTCAAATGCACTGTGAAACTGAATTGTACAGTTGAGATACGATCGAGATCCCTCAAACCTACCCGTTGACAAATTGTCAAAAAGAGCTAAGTACATTCCAACTCAAACAAATGCCGATGCTCCGCACACCGCGAAGTTGTTTTTCGATCATGTTGTTCGCCACCATGGCTTACCAAGCGTGATCATCAGTGATCGAGACCCAAAATTTACAAGTAATTTCTGGAAGTCCCTCATGCAAATCATGAATATCAAGCAAGCCATGACAACTGCGGGTCGTGCTCAAGCTGATGGAGCAACTGAACGCCAAAATCGAACACTAGAAGATGCTCTACGTTGCCAAGTGTCCTATCTTGGAGAAGATTGGATTGACCATTTACCCACGATAGAGTATGCTCACCAAGGACTTGTTCAGTCGTCAACTGGCCTCACTCCATTTCAAATCAACACTGGAAGAACTTTGCGAAACCCTGTAATAGATAGTATAATGCCTCCAAATGACTTTGCCAAAAACTTCTCTGAAGAACGACAAGAGATATTGAAGATTGCCCAAGAAAATTTGAAGAAGGCTCAAGCAAGACAAAAGGCATTCTATGACAAGAAGCGCTCAAACATAACTTTCAAAGTTGGAGATCAAGTTCTCCTTGCAACCCGCGATTTGCCCTTGAAGCATGCACAACAATTAGATCGCAATGGGCGTCCAAAGCTAGTTCCCCTATTCATCGGCCCCTTTGAAGTCATTGAAGAAATCAATGTAAACGCAATGCGCCTGAAGTTGCCTCGATCAATGTCAAGACTCCATGATGTTTTCAATGTCGACTGCCTGAAACACTATCAACCGAACGATCCCAAATTTGCAAGTCGACCGATTCCCAAGGCAACACCCGTCATACTCGATGACTCAACTGGTGAAGAACTCTTCATCGTCGAACGCCTCTTGAAGCAGAGACAATTCAATCGTAAGCTCGAATATCTCGTCAAGTGGCATGGCCAACCTGAAAGCGAAGCAACGTGGGAACTCGCAAAGAACATCAAGCACGTCGATCATTTCAAGCAGCTAGTTCAAGACCTTCAGCGCCGTCTTTCCCGACGACAGCCGGACGTCACGGGGAGGATGTAGCGATCCTGAGCCACCGGTTTGGCTCAGGACTTCGGCTGAATGCTGTAACGCAGTTTACGACTTAGGAAACTAGCGTAAACGCCCCTCAACACCAACCAAAGCGATGTGACAATAGGATGTGGCTTAAAGTTACAAGGATGTGCTAGATTGGAGTTAAGTTGAGATCTAATTCATTCTACAATTTGCCTTCCTCTGCCTAGTTTGCTACAATAATACTCGTAAAATGAAGAGAGTGAGCAAACTGCGGAAGACCAATTTCAACAAGCTTTACAGTGCGCCCTCCCGTACAATAGTCCCAAAGTAGACCTTGTACATATCACTGGATGTATCGAGCAACAAGGGCTCAAGCCAAACGCATGAATCGGACAAGATAATTCCATAGTAATAATTGCGTTGACATTGAAACAGTCGCTTCCGTCGCCTGGCTACTGCATCTTGACTGATTAATTCCCTCACAAAAGTCTGAATGCCACGACCGTACGTCACTGCCCCTAGTTGCCAAGTATCGTTATTTCGACATGATCAAAATCAATACCTGGAAACGAATAAAATAGGAGCTTAGCTATGATGTGGAGGCTACATCGACAGGCAGGACCAGTTTGCGGCACTCGACGTAAGTGATTGTGCTACTATCAAAGTGGGTATCGTGGCTGTCCCTCATTGTCTCGCTGTTGTAGAGCCGATGAAGATAGTCAAAAGTCACATTATTGAAGGTGTCGAAGGAGTTCAATACGACAACACTTCTCCTGGAATTGACAAAGGCAAAGGCTCTGAGAAATAGGCAAGCAAAGGCCACACACTCATAAATACATTGAATGGTTTGGGGATAGTACCGTCGTGGCGAGCTTGAGGGCAAACAGTCCCGAGTACCACAAAGAAAATTGACTGATGCGCACTGAAGCTTTGGGTTGTGATCAGTGTCACAATTTCCGCAATTTTTTCCGAATTTTGCGGATATTTTTTAAAAATATGCGGAATTTTGAAAGCCAGACTTTTTCCGCAAAACGCGGAAGTTGAGGAGGGCCATTCCGCAAAATGTCGCTTCGTGATCAATGGAAAGTAAGGTAGATCGATCTTGGTTAGTGTGCGATGCACAGAGGAAGCTGGTCTTTTTGCATATTTTATTTTATGCAGGCTATGAAACCCCTCTTCTAACCAAGGAGGCTTGGTATAAAGACTACATGCACAACATCCCAGATTTTATCGACGGCTTGTTAATTGGATTCATTGTTTTCATCCCAAGTCAGTACTTGGAAACATCGTTATTATCTCTCTTCGACATTACTTTGTTTCGTGTCAAGCTTGACAAAGTAGCGATTATTTTGGCACCAAAACGAGTGGATCGTATTACTGACAAAGGTTTGATTGGCTGAAAATATTCTTAAATTCATTTTGATTGGCAAATCGACTAGCACAGCGATTGTGCTCACGATGCGCAGAACTCGGTATGTGCTCACGACGGGCCAACATTTTGAGACTTTGACGTTTCCAAAACCACAAGAGCATGGCTTAAAAGCAAGAGATGGGCCCTAGACAGTTTTGGGCAGTACCGTTCTTACATTTTTTGTCCTTTGCGGAAATGCGGAAGCACATATAACACTCTCTCAGCAGCGATGGATATTGATTTGATGCATCACAACCTTTCAGATACGTTCTGTGCTTGATATACTAAACTACATCGCACATGCTTAGTTCATTGAAGTAAACTAGATATACTTTGCGGAAGTCTGATACCCTCATTCCGCAACTTTCGCTGCGGAAATTATATCGCAGGTTGTGATGTGGCCCGGGCTATCACCATGTAGACAACAGCCTTCGATCACAAGCACCAAATGACAGAGAGAAACTGAAATGAAACCTATTTTTAGCACAAGTCTACAAGCGCTTAGGCCTCGTGGACTTTATTCCTTTCCATGTCTTACACCCACTTATTTGAGGCAAAAGAGATTAGGCAGTAATGCTTAAGTTTTGGTGGATTCCCCCGGCATGTCCCTTAGTCACTGTACAGCTGTGATGAGAACTGACCAAAGTAAGAATGTTTCAAGTTTTGGCTTTCATTGCTTTAATTTCCTTTGCTTTTCAGATAGGCAACATACGCATCACATTTGACAATGTTTCTGAGTGATGAAATGTTAAGTCTGTGGAGTGGCACCGACATATCAGTTGCCGTGCAGTCGATTACAGTCAGGACTGGTAGATGAAAAAAGCGACCCGTGACTGTTGATATTTGAGAAGTGTTTTCGATACGAGTAGCGATCAATTCTTCACAGACACTCGAGCAACTTGGTCACAGTTGATGTTTTGAAAGCCTCCGCTAGGCCACCCACATAGTGTCGCCTTGAGACGAGTGAATGCATAACGTTGTTGTGGCGAATGGTTGAAATGTGCTGCATGGCTGACCCGTGCACACGGAATAACTAGTTTTGTGTTGGCTTGCACAAAACGGAATTGTCAACTTGGGATCGTGTTGTCTTCTGTCCAAACAATCCAAAAAGCTGAGTCGGACTTGCAAGTGAATATGACCATATGAAGAATAGCAAAGGACAAAACAATCTGCCGCCCGACAACTAAAGAGGGGCATTTGGCGGTATTCGGAATGCCGATGGTACAACGTATGCAGCGATCCACCGACTTTAACGGGGGGCTCTGGAGAGTGCCAATGCAGGAGCGCAAAGAAGAGTCTGTTGAAAGCTCGCTGACTGTGTAAGCTTCGACGATGGTGATGTAAACCTTTCAGCAACGATGGACGTGTAGGCACAATATTTGTGGTTTTAGCTTGGACATGATTATTACCCCAACGGGAACGAAATTGTTCAAGGAGGTTTGTCCATTGCCGAGAAAAATGAACCAGTGATCCATATATTCCTAGATGGTCAAGTATGTCAATATGAGACCCCGGCAGACAAAATGATGCTTATGGAGTTTTGTTGAAGTTCGAGTTAGCTACGCAGTGCGATAGAGCATTGTTTCAGCTACATTTCGATGGTCTAAGACCTCCAGAAGTCGTAGTGGTTACGATGATATCGCCTTCGGCATGACAGCCATACCGCAATTTTCAATTTTGTCGAAATTTTTTTCTTTACACAATTGGATAATATTTGGCATGGGCTATCGAATACTGGCATCCGACTGGCTTGAACCGCACTGGAAGATGATCAAAACACAGAAAATAAATTTTTAACCGGATTATCCGGAAAATATTTTGACGAAATTTTGGATGAAATTGTCTTCACTAGAACTGTCGAGTCATTCCAATATTCACTCTCGTCCGAGTCTTCAGCACACCAGGTCAACCCATTGCCACCTTGATCGCTCATTTTGTTCTGTTGTCTCGAATATAATGATTTCTGTAGTTCTTGTCAATTTCTTTCCAAGGCCATTTTTCAAAAGAAGTGGATGAGGATAACAGAGTGGTACTCCGGCTTCAAAGTTGATTTTCTCAAAAGTCGAAAAATGGCCTAAGCATCATTTTGTTTGCCAGGGTCTCATATATATATTTTTTCGAGATTCATTCTTGATTTCGACTTTTCCATTCGTTGGAATGCTAACGATATCCACAATGGAAAGGACCCCATCAAAATTATCCCAATCATCATTGTAGACCGCTTACGCTTTAGGCGCAGTCTCCCTGCGACTCAAGAATGATTAACTGCAAATATGAATAACAGCAAGTACAACAAGGGCCTGTTCTACCTCCGCGAGGAAGTTGATGCATCGTCAATTTCTGGGAAACTTAGGAAAAACGAAACACGAAAATTTATATGGATAATTTAAAGTATACTATTAATAGTATAATTATCATTGGATAATTACTATAAAAAAAAATTCATTTGTTAATCTGGGAGAATTAACTGTAAAAATTCATCTAACGTTAGCAAGAAATTGAGTCAAATGAATACCATCACAACAATGTCTAGCGCACTACTATTAATAATAGGGAACTTTCGCAACCCAAATATCCACAAGGTTTCAGTTTCAGTATGTGATAGATGTGGTTTAGGGCTAATTTCCAAGTCTATCTAAACAAGTCTATCTAAACTCAGTCGGGTCTACTGAAATAGTATGCCAGCATTCGTTAGGGGCTTGAATCGGAATCATTTTGCCATTGGCACGAAGACTATTTGTCTTGTATCGACTGCAAGTTTCACAAGTTGCAACATAAAGTTTGACATCTTCCAAGAGAGTATCCCAGTAATACCACTGAGAAATACTTAGCAATGTTCGTCTTGTTCCGGGATGCGCAGCAATGCTTGAGTCATGAGCTTGAGAAATAACTTCAGCGCGCAGGATAACATCATTGGGAACATAAAGTCTCCATACTTGATCGTTCGAACGAAGGAAGTACAAGTCATCTTTTTGAACATATTTGTCTTGTATAACAACAGAGATGTCTTTCTTGTAAGCTTTAATGTATCGCTCTTTCGTGTCTTGATCCAATTCGACTGTTGAATACGAAATTTGTCTTGAATGATTGATTACAAGTCGTTGCGGAGTGGAACTCCATTTTTGACTTGACAGATCCTCCCCCAAAAATGGAGTTCCAACGAGCTTGGTAAGTTCACGTGAGGGGGAACGGGATAAGTCAGGTGGAGTTTGCAAGGCATCAAGTCGTAGAGCGGCGTTTGCACAACGGATTCCGCAATTATGAACAGAAATCATCGTCGCAATGTTTGAGGCATCTCGTGGAGGTCGCGAAAGCGCATCGGCAACGACATTAAGTTTGCCAGGCCGATGATGCAACACAAAGTCAAACGCACTGAAAAAGTCGAGCCATCGAGTCAACTTAGGCGTGAGAATAGGAGTTTCCATGAACCATTTACACGTTGAGTTGTCCGTGTAAATGTCGAATCGAGTACCATGAAGGTAGTGACGCCACTTGCCGAGTGCAAGCTTGATCGCGTAGAGTTCTTTTTCATGAGCAGGCCACTTGACTTCATGAGGGCCAAGTCGCTTAGACAAAAATGCGATCGGTCGATCATTGCTGTCCTTATCCAACTGGGATAGAACTGCTCCACAACAGTATCCTGAGGCATCATTTGTTACGATGAAAGGCTTGTCGTAGTTGGGCAGTTGTAAAACTGGAGCTTGTTGAAGTGCAATCTTGATCGTTAAAAAGGCTTGTCGCTGATCTTCAGTCCATGACCACGGCGTTTTTGGCTTCATCAATTCACTTAAAGGGCGGACAATGTCCGAAAACTTCGGAATAAACTTTCTGTAAAAGCTCGCAAATCCGATGAAACTCACTAAGTCTTTAGTGCACTTAGGTTCAGCCCATTGTTCGATTGCACGAACTTTTGACTTGTCAACGTGTAAGCCGTCTTTGGAAATTGTGTGGCCGAGAAAATCGACTGAGTCGAGGGCAAAGGCACACTTAGACGGACGAGCGTACAACTTTTCAGCTCGTAAAACATCGCAAATTGCTTGAAGGTGATGGATGTGGTCGTCGATTGACTTAGAGAAAACACAAATATCATCCATGTATACAACGGCAAAGGGGAATTTATCGAAGAGGCGACGCATAAGTCGGGACCAAATTCCTGGCATTCCGGCCATTCCCATGGGAGCAATAACCCATTCATAGACTTTTCGATGAGTACGAAAGGCTGTGTATTTTCTTGCTTTTGGTTCAACAAGCATTTGGTGATATCCAGACGCTAAGTCGATCTTCGTAAAGACTTTGCTTCCATGCATGCGATCAAATAAGTCTTCGATGTTTGGCAAAGGGATCTTTGGGATCACCGTTTGCGAGTTGACATATCGATAGTCAAGAACCCAACGTATTGGAGTGTCGGGAGTCGCTGTTCTCAGCCATTCGCTTCTTGACTTCATTTGGCCGTTTTCATCTTTCTTGGGGACTCCAAAGATATTCGAAACCCAGTCGCTGTTGGACAATTGAATCCATCCTTTTCTTTCAAGTTCGCTGATGAACTTGTCCAGAGATGCTTGCTCGACTTGAGATTGACGAAAAGGTGGTCGATATTGTGGCTTGGCATCTGGACGCATGGTCAAATCGAATTCAATTCCTCGTTTTGGAGGCAGTGCGTCGGCAATTCTTTAGGAAACACATCTTTATACTTTGTTAGGAGTGTTTTGATGGCAGGGTGAAGGTTTTCTTGAACTTCCTTGACTGTCGTAATCTTGAGAATCCATCCGTCGCTTGAGTTGTCGCTTTCTTCCTTGACTACACTTCCATTGATCGATAAAATCTTGTGATTTCTCCAATCCACAATGGGATTAAAGCGATGGAACCATGGTTGTCCCAAAATCACGTCAAAGTTCTTCGAACCCAGATCCCATTCCGTAAACGTAAGTTGGGAAAAGACATTCCTTCGAGAACGAGAGAACCTTCAGCTTCATTAACTCGTTTTACATCAGAGTTTTGTCCGTCAAATCCTTCAATGATGGCTTCTTTTTCCCGAATGACTTGGTCACAGAGACCAGGACGGCACAAAAGGTTTGTAGCACCGCTGTCAATTAAAATCTTTACTGGCTTTCCATCCAGTTGACCTTCTGAAATCATCAGTTGATTTTCCGTTGGGACTTCCTTGTACTTGCTTTGAGCAACGTGCGTGTTGATCACTTCAATTTCTTCTTCTTCATCGCTGTCTTCGGCTTCTTGAACTTGAACATTGTGTTGTCGGTTAGTTGGACGAGATGATTGTGTTCCAGAGAAAGTCACTGCTCTGTTATTGTGGTTTGAACGGCGGAAATTGTTGTTTTGGTTGTTCTGGTGAAACCGTTGAGAGCTTCGGCAGACATTGGCTAGATGGCCTACTCGGCCGCACTTGTAGCAGGTTCGAGGACCACGCTGAGAGTTTCGATTCATTTGCGCGTTATCGACTTCCATGTCATATTCGTCACGCTCTGGCTGCGGTTGACGGAAGGAAGAAAAATGTCTTGAGTCTTGATTGTTTGGTCGTTGTCGCTGGTCATTGCCTTGGTGATTGCGTTGGAATCGTGGTCTGTGGTGTTGGTCATGGCGTTGCTGGTGGCGGGAGTCTCTTCCATTGTTTCCGAGAGTGAAACTATGCGCTCGCTCAAAGTCTAGAGCTACTTGAATGGCTTCGGTTACTGATTCACATCTTCTATATTAGAACTTCTTCTCTTGTTCTTGTTCGTAGGCCGCGTTGGAAAAAGGATATCTTGTCGCGCTCGGTCATGTCTTGGACTTGAGTGCAAATACGGCGGAACTTGCCGACATAGTCCATTAAATTGGCGCAGTTAGCTTGCTTCAACTCGTAGAGTTGGTCGAGGATGCGGTCTTGTAAGTCATCGGGCTCGAATTCATATCGGAGTTCTTCTTCGAGTTCGAGGAGTGTTTTTGGTGGTTCGCCACTTGTGCGTAGGCGGTCTTGATACAAGGCTGCTGCTAAGCCCCGAAAGTTGGCTACGATCATGGCAATGCATCTTGTATGCGTCTCTTGATTCAGTTTAGGGTCGATGTTTTTCGCCTTGAAATATGTGTTTACTTGATGTATGTATAGACTTATGCTTTCGTCCATTCTTCCGTGATACTTCGGCATTGTAAGGCCTTCAACTTTGTATTCTTGACCACGTCGACTTTCTTCATGTCGCTTGTTGCTTTCTTTTTGGACTTCAACTTGAAGGGATTGTGTCTTGGAGACTTCTTCCAAATTTTTCTCTAAATTATGAATTGTTTCTAACATTGTTGCAAATAATTGCTCTAATTCTACCATCTTTTTTTTCTGATATTTTTTTTTGAAAGTGTTTTGTTTTGAATTCTTTTTCTAACTTTGTTCTATTTTCTTTTTTTGCTGTCTTTTTTGTTTTCTTAAAAAGACTAAGCTATTCTTTTTCTATTTTTTGACTTTTCTTCGTCTTCGACTTGGATTTCGCTTATTTCTTGATTTTGATTGGCTGCTTTCTTCTTGAGGCGGGCTGCGCGGTAATTGATGATGTCGCGGTCGAGCGTCCCACTGATCAGATTTTCGACTTGAGTGTTGCGCCGGATAAGTTATCCGTAAGAGCTTGAAGTACGTTGCGCGCGTCGGAGTTTTTTGCTTCAGGGATTAGGGCACGCAGTTTCTTGATGACCACGCTTTGGAACGAGCAGAGTCGGTAGATGTCAGCACGCAACTTGATCGCTTCGCTGGGAGTCGAGAACAAATCCGCGATAGATTCGGCAGCCGCTAATTGGTGTACGCTTGAAACGCGATTGTTGCTTCTAGGCATCTATAGATCACTCTTAGACTGTGTATGGATTATTCACAAGACTAGTACTTTACTCCTTCAGTCGAGTGGCGATTCTGCTCAAAAGAGACTAACAACGCGGACCCATTCGTGGAGAAATACTGACCACACAACCGCTTCGAGAAGACAGTTGAAATACCTTGGCAAACAAGGTTGAGGGACAGGGACAGAGAGGGACACCCAGGGACAGAGGGGGAAAGGTAAAGGCAACCAAGAAGTGCTACCAAATGTAGCAAACTAGGCAGAGGAAGGCAAATTGTAGAATGAATTAGATCTCAACTTAACTCTAATCTAGCACATCCTTGTAACTTTAAGCCACATCCTATTGTCACATCGCTTTGGTTGGTGTTGATGGGCGTTTACGCTAGTTTCCTAAGTCGTAAACTGCGTTACAGCATTCAACCGAAGTCCTGAGCCAAACCGGTGGCTCAGGATCGCTACAATTATGGCTACGATACTGCCGCCATTACTTGCCACTTCTTCGAGGCCTTGAAGAAATTGGAGTCGACGATCAATTTTGCCGCTATGAAGTGATTGTGGGCGATCCAACCTACTTGATTCTCAGTGATCCGCGTGTCACCACTGCTATCTATGGTCATTGATATGTTGCTGACGACCCCACCATACGTCGCTTGGTCAGTCCTGCGTGTGTGTCAATACAGCGACTTGATTGCCTTCTGCTTGGGCTGTCTATATTTAACTCGAACAGTTTGTTCATCCCCTTTCGGCTTGACTAAAACGCATTTTAGGTTTGGTGTGGTTACTTCGCGATGCGATGTGTGTCGTATATTGCTAAAGCGCGTCGATGGGAACACAAGTGTGCTCCAATCGATCCTGGAGTGCTCGGATTTGGGGGGTTTCTCTATGGAGGACCCATTTTCAGTCTGCTTGGCAATACATCATTAATGCCAATATACTTACTTATGTGGAGCTGCTTCTAGCCTTCCTCCCTAGCACTCCAAGCTGTCGATTTCGCACCAGGTTAGGTGTTAATCCTCAATGTGCAATTCCTTGATTTTGCTGTATGAGTAATAATTGGAATGATGTTAACGGGTTGCCTACCAGTATGTCTTTCGCTTGCGTTCCAAAACGTGACTCGTTCTCGAGCGCGTAAGAAACTTGGAATGCACTTTTGTTGACTTGATTCCTAGGTCTTCATGCGTTCATGGTAGAAATAAATCGGCATTGGACAACTATTCTGCAGAGCCGCGGGAGAAAACTGGTGGATCTCTCCATGCATTATATAATTGTCATCCTGAGTCCTGCAAAATGCCTCTCTTTAGTTGTCGAACGACAGACTGCTTTATCTTGTGCTACGCATCAAACAGTCAAGTACAATTGCAAATACGGCTCAGTTTTCTGGATTGCTTGGATACAAGAACCCAAGACCCACTTAGCTTCGATCCCAATTTGTACAAGCCTTCATAATGCAAGTTATGCCACATGCAGTGATAAAAAATGCCCAACATTTCAACCGAGCTCATCCAATCGAAAGTGTATTCACTCGACTCGACTTTGTGTCAAATGGGTAGCGCAGCTAAACGCTCGATCCATAGAAACAATCAACGAATAAATCAGCTTTGACCATGTTTTTCGATTGAAGAAGTGGTTGCTACTGAAATTCAGAAGACCACTGAAATATTTAGAAAAACGACACATCACTCAGACGCGAGGTTTTCTTAAGATATGCCTTTCAACGCCGCAGTCTCAACAAATCGAACTGTCCTGACTGTAGTTTTCTAATACCATTTCATTATATCGTGCCAACTCCATGGTCTTAATAGTACATCACTCAGAAAAAGTGGGAATACTGGGGGAATCCACCAAGACTTGAATTTTCGTAATTTTCTTTTGCCTCAAATCAGCGAGTGTAAAAATTGGAAAGGAAGAGGTGTAGGAGATGGTAACTTCTCATCGGCAGGTCAAAGTGGATGTGATAGCCAGCTAAAAATAGTTTTATTTTAGTTTCTCTCTGTTATCAAGCTGCAGGTGTTGCTCTGTAAATGGTGAAAGTCCGAGTCACGTCGCGAACTAAAACTACAGCAAGCTTCAGTCGATTCTCTCTATGGTATTCGGGTCTCTTTGTCCTCAAGCTCGCCACGACGGTACTCTTCCCAACCTTGTTAATGTTATCACGTGCATGTAGCCTTTATTTGCATATCTCTCAGAACCATTGCCTTCGTCAATTCCAGAGAGAAATATTGTTGTATGGGACTCCCCTTCGACACCTTCAATAATGCGACTTTTGACTATCTTAATCGACTCTACAACAGGACTACAATGAGCGGCAGACGTGATACACACTTTGACAGCAGCACAATCACTTACGTCGAGCGTCGCAAACTGGTTTTGCCTCTAGACGTAGCCTCCACATCATGGCTGAGCACTTATTTCATTCGATTTCCAGGTAGCTCTTTTGACCATGTAGCTACTACAACACATGACAACAAGGCGCCGTGACGTACGGCCTTGGCATTCAGACTTTTGTGAGGGAATTACTCAGTCAAGATGCAGTAGCCAGGCGACGGAATCGACTGTTCAATGTCAACGCATTTACTACTTTGGAATTGTCCTATCCGATTCGTGCGTTTGGCTTGAGCCCTTGTTGCTCGATAGATCCAGTGATATGTACACAGTCTACTTTGGCACCATAGTATGGGAAGTCAACTGTGGAGCTGGTTGAAATTGGCCATCCGCAGTCTGCTCACGCTCGTCATTTCAAGAGTGTTGTGGCTGAGATACTGTCGTCATTACTTGCCACTTCTTCGAGGTCTCGAAGAAATTGGAGTCGACGATCAATTTTGGCGCTATGAAGTGATTGTGGGCGATCCAACCTACTTGATTCTCAGTGATCCACGCGTCACCACGGTCATGGTCGCTGATATATTGCTCACGACTCCGTCATACGTCGCTTGGTCAGTTCTGCGCGTCTGCCAATACAACGACTTGATTGCCTTTTGCTTGGGTTGTCTATATTTAACCCGCTCAGTTTGGTCATTCGATCTAGGCTGGACTAAAACTCATTTTAGGTTTGGTGTGGTTACTTCGCGATGCGATGTGTGTCGTACATTGCGAAAGTACGTCAATGGGAATACAAATTCGCTCCGATCGATCCTGGAGTGCTCGGGGTCGGGGCTGTTCTCTATTGTGGTAGACTTGGCAAATTGGAAACTGAATTATCCTCGTTAATCAAACTATCTATCTGTACACTCTCATGTAGGAAGGAACTTCTGCGCTGAACGCGTGCCTTCGGCCAATCATAAACTTCAAATGCATATTTCATATCTGTTTTCGCCATCGTATATCAGCCGTAATGAACTCGAGAACTTTCTAGAATATTCTAGTGATTCGTCTATTGCATCACTACATTCTCCCCCTGTTCTCGGGTTGATCGTTTTCCTTATTTCTCGCGGAGTTCTTGTACAAGGCGCTTAAAGTGGGAGACGTGCTTGATGTTCTTCTCAAGTTCCCACGTTGCTTCGTGCTCTGGCAGTCCATGCCATTTCACCAAGTACTCCGTCTTCCTGTTGAACTGTCTCTTCTTCAATAGAGCTTCAACTATGAACAGCTCTTCGCCTTCGTCATCCAGGATGTGTGGCGTGACTTTTGGTATCGGACGTCCAGACAAGCGGCTGGAGTTCGGCACGTGATGCTTCAATCTGTCGACATTGAAGACATCATGCAAACGATTCATATTAGGCGGTAGCTTAAGTCTCATAGCGTTGGGATTGATAACTTCAAGAATCTCAAAGGGTCCAATATATCTTGGCACCAACTTGGATTTCTCGTTCTTATCTGCAAGCTGTGCATGCTTAAGGGGAATGTTGCGAGTGGCTAGCATGACCAAGTCGCCTAGCTTGAACTCGACACTTGAGCGTCTTCGATCATAGTAGTTCTTTTGGCGAGCTTGGGCTTTCTCCAAATTTTCTTAAGCCATTCTGATCAATTCTTGTCTTCTTTCGCAGAAGTTCTTCGCATACTCATTCAACGAGTCCAATCCATTTAGTACAGGATTACGAAGCTTTCTACCCGTATCTACTTCAAAAGGCGTCAAACCAGTGGATGTTTGACCAAGCCCTTGATGAGCATATTCGATCGTTCCGAGATGCTTTGTCCAGTCATGTCCAAGATAGGACACTTGACAACGTAGTGCATCTTCCAAAAAATGCGATTCTGTCTTTCTGTTGCTCCATCACTTTGAGCACGACCCGCAGTAGTCATCGAATGCTTAATACCCATAATTTTCATTAAACTTTGCCAAAACTGACTCGTAAACTTGGGATCTCTGTCACTTATGATAACGGAAGGCGGTCCGTGATGTCGAACAACGGCATCAAAGAATTCACGCGCTGCTTGCGGTGCATCCACGTTGGATGTTGTTGCGCAGTACTTTGGTTGCTTTGAGGTTTTGTCGACACAAGTCATAATGGCGTCTTTGCCATTTGACACTGGCAATCCAGTTATCCAGCCTACAGAAATTGTATGCCAACATTCTTCAGGAGACTTAATGGGAATCATTCGTCCATTAGCTTTACTACTACATGACTTGTAGCGCGCACAAGTTTCGCAGGTGGCCACGTAGAGTTTCACATCATCATCCAAACCGTTCCAATAATACCATTGGGAAACATGTAGCTGTGTGCGTCGAACGCCAGGATGAGCGGCGGTGTTTGCGTCATGACTTTGAGATATGATCTCAACCTTGAGGTAGTCGTCGTTGGGAACACACAATTTCCAAACTTGATCCTTCGTTTTGACGAAATAGAGACCATCTTTCATTACGAACTTTGAACTATCTTCAAACTCTTTCGACTTGGCGTAAGCACGAATGAATCGTTGTTTCATACTTTCATCCATCTTTACCATGCTGTACGACACTTCTTCTGTATGGTTGACAATGAAGTGTTGAGGAACTTCGACATCGAGTTGTACAATATGCAAATCCTCCCCCTCAAAAGAAGTGTCAAGCATAAGCGACAAAAGACGGGCATCAAGATGAGAGATAGATTCAAAATTAGAAGTCCATTTCAGAACATTTTGATAACGTTCAAAACAAGTTGAATCACCGTGGTGAAGTGTACACGTTGTAACATGAACGTGAGATCGCGGTGGACGTGACAAAGCGTCAGCAACGACGTTGGTTTTGCCGGGACGATGGTGCAGAGTAAAGTCAAAACTGCTGAAAAAGTCCAACCAACGAGTTAACTTAGCAGTTAGCACCGGCGTTTTTAGAAACCATTGACATGTCGAGTTGTCTGTGAAGACATCAAAATGAGAACCATAAACATAAGCTCTCCATTTTGTTAAAGCCAACTTAATAGCATATAGCTCTTTCTCATGTGCTGGCGAGTTGCACTCAGTTTCTCCAAGTTTCTTCGACAGAAAAGCAATTGGACGTTCATTTCCTTCATCATCTTGTTGGGATAACACTGCGCCACAGCAGTATCCAGACGCATCCGTGGTGATCACAAAGGGTTTGTCAAAATCAGGCAACTGAAGCACAGGGGCTTGCTGCAGAGCAGCCTTGATAGTCATGAAGGCCTTGTCCTGTTGACGTGTCCACTGCCAAGGGACACTATCCTTCGCCAATTCGCTGATCGGGAACACTAGCTTAGCGTAGTTGGCGATAAACTTGCGGTAGTAACCAGCCATTCCAAGAAAACTCAACAGTTCTTTACGATTAGTTGGTGCTGGCCATTTTTCTATCGCGCGAACTTTCTTACTGTCGACTTGAAGTCCTTCGGCTGATATGGTATGACCGAGGAAATCGACTTTATTAACACCAAAAGCACACTTGTCGAGGCGCGCATATAGCTTTTCTTTGCGTAGCACTTCAAGGTACACAACGACAAAGGGGAACTTGTCAAACAACGATCGCATAAGTCGGGACCAGATGCCAGGCATTCCGGCCATCCCCATAGGAGCAACACACCACTGTAGAATCTCTTTGTGTGTGCGAAAAGCTGTGTACTTGCGAGCTTGAGGCACAACAAGCATTTGATGATACCTAGATGCAAGGTCAATCTTAGAGAATATCCCACAACCATACATCTTATTAAACGGATCCTCGATGTTAGGCAAAGGTATCTTGGGAATCTCCGACTGTGAGTTCACATGGCGGTAATCTAGTACCCATCGAATCGGTGTGTTTGCAGTTGCAGTTTTCAACCACACACTTCGTGAAGGCATCTTGCCGTTTTCGTCCTTCTTTGGGACGCCAAAGATGTTAGACACCCAGTCGCTCGTCGAGAGTTCAACCCAACCTTTCTTCTTGAGATCATCGACAAACTTGTCGAGCGACTCTTGCTCAACTTTTGCAAGTCGAAAGGGTGGACGATTCTGCGGTTTCGCACCGGGCTTCAACGTCAGTTCGAATTGGACGGAGCGCTCAGGTGGTAAACCATCGGGCAATTGCGCAGGAAACACATCTTTGAACTCATTGAGTAGCGATTCAATCTCAGGAGGACGTGGAGTTATTTGTGGTTCAACTTCACAAATTTTCATTATCCATCCAATTTCACTATCCTTCGACGGAGATGGTGGAGGGTCACCGTTCAAAGCAACAACTTCTTGGTCACGCCAGTCAATCACGGGGTTGTGTTGGCGGAACCAAGGTTGACCGAGGATAACGTCAAATTGTTTATCCTTCAAGTCGCATTCGAGCATGACAGTGTCTTTGAACGTGAAGAAGTCAAAGCATATCGTTTCTTTGACTTCGCGTGTCATCGTTGTTGGTGACAGTGTTCCATCATATCCCGATATACGCACTGACTTGGATCGGACGACGTGTTTTCCCAAACCAGTTCGACACAACGAGTTTGTTGCTCCAGAGTCGATCAAGATCTTCACCACTTTCCCATTCATTACACCCGACTTTATCATAAGGGAGGTGTCTACTACCAGCGGCTTCTCGCTTTGAGGCTCAATCTCTTCCTCAGCTTCACTTGCGTCATAGTGTCCAAACGTCATGTGGTCAACGTCTTCATCAGTCACTTCTTCATCATGCACTTCGATATTACTCTGTCGACTCGGCGCTTGTCCAGAAATGCGCCTCTTTGGCTTCTTACATCTTCTTGCAAAATGACCCATTTCATTGCAATTGAAGCATCTCGTGTTACTGTTTTCACGCGGTCTACGATCTCGCGGACGTTTACGTTGTCGACTTCCATGTCATCGGGCTCACGGGCCTTCTCACGCTGTTATGGCTTTTGAAACTTCTCTGCTGGTCGGTTGTTGTTCCAGCGACCAGTCTTTTCTGTCTTCGTCATTCCCAAAGATACGGCATGGGATCGTTCAAACTCAAGTGCGGCCTTGATAGCCGTGGACAGTGTTTGGCACTGTCGATACTTCACTTCTTCTCGTGTCTTTAATCTCAAACCACGAATAAAGAATGTCACTTTGTCCCGCTCGGACATATCTCGAACATCAGTGCAAATGCGACGAAATTTTTCAATGTATTCAAACAAGTCTTTACATCCCTTCTGTTGTAAAGCAAACAACTTGTCACGAAGTCGCTCTTGCAAATCATCTCACTCGAACTCTTTTCGCAACGCAGCTTCGAGTTCGGGCAGCGTGTTGATGCTTTGTGTCCCCAACTCAGATTCACGTGAGGCAAGCTCTTGGTACCATGCGGCAGCTTGTCCTTTCAAGTTTGCAACGACCATCGAGAGACATCGAGACTCTGTTTTCGGTTCTTTCCAGTCCAAGTTCTTGGCGGCAAAGAAAGTTTGAACACGGTGGATATGCAATGCAATACTTTCATTAAGGTGTCCATGATAAGACGGCATAGACAATCCTTCTACACGACGTTCGACATCTGCATGTTGAGGAGCGGCAACAGCAGTTTGTTGGGTTTGGTGCATGGCTTGCAACTGAGCTTGCATAGCCTTCTGAAGCTCAAGCTGAGCTTTTTGATGTTCTTGTTGTTGTGCTGCATTTTGCTTTTGCAGCTCCTGTTGAAAGTTCTGACTTTGAATTAGTTGGTCTTGTGTTCTTGCTTGTGTCTCCAACAACTGATTGATCATCTGTGTTGTTGTTGTTCCATCTTAGCCATCATACTGCGTATAATGTCTTCCATATTTAGATCAAAACAATTGTATTAAGTGATACAAATAAAATTGGTAGTTTCCTTGCAATGTTCGCACTTGGGTGTTGTCTTTTGTTTCTTGTTTCCGGCCAAAATAGTGGAAAGTTTTCGGCCAATCAGCTCATTTTGTTCTTCGATATTGAACTGGATATCACCAAGGAGTTGGATCGTATGCTTCGCTCGGTTGCAGTGAGGTGTCGCTTTCGTCAACTCACGAACAAAAACGCCTTTAATACGCTCAACTCTTAAAATAGCTTCTTTGAGATCGTGTCGAAGTTGGTCGAATTTCGTAGCTGAGCCTTCTTCGAATCGATTGAGATACTCGATGTTTTCTTCGAAGTTCTTGCGCTTGATCGAGGTCTTCTTCTTGGGCATCCAATTGTCTTCAACGCCCTCGGTACTGCGCACGCTAGTGTCTCGTCTCTTAAACACCCCTAGCGATGCCAACTAGGACGAGCGCACGGCAATGCACAGACTTCGGACGGTTCTTCTCCAAAAACGTGACTCCAGAAACTCGGCACAAAGGTAAACAAAAGTTTACCACAAGACCAGAGATAACGGAGGTTCTTCCTTGAACGCGGCGGGAAAGGGCAGGCACAAACAGGCAGACAGGAGCAGGCAGGCAGGCAGGCACGGAGGGACAAGCAACGGCGCAGGCAGGCACAGGCAGAGGCGGTCCTTGGAACTCGGAAGGCTACCAAATGTGGTAGACTTGGCAAACTGGAAACTAAATTATCCTCGTTAATCAAACTATCTATCTGTACACTCTCATATAGGAAGGAACTTCTGCGCTGAACGCGTGCCTTCGGCCAATCATAAACTTCAAATGCATATTTCATATCTGTTTTCGCCATCGTATATCAGCCGTAATGAACTCGAGAACTTTCTAGAATATTCTAGTGATTCGTCTATTGCATCACTACATCTATGGAGGACCCATGTTCAGTCTGATCGGCAATACATCCTTGATGGCCATGTACTTGATTATTTGGAGCTTGTTTTTGCCTTCAACCTTGGTCTTCCAAGCCATCGATCTGGCGCCAGGTTAGCTGTTTGTATTCAATTGACAATGGCCTGATATCGATGTAGGAATGATAATTGGGATGACATTGACGGATTCCCTACCAGTATGTCTCTCGTATGCTCCAAAAAGTGGCACACTCTCGAGCGCGTACGACTCTTGGAATGACTTATGAATCCAAGGCATTCAGGAATCGGTGGATGAAATCAATCGACATTGGACACGCCTCGCCAAGTATGTTTGTAGAAATCGAAGTGTTCATGTCATAAAAACGTCGATTGCTCCAACCCATGAAGGGCTCCAAAAAGCGCCAAGTGAAGCCAACCGAGATCAGCGAAATAGCGAACGCAGTCAGCGCTCCTTCAATGATTTCAAGAACCGATTCCTCTTTGCGATGATTAAATTCTATTCTCCTGAGCCGCGGGAAAAAACTGGTGGATCACTGCATGAATTATATGCTTGCCACCCTGAATACCGCCAAATGTCACTCTTCAGTTGTCGAGCGACACTGTTTTATCTTGTGCTACACTCCAAACGGCCAAGTGCAATTGCAAGTCCGACTTAGTTTTTTGGATTGCTTGGATGCAAGAACCCAAGATTCACTGAGTTCGATCCCAATTTGTACAAGCCTTCACGATGCAAGCTAAGCCACACGACGAAAAGTGCTCAACATTTCAACCAACTTCATCCAGCCGAATGTGCATTGACACGACTCGACTTTGTGTCAAATGGGTAGCGTAGCTAACGTTCGACTATAGAAATTACTGCACTTCGTTGTATCTTCTAAATATTGTGATTTCCGTCCAAATTTGCCAATTTCAGGCGATATTTCCAATCGCCTGGAAATCGTCTGGACAATATGATTGGCTAAAAATAATGTTACTATCAATTGATTGGCTGAAAACTGACGTAAGTTTGTGAGAGAAAAGCTGCAAATCTCACGTCATCTCTATGACTCTGAACAACCTTCCACAGCGACCCCACCTCGAAGAGAACTCCACGTTATTCAGCGCTCCTCACGTTGGGCGTACAACAAGCGGAGAGGCCTCTGGCCTCGCCAGCGCAGCGACGAAGCTTCGTCGATTTCGTGTACCATCGCGATCAAGACTTCAACTAAAGGTCAAAATAACCTTCTAAAATTGATATTTGTATTATATTTCGGAGGTCCGGCGATTTGCCGGCGGTTGATTCAACCGGAAATTTTGAGTAGAAAGCACAATATCAGGTCGGTGAAGATACGATCGCGAGTTACCAGTTGTAACGGTTTATGGACTACCAGATGTTTCACCGCAAAAATTGCCTTGCTCATGGCTAAAGTCATAGATGCAGCGAGAGTCAAACGCACGGTGCGCTTTAGTCGATTTTCTCTTTGTTACATGGGTCTCTTTGTTCTCAAGCTAGCCGGCACGGTACTGGACCTTGCCGTTCCATCCTGATTGCTCACGGTTGTAGCCTTTATTTGCTTATTTGACTGAGCCTTTGCCTTGGTCGTTGCCTAAACGAAGTGTCGCCACATGGAACTCAATTGATGCTTTTAACAAAGCTACTTACGAATATCTCCATCAGCTGTACAACAGTGAAACCGTGTCCACGACTCGCGCCACTCACTTTGACAGCACCACAATCACGAATGCAATGCGACGGGAGGTAGTTTTCCCTGCCGATGAATACCCAACACATTACACAGATGACGTACGGCCTACGTGAGTTCATTGTTTTTCAGGATCCACAATTTGCAAATGAAGATTATAATTGAGCATGATATGCGTGGATCTTGTCGCAATGCAGCTGTGTTGTAAGGCCAATTACGCTACGCCCCCCTCACTATCTCGAGACATCTCTATATTTAGCTCGCACTACACGCAACCAAACGTCACTGGGCATTTTCCATCATTTGAATTGCCGCTCTCTCATGGCGAAAGTCGGGAATGCAACAAGACGCAAGCCTGCAGTACGAATAAGTCGCCTTTCACTGTGTTACACCGGTCTCTTTGTTCTCAAACTCGCGAGCACGGTACATTACTTGTCAACTGGTTGTTCGCATGCGTTTAGCCACTGTTTGCCTACTTAACAGAACCTTTCCCGTGGTCCGTGCATGTGAGAAATGTCGTGGAATGGAACTCATTTGACGTTTTCAGCAATGCTACATTTGACTATCTCCATCAGCTATACAACAGCCAAACCATGAGCAATGGCAGTGCAGCTCACTTTGACAGCCACACAATCACATACGTCGTGCGGCAGGAGATAGTGCTTCCGGCTGAGGCTATCCCCACATCATTCCAAAACAGTTGTATCCTACAGCTACCAGGTAACCCAGACACTTTAACCATCCCCACGTACTGATTTCCAACGCGAAGGCGCAATGTTTTACGGCTTGGGTCTACGGACTTTTGTGGCAGAATTTCTAAACCAGGACGCATCTAGCAGACGGACGCGTCCATTGTTTCATTGCCAGCACACCTATGCCTATGGCATTACCTGGTCAGACTCTTGCCTTTGGTTCGAGCCAATGTCCCGCAGTGCGTCGGAAGATGCGTACATGACATACTACGGAACATTTGTTTGGGAAAACATCACGTGGTGCTGGGTCAAAATGATTGTCCTCACGCTCGTCATCTTGCGAGTATTGTGGACACGTTACTGTCGTCACTACCTACCACTTCTTCGTGGGCTACAAGAAATTGGAATCGACGACAAGTATTGCCGCTATGAGGTGATCGTTGGCGACTCCACATATTTGATTCTGAGTTATCCGTGGGTCTCAATTGTTATGATGGCTGATATTTTGACGACACCTCCATATATTGCATGGTCGGTATTGCGAGTTTGTCAATACAACGACCTGATTGCCTTCTCCCTGGGCTGCTTGTACTCTACGCGCTTTGTCAGACTGTACACTTACGACGCGTCTAACCTTGTTTATAGGTTTGGTGTGGTTATATGGCTATGCGGTATTTATCGTATATAGCCAAGAAACGTCGTTGGGAATCGAAATTCACCCCTATCGACCCAGGAGTCCTCGGATTTGGAGTTCTTCTCTATGGGGGGCCAGTTTTAAGTCTCATTGGCACGACGCCCATGATGGCCATCTTTCAAATGACTTGGACAATATTTTTACCATCTGCACTAGAAACACAAGGAACTGAATTTGCAACTGGTAAGCTCGAGTGAACGCAGCTCTAACTTCGTCATAGGAATGATTGGTGGGGCTGTGATGATGGCGTCATGTCCAGTTATTTTTTCTTTGGCATGGCAGCGATTACCATTATTTCCTCACGTAGGATGCTTTGCAAGACTCTTTCACCCTGTAAATACTAGGGTTATCTGGATTACTTGCACATTTTTTCACGACTTGTAAGCGTTGTTTTCGTTACCTCCAATCAAGATCCACATTACACCACGTGCATGTTTCGTCAATGAATAATCCAAACACTCCCAGTGTAATCCAATTATCCAACAAGGCGAGCAAGCACCATCTGAGCACTTCAGTCAGCAGCCGTTCGTTCAATGATATCAAGAATCGATTTTTCTTCGCTCTCATGCGATTGCTAGCCCCAGAGCCTTCGCGAAAAACCGGCGGATCGATCCACACATCCACACTTTATTGCTCAGCCATCCTGAATATCGCCAAATGCCTCTCTTCAGTTCTCGAGCTACTGACTGCTTTATCTTGTGCTATACGTCAGAAGGTCAGGTGGACTTGCAAGTGCGACTCAGTTTTCTCGACTGTTTGGATTCAAGGAAACATGATCCGCAGTTAATACTTCCGATTTGTGCAAGTCAACACAAAGCATGTTATGCCACGTGCAATGGTGTACCTTGCTCAACATTTCACCCCACTGTTGAAAGACCTATGTGTATTCACTCCCCTTGCGGCGGAACAAAGTGGGTAAGTTCACTCAAGCAAATCTGTGCATGTGGAACAAATTAGTGAATTAATGTCGACTATAACAATCGCGTTTTTTGCCCCGCGTGATACAACATTTCTTCATGCAGATAAATAATAACTCTTTCGTCAACTCGTCGTTTCCATAGTAAAACTACAGTAGTTGGGAGAGAGCATGTGAATAGAGGAGTATCCGTCAGACGAGTGTTGTTTCCCATTGTGTGCATGCAACTTATGCCAAGCAAGGACTCGTATTCAACCTCTTTTCTCGGACACTTGTTCGAGTAAAGAATGGTTTCATATGAGAATGGGTAATACTATCGGGAAGTGCCTTACAGACTATAAGAAGGTCAGTACGTCCTGATTTTATGGCTTCCGAGCAAAATAGCAAAATAGCGCACATGAAATCAAGCCAACGATGGTTTTTGACACAAATCGGTCTATACGTGGAACATTGAAACTGACATCGTCTCCACGAGCATATAAATGAAACTGTGTGTCTATTCATACAGCCGGGTGAGCGCGAAAGGCTGCATTATATTTCTGGCGTACCCATGGCAAAAGTGCGGAACGCATGGCAAGCCAAAGCCATAGTGCGCTTTAGTCGGCTCTCGATATTTTACACGGGTCTCTTTGTCCTAAAGCTCGCCAGCACAGTACGTTCTCGTGTTCCTCTATCCTCATGACTCAAGATTGTAGCCAATGTTCGCCTATTTGACTGAAACGGTACCGTGGTCTATTCCAGAAAGAAGTATTGACATGTGGGGCTCCTACGATGCTTTCAATACAAGTACCTCCATCAGATATACAACAATGAAACCATGGCAATCAATCGCACCACCCGATTCGACAGCACCACGCTCACTTATGTCGTACGCCGTGAACTGGTTTTACCTAAAGAGGGGCTCCCAGGCCATATCTAAACTCGTATTTCTTCCGACTACCAGGGTCCTGGCTTTCCACACGAAAACTATCATCCTTTGTGACAGCATTTCTAAGCCAAGATTCATCGTCCAGTCGAACGAATCGATTGTTTCAGTGCCAACGCAACTATTACTACAGCACAGTCTGCTCCGATTCATGTGTTTGGTTTGAACCAATGTCCCTCTCCAGCTCCGACGATTTTTATATTGTGTATTTTGGGACCGTGATATGGGAAAGCACGATGTGGTGTTGGTGTAAAGCTGCCTTTCGCTGTCTTCTCACACGTCTTCTCACACTCTCAATTTATAACGAGTTCTGTGGAAACGCTACTGCCGCCACTATCTACCGCTGGTGCATGGCCTCCGAGAAATGGGAATTGATGACCAGTACTGCCGCTATGAAATTATCATCGGCGACCCAACTTACTTGATTCTTTGTGATCTGCGTATCACGGTGGTCATGATGGTAGATTTTATGCTTACGCCTGCTTACATTTGCTGGTCCACCCTTCGTGTCTGTCAGTACGAAGATATGCCTGCTTTCTGCCTGGGTTGTCTATACTGAACTCGATTTGTCTGGGAAAATTGAAGGAGGTTGAACTAAATTCCATTTTAGGTTTGGAATGGATATTTGGCCATGCGGTCAGTATCGTATATTGCCAAGTGCCGACGGTGGAAGCGAAAATTTACCCCAATCGACCCAGGAGTTCTCGGATTTGGAGTTTTTTCTCTATGGGGGCCAGTTTTTAGTTTGATTGGCAATACAGCCTTAATGGCCATTTTTCTTTCTACTTGGGAGATATTTTTGATTTCTAACCTTGAATTGCAAGGCATTGAGCTTGCGACAGGTGGAACTCCTTGCGTTGAGCGCTGAAATCACTGTAGGAATGATAATTGGGACGATATTGATGATGTCATTGCCAGTATGTCTTTCATTAGCATTGCGAAAAATGGCCGAGTCTCGACCACGTACGATATTTGAGACTATTTCAACACATATGTGCATTAGGGATTTATGGATCACTGGTGGAAATCTCTCGCCGGTGGGCGAGCATCACAGACTACGTCCGTTCAACAAGCAGTGTGCTTCGTTTACGTACTTTAGCATCTGCGGTTGTTCCAGTTCCAATGAAGCTAGATCGATGACCGACTGAGGAGAATCAACATCACAGCCACCGTTCATTCAATGACTTCAAAAACAGATTTTTCTTTGCCATGATGCGATATCATGCTCCAGAAACTCCACAGATAATCGGTGGATCTCTTCATGCAATATACGATCGTCATCCTGAATACCGACGCATACCTCTTTTCAGTTGCCGAGCCGCCGACTGCTTTGTCTTGTGTTATACTTCAAAAGGCCACCTGGAGTTGCAAATTCGACTGAGTTTTCTGGACTGTTTGGATGCAAGAATAAGTGATCCCGAGTTGACCATATCGACTTGTTCATGTCAACACCAAACGAGCTTTGCAACATGCAATGGTGAACCATGTTCTACATTTAAACCGTGTGCATCGACTCCTGTTAGCATTCACTTCCCTCAAGGTGGTTCAAAGTGGGTAGCGTAGACACACAAATGATCTCTCAATGAATGATAAATTCTGTGATCTGCTATTAATCTTGGTTTCGATTAAATTATATTAGTAATGCAAAACGAGATAAACACTTTGACCCATTGAGTTTTCCATGGGAAGATTTGGGTAGTGTTGAAAGAGAAGCTTCGGAGCAAAGTTTCATCGTGCGACCAAGCATTGTGTTACGTGTCCATCGAAATATATTGCAAAATGAGGTAAGCTCTTGCATGTGAAGTACCTTTGCAGGTCATACCTGCGTCAGGTCATGCTGGGTTAGGCTTAAGGATAGGACTTGATTGTATCCGCAGGAGAACAAAGCCCACATTGCGCACGAACTAGACATTTCTCAGGCTTTCCTCACTTTGGGAGTGAAGGTTAGTGGGCAGTGAGGCAACCGGGATGAGGGCGTCAAGGGATACATAAGCATGGTAAAGCTTCGTCTTGTCTCCCTCGGGGGGGACAAACCCTCACTCCCCACGTCAATACAGCAAGTCGATTGCTTGGTTGTAATATTGGAGTTCAACCTGTTTACAATTCAACACGTCATAAGATGCCCATTCTCAAAGGATAATCTTCAAATTTTGTAAATGGTGGATGGGATGATCTTTCCCAAGTAACTGATTATTTCAAAGCAGTTACATCTCGATAGTCTTTCCCATGGTCAAAGTCACAGATGCACCCCAGACGAAGGCCTCTGCACAGTACAGTCGCCTCTCGCTTTGCTATACTGTACTGGTATCTTCGCTCTTGAACTTGCTTGCACGGTACCTTCCCCAAAGAAAACTATAGCCACTGTTGGCCTATCTGACCAAACCATTGCCATAGACTATACCTGAAAGACGCGTCATTGAATGGGATTCGTTCGAAACGTTCAAAAACTTTCAACTATCTACACTACCTGCACAACGACCAAACAATGAGCAACGGCACTGCCACCCACGTCGACAGTGCTTCTATTACGTACGATGTGCGCCGCGAGCTGACTCTACCGATCGATGGAGTCCCTGAGACCTCCCTTAACGCTCACTTTATTCGCTTTCCAAGTAAGTTTAATGTTGACAGCTGCCACTTTTATCCTCACACGCGTGGAGTAGGAGCAATGTTTTATGGATCTGGATTACGTTCGTTTGTGACAAATGTTGTACGCCAAGATACGCATCGAACGCAAACCAGTTGCTTATTTGAATGCCAACGCAACTATTATTATGGCTCAATTTGGTCCGACTCATGTATTTGGCTCGAATATTAGTCACATGACGGGCGAGTCGACGACTACATGGTCTATTTGGCAACAGTCGTCTGGGAGAGTTCTAGTGGAGCTGGTTCAAGATTTGTTTTCGATGTCTTGTCACTCTTTCCATTTTACGAGTCTTATGGGAGCGATACTGGCGACACTACCCTCCCTTGCTTTGTACCCTTAGGGTCATTGGTGTTGACAGCAAGTACAGTCACTACGAAGTCATTGTTGGTGATCCTACCTATTTGATTCTGAGTGTGCCTTGGTGGTGATGGTTGACATAGAACTAACTCCAGTTTATATTTGCTGGTCTGTGCTGCATGTCTCCCAGTACAATGACCTTCTAGCCATCTGTCTGGGTTGCTTTTACTCGACACAATTTGTTTGGATTCACCAGGAGATCAACTGATTGCTTCTTGTAGGTTTGGAGTCGTTATTTGGTGATGCGCCTCTTGTTGAATGTTGCAAAGGCCCTCCGATGGGAACAAAATTTTGCTCCGATTGATCCAGGAGTGCTTGGCTTGGGAGCAGTCCTCTATGGAGGACCACTGATGAGCTTAATTGACAATACGCCATTAATGGCCATGTTACATCTCACATGGAGTCTCTTTCTGCCGGCAAGACACGAGTCTCAAGCCATTGAAATTGTCACTTGTGCGATCACGAGTCAAAAGCTCTTAAGTTCTCTGTAGAAATGGTCACTGGATCCACTCTGATGGCATCGTTGCCAGTTCTCCTCTCGAGATTATTTCAACTAATCCAGCATGCTCAACCACGTGAGATAAACTGAAATATACATCAAGACTCCACGATCGCTAGGTATCATTCAATGTCTGAATCCAGCACCTCAATGTTGGAAAAGGTTCACAGCTAATCTCCGCTCGAGTTGGCTTGCTCTTCTGTTAACAACGTTGTGGCTGCAATAGCCCCAGCAGTTCCGTTCTCGCTGCAGACATGTTCATCATGTGGGCCAAGAAGTGAAGATATTCTAACTATCTTGCATAGCCATCGAGCGTTCAACGATACCAAGAATCGACTGTTCTTCGCGTTGATACGGTGTCGAGCACCAGAACCCGAACATAAATTGGAGGATTACTCCATGCAATTTATCTCCGGAATCCGCAATATCGCAAAATGCCTCTGTTCAGCTATCGAGCTGCCGACTGCTTTGTCTTGTGCTACACGTCAGATGGCAAGCTATTTTCGCAAGTTCGGCTGAGTTTACTCGACTGCTTGGACACCATGCTGTGCGATCCACAATTTGCGATTCCAACCTGTTCAAGCCAACACAATGCGAGCTATTCCACATGCGATGGTAATGCATGCAGGACGTACAAGCCGACTGCCGCAACTTGGTGCAATACAAAGTGGGTGTTGTAGTTATTTCATCTGTAACACTCGTCGAAATCGCGAAAATTGACGAAAAATGCTTTAAAGGGCCAAATTTTAGTGCACTATGGACGTAATGGAAGTCTGTATCCGACAATTCCGTTCCAGCTAAGCAATCAAGAAAACCTGATTAGCTTTGTTAACGCTTGGTGGGTGATATCGATGAGCCCCGCAATATCAAGCATAAATAATTATCTCTTAACGACGAATACTAAGTCACACGCACTAACTTCACAACACAAATTGTCTTGGGACACATATTTAAAACGGTAGTTTGTCAACAGTGAACAGTTTCACTCTGCGTTTGCCTTGGCCATGGCGAAGATTCATGACATTCCATCCAAGGCCACGGTGCGGTTTAGCCGTCTATCCCTTTGCTACACCGGTTTGTTCGTCCTCAAGCTTGCAAGCACAGTATATTATTTGGTATTGCCTATGCTGTGAGTGTCATCTGTAGCCTTTCTTCGCCTACCTTACAGAACCGTTGCCATGGAGTATACCTGAGAGAAGTCTTGTCAAATGGAACTCGTTCGAAGCGCTAAGCAACGCGACGTTTGATTTCTTGAGCAATGTGCACAACAATCGCACGATGGACAACGATGCAGTGTGCAAGTTTGACGATTCGACGATTACATTTGTGTTGCGCCGAGTTATCGCGTTGCCACCAACCACAGTTCCAGCGAATGCAGTATTTCCCAACCTTGTTCGCTTTCCAGGTAGATGCCATCGATCTCCACCACCATTGTCATGGGTTTTGAGTAGGCTCGATGTTTTATGGTGCTGGAATTCGACAGTAATATCGAACTTTATCAGCGAAGACGTTGTCCATCGAAGAAGCAGTCCACTCTTTCATTGTCAGAGAAACTACTACTATGGCACCGTCTTTTCTGATAGTTGCCTTTGGTTGGAGCCAATGCCCTCCTTGACTGCCACTGAGGACTCGTACAAAGTTTAATTTTCGTCTTTTGTCTGGGAACATGCCATTTGGAGTTGGTTCAAGTTTGGTTATCGCTGTCTCCTGACTCTTTACATTCTGCAAGTACTATGGCAACGATATTGTCGGCATTACCAAGTGCTTTTCCAAAGTCTACGTAATATTGGAGTACAGGAAGATCATTACAGCCACTACGAAGTCATTATGGGTGATCCGACCTACTTGGTTGTCAGCAATCCTCTAGTATCGTTCGGCATGATGATCGACATCATGCTTGCGCCAGATTTTATCGCTTGGTCTGTTGAACGTGTGACACAAATCAGAGATATTTCCTCGTTTTCGCTCTGTTGCTTTTACTCTTCACGCTTCGTCTGTCGAGGGATCTCAAACATTGAGCTGAATCCTCATTTGTAGGTTTGGAATGGATATTTTTCCATGCGATTCTTGTCATATCTAGCCAAGGCTCGCGGATGGGAAGCGAGATTCACCCCCGTGGACCCGAGTATACTCGGATTTGCAGCCTTCCTCTACGGTGGTCCAGTCATGAGTCTGAACGGGAGCACGTCGCTGATGCAGCTGTTTCATGATGTCTGGGGCCTCTTTCTCCCATCAAATGTCCAGCAAGAAACTATCGAGGTCGCGGGAGGTTGCACAACTTACGTACAATCACTGACGATACTGACTAGGGATTATTTTGGGATGGATTATCCTTTCCCTGTGTCCAGTGTTGTATTCGTTGGCATTTCATCTCTTGGAACTCTTAGTCCATGTAAGAATCTTCGAATATATCCCATCCAGATGCAAATTAGACTTTTTTCGATGTCTTGAGCGACTCTCACAATATGGATTCAGTAATTCCTTCACCACTAGTGTCTTGGTTCAATGTCAAGCTACCACAGCGGTATCTCCAGTCGGAGCTTCACATCAACTACAAAATCGGAGAAACATCCACAGCCAACGAGCTTTCAATGATGTTATGAACCGCATCCTCTTCGAACTAATTGGACGCCATGCTCCAGAACCAGCTCATAAAATCGGTGGATCTCTCCACAACTTGTACGATCTTAATCCTCGGTACCGCAAAATTCCGCTCTTCAGTTGTCGAGCGGCCGACTGCTTTGTTTTGTGTTACACTTCCGACAGCAAAGCGCGATTGCAAATCCGCCTGAGCTTGGTTGAAGGTTTGGATCCCAAATTGCATGATCCAGTGTTGGCCATTCCAACGTGCACAAGCCAACACGACTCGAGCTTCGCAATTTGTAATGGCAAGAAGTGCTCAACGTTTCAACCAAGTTCGTCAGGGCAAGTCTGCATTCACGCCCCTCGGCATGATGTCAAGTGGGTTGCCTAATTGCCAGGTCCAACTTGCCCTTGCTTACAACTATTTTGAACTACGAATACAGGAAGGAATCTGCCAACGGAGCTCGTTGAGGTTTTGTCAACTGCTTTTTTTTCTTGCCCCTCAACTCAGTGCAAATCTTCCACTATGTCGATAGTGCAGAGATTTTTGCCGCAACTACAGAATTGCAGTCGCACTTCGAGTGGCTAAGGTAAGATTCCATGGCAAATTGCTGCAGATATTGGAGGCATAAAAACTTCAAATTGCCTTTCTGTCGTGACGTCGATAACCACACACTCAACGCACGATTGCCTGTGTCCACTTTTTTTATTTTCTCTGACAGCATGACGAATAAACAACTCCAAGTCGTCTTAGGATAGACCGAAGTAATGTTACATCTAACGTTTCTACCACGTGATCTGCTGTACGAAGAACTATTTACTAAGTAGTTCATCAGAAGGAAAGATGACAGACGGCATTCTCGTCGCTTCTATTTGCCTAATGTAGTGCAGTGCATACCTCCCCCTATAGTCGCCTGAAAGGCTCACTTTATCGCCTTGCTAACTCAAACCGACGCTGCAAACTTCTGACGTACTGCCATTGCGTTCTCTGCGTAGGCCATGGATGAGTCCACTTTGCTGGCTCAATCCTACTATAATGGTCCAAAACTCTGTATTCCACAGGTCTCGCAGGCACAAGCTAAGACGATAGCACTGATCAGTGCAGACAGCTTCATCTTGTGCTACAAGTCCGACGGCCAAGTGGATTTGCAAGTACGTTTGAGTTTACTCGATGGTTTGGATTCGAGGTTGAGTGATCCACGGCTGGCAATACCAACATGTACAAGCAAACACAATACAAGTTTTGCCATTTGCAACCACAAGAAGTGCTCAACGTTTCAGCCGACGCCTACAAGAAGATCATGTATCCATGCCCCTCGACAGAAGTCAAACTGGGTCGCCTAACGGTTGAATTTCCAAGATTATAGTGAACATAACACATTTTATACTGATTGACGTGTCAAGGCCACTGTACGGCTCGAGTTGCCAAGATCCATATCTTCCTAGTGCTTACAATCCCAGTACAACTAGAGAATCCGAAGCTTTACCAGCAGTTAGCTCATGACTCGGTAATACTGATCGCTGCTGCGAAGTAGAGTCCATGATGATTTTGTGACCATGGCAAATAAAAGGACGACTGCTCTTGTCACAGTTCCGACAGCAAATTTCATTTCCAAATCCGCCTGACCTTGGTCGAAGGATTGGATTTCAAGCTGAGTAACATACGAGCTTCGCAACTACTTGTAACAACGAGAGGAAATCCGCGTTTCAATCAAGTTGGTCCAGGCAAATGTGCATTCACTCCCCTCTGCTGGTGTCAAGTGGGTTGCCTAATTGCCAAGTCCAATTTTCCATTGTTCACACAAAATTTCGAACGACAAATACAGCAAGAAAGCACTCAACCTCTGACGATGGAATTCTATACGACATAGATTCAAACTGTTGCTGGTATGGCCCCCCAACTGGGTGTAAATGTTCCGCAATATGGTGAACATTCCAGGATAGTGCCGAGATCTTTGCCGCGATTGCAAAACTGGTCAATCGTGCTCATCTTTGATGTTACTCCAAAGTAATGTTACGTCTAACGTTTGTACCATGTGACCTGTTGTATGTAGAACAGTACTACATCAGCAAGTCGTCGTTTCTATTCTCTTGATGCAGTACAAAGCTCAAAAGCACCATTAGACCACAACAGCCCACTCAAAGAAGTCGAAGTACTAGACAGTCACAACACGTTTATATATTATAGAGTCAAGACAACCCGAGCAGTCTAAACTTGGTTGTCCGCGTTGGCCGCTTCAGCCGCAGCTTGGTTCTTAGCTTCTTGCTTCACGCGGTGAGCTTCCGCTTTTTGTTCCAAGAACGCATGCCACTTGGCACGACCACCCTTCTTAAAGTACCACCAGTAGAAGCTCAAAACGGAGCCCACGACACCAGCAGAAATGATCGCACCAAATACAATCACCACCGTGTCGCCCTTGAACATGTACGTCAAACCCAACAAGATGCCAGGCAAGATGATGAACAACATGAGCAAAAACATGGCAGCCACGACCGGCCAACGAGCACTGTAGTACGCCAAACGACGGGCCCACAACAAGATCGGGTAACGCGTGATCGGGATCGGGTAGAACAAAAAGATACCAAACACGTTGAACCAAAAGTGCACAAGCGCAATAGCCACGGCGTCCGGCGAACCAGTCACCCACGAAGCCAACAGCGCCGTCACTGTCGTACCCAAGTTGGCCCCCATCACAATTGGATACACTTGCTCCAACGTGATCAAACCCAAACCAGCCATGGGAGTCAACGTCGACGTGACCACCGTCGACGAATGCACGCAGAACGTGATGGCCGTGCCGATGAGGATGTTCACATAAGGGTTAAAGTTGAGCATCTTGCGGATCGTCTTTTGGGCCGAACCACGAAACAACTTTTGCAACATGTGCACCAACGCCACCAACGACAAGACCAACATGAGGAAACCAATCACGACGCAAATGCCACCAGCCGTGCTCTGCTTCATGCTCTTCTCCAACACCACCTTGTCGTAGAACATGCCTTCCTTCAAAAACTTGGCCTTCGCGCATTCCACCTTACCCGTCGACACCTTCTCAATCATCGACTTGTCCACCTTGATGATGATCTTGGCAAACGGGTTCACCACCAAATCCACAGGTGACTCGAAGAAACCAGACGTGTGACCGCCCGCCATCGCAATCGACATCTTCTCGAGCGGATGGAAAATCAACTCGATCGGGAACAACACAATCACAGACCAAATGTTGTACATGTCGTGCACCGTCGCGGCAGCCATGGCACGCTCGAAGCGGTCGCGCTTGCCCACTTGACCAAACGCTACCATGATGCACGTCACACACGTACCGACGTTCGCTCCCATGATAATCGGCACACCTTGACGGACCGTCAAACCCTTGGCACCCACGAGAGCCACCGTGATGGACGTCACCGTGCCGGACGAGTGCAACAACGCAGTCGACACCACACCCACCATCAAACCAGCCACGGGGTTGTCCGAAAACTTGAACGCAGCCTTCGCTTCGCATCCCAACAACAAGGCAAACGAATCACCAATCACCTTGACGGCCACCATGAAAAAGTACAACGACGCCAACGCCAAGCACAAGTAGAAGAGACCCCAGAAGATCTTCATGTACCATGGCAACGTCGAGAACGTCTTGTCTTCTTCGTACCCGGCTTCTTCGAGCTGAGCGATGTAGGCTTCTTGGTCGACGAGGATGTTGGGTGTATCCTTCTTGAGTTCGTCGTAGTCGGCTTGGGGAGTCGGGATGAGAGTATTGTTGCTCGCCATGTTTGTTGTGTGGCAAGTTGAAAACTAAGATTTGTTTCATGCTGTACTGTTTTGTATGCTTTCATGGTTGGCTCTCTGGCTCCTGCTGTGATGAAGATTCATTTGTGCTTGTGTTTGAATCTTGTAAGAGGCCAAAGAGGTAAACTAAGTGAAATGTACTTTCAAGTTGTTGACCAAACGACTTGACCAAACAAACATGAACTGGACGTTACCTCTCCCAGAGGCATCGTATCCAACCCTTTGAACACGTGATACTCTTGCTGGTCCTGTTTCGCATTGCAAGAATCTATCTCGCTGGCATTAGTTGTATCCGCGCTCGGCCCACGACGTAGATTGTTGTTTGATTCAAATTTGTCGCAGTTGTATGAAGGGCTCTTTTGTGAGGACTTTGAATGACCGACACACTAAGGCTTGGCCAGTTGTCGATCCATCAAAACATTGTCCTGCCAGGAAGTCTACCAGCACGAGTTGGAGTGTTCCATGTAGCTTAATCGTAACAGGATCTAAAAGTTGGGTTTTCTAAGCAAGCGAGGGAGAAAATCTGACCCGCTGTCCAACGCATGGGGTACAGTAACATTCGTGATGGTCGGCCCAGGACATGATTTGGCGGCCCACGACTGTGTCAACCCCTCCAAAAATCGAGAAACGGTTGCACTGCAAACTGCAAAGTGAACTTTGCCCTTGGTCGAGACGATAGTTCGTTTAAGACACAACGAAATGAAAGTAGAAATGAGTGAATTAGCGAAATGAGGTGGAAGACAACCCATGCTTGTGCCGGCGCAATCGCTTCCAAGCAAGAAACCACAGAGTGGGATTGACTTCATACTGCATTTATACTACTGAGCGAGATTCGAAACAATCATGGGTATGACTATTATCCATCAATGACGAGACAACGAATCTAGACAGGTGATTACAGGTTTGACATCTTTTTGAGCTGTGGTTGAAAAATCTCTGAAGGGATGGGCTCAACTTTCCCCGACCAAAGGGTTCATGCTGTATATATTCCGTCAGCTGACGGAAGATCTATCAAGCACGCATGCGATCGTACCTTCGCGACGTAGCGCAGGCCAATTCCTCGACGCAGCAACGCCGATGTATTCTCTGCCACGCTCGCATGCGACCGAGCCCTGACTGTGCTGATGAGGTTTGCTCGACATGTGCGAATATTTGGGGTTTTGAAAGCACCGTTGAAAAGCCCGCTCCTGCGGATAACAGCAACGCACCTGCTCCAACGTACAATCCACGGCCTCTCGTTCCATGGAACTCGATTGACTTGGCCCCCCTTGAGGAATCAACGTTTCGATCCGAACGATCGGTCCTTCTCTTCGAATGGAGCTCTCTCCGAGGTCCATCGAAAAGCGCTTGACCCGTCCAAGCACAAGACGACTGTCCGCCGCGAGGCAGGCTGTCAACCATTGATGTGTGACTCTTGTAAAAGACCCCCGAGATCCCTTCGCAGATGGAGTTCACTCTCGTTGAAAACTATGTAGTACTGTAAAACCACGTCAATCAACTTGCATAAATACTTGTCCCCAAGTCCTCTGTGAACGATGAATGCCGAACAACCGCTTGAACTCCGAAGCAATGTAGGTGGTTGTAGGGAAACTTGGCCTTTTGAGTCCATTACAGCCTTGAAACTATGTAGCTATTTCGCCCCCGTGACGAAGGGACAGGTGCATACCTTTGGGGGAGCGTGCATAGGACACTGAGTGAGCAATGCCCACAAGACTCGTCGCAGAGCACTTTTAATGCGTAACCAACCAACCTGTGGCGGCAAGAAATATCAAAGTGTCCTATGCAAAAAAGGACTTGATGTGACAAGGTCCAGCATGTCCCACAGCGTGGCGTTTTCGGTAGAAATAGATCCGGTCTGGCATCACGGGCCGAAGTACTTAGAAGTCTCTTCCTTCCTCAGGAGTTGATGGCTACGCAGAGAATAATTGAGTGCGGCCGCTGATAAGCAGCAGAAACCATTCACAGCCATCCAACGACGATACATAACACTCTTGAGTTACAAGGTGCAGCATGGTTGACGCCGGCATCAGCAGTAAAGCCACTCCCCCATCTGATTCGGCTCTCTAGGGGACCGAGATTCAATACAACTGAATTTGAATCTACAAACTTGTTGAAGTATTACGACCGTCCAAACTTGATACAACCACTCAGTTTTCAACTTGCCACACAACAAACATGGCGAGCAACAATACTCTCATCCCGACTCCCCAAGCCGACTACGACGAACTCAAGAAGGATACACCCAACATCCTCGTCGACCAAGAAGCCTACATCGCTCAGCTCGAAGAAGCCGGGTACGAAGAAGACAAGACGTTCTCGACGTTGCCATGGTACATGAAGATCTTCTGGGGTCTCTTCTACTTGTGCTTGGCGTTGGCGTCGTTGTACTTTTTCATGGTGGCCGTCAAGGTGATTGGTGATTCGTTTGCCTTGTTGTTGGGATGCGAAGCGAAGGCTGCGTTCAAGTTTTCGGACAACCCCGTGGCTGGTTTGATGGTGGGTGTGGTGTCGACTGCGTTGTTGCACTCGTCCGGCACGGTGACGTCCATCACGGTGGCTCTCGTGGGTGCCAAGGGTTTGACGGTCCGTCAAGGTGTGCCGATTATCATGGGAGCGAACGTCGGTACGTGTGTGACGTGCATCATGGTAGCGTTTGGTCAAGTGGGCAAGCGCGACCGCTTCGAGCGTGCCATGGCTGCCGCGACGGTGCACGACATGTACAACATTTGGTCTGTGATTGTGTTGTTCCCGATCGAGTTGATTTTCCATCCGCTCGAGAAGATGTCGATTGCGATGGCGGGCGGTCACACGTCTGGTTTCTTCGAGTCACCTGTGGATTTGGTGGTGAACCCGTTTGCCAAGATCATCATCAAGGTGGACAAGTCGATGATTGAGAAGGTGTCGACGGGTAAGGTGGAATGCGCGAAGGCCAAGTTTTTGAAGGAAGGCATGTTCTACGACAAGGTGGTGTTGGAGAAGAGCATGAAGCAGAGCACGGCTGGTGGCATTTGCGTCGTGATTGGTTTCCTCATGTTGGTCTTGTCGTTGGTGGCGTTGGTGCACATGTTGCAAAAGTTGTTTCGTGGTTCGGCCCAAAAGACGATCCGCAAGATGCTCAACTTTAACCCTTATGTGAACATCCTCATCGGCACGGCCATCACGTTCTGCGTGCATTCGTCGACGGTGGTCACGTCGACGTTGACTCCCATGGCTGGTTTGGGTTTGATCACGTTGGAGCAAGTGTATCCAATTGTGATGGGGGCCAACTTGGGTACGACAGTGACGGCGCTGTTGGCTTCGTGGGTGACTGGTTCGCCGGACGCCGTGGCTATTGCGCTTGTGCACTTTTGGTTCAACGTGTTTGGTATCTTTTTGTTCTACCCGATCCCGATCACGCGTTACCCGATCTTGTTGTGGGCCCGTCGTTTGGCGTACTACAGTGCTCGTTGGCCGGTCGTGGCTGCCATGTTTTTGCTCATGTTGTTCATCATCTTGCCTGGCATCTTGTTGGGTTTGACGTACATGTTCAAGGGCGACACGGTGGTGATTGTATTTGGTGCGATCATTTCTGCTGGTGTCGTGGGCTCCGTTTTGAGCTTCTACTGGTGGTACTTTAAGAAGGGTGGTCGTGCCAAGTGGCATGCGTTCTTGGAACAAAAAGCGGAAGCTCACCGCGTGAAGCAAGAAGCTAAGAACCAAGCTGCGGCTGAAGCGGCCAACGCGGACAACCAAGTTTAGACTGCTCGGGTTGTCTTGACTCTATAATATATAAACGTGTTGTGACTGTCTAGTACTTCGACTTCTTTGAGTGGGCTGTTGTGGTCTAATGGTGCTTTTGAGCTTTGTACTGCATCAAGAGAATAGAAACGACGACTTGCTGATGTAGTACTGTTCTACATACAACAGGTCACATGGTACAAACGTTAGACGTAACATTACTTTGGAGTAACATCAAAGATGAGCACGATTGACCAGTTTTGCAATCGCGGCAAAGATCTCGGCACTATCCTGGAATGTTCACCATATTGCGGAACATTTACACCCAGTTGGGGGGCCATACCAGCAACAGTTTGAATCTATGTCGTATAGAATTCCATCGTCAGAGGTTGAGTGCTTTCTTGCTGTATTTGTCGTTCGAAATTTTGTGTGAACAATGGAAAATTGGACTTGGCAATTAGGCAACCCACTTGACACCAGCAGAGGGGAGTGAATGCACATTTGCCTGGACCAACTTGATTGAAACGCGGATTTCCTCTCGTTGTTACAAGTAGTTGCGAAGCTCGTATGTTACTCAGCTTGAAATCCAATCCTTCGACCAAGGTCAGGCGGATTTGGAAATGAAATTTGCTGTCGGAACTGTGACAAGAGCAGTCGTCCTTTTATTTGCCATGGTCACAAAATCATCATGGACTCTACTTCGCAGCAGCGATCAGTATTACCGAGTCATGAGCTAACTGCTGGTAAAGCTTCGGATTCTCTAGTTGTACTGGGATTGTAAGCACTAGGAAGATATGGATCTTGGCAACTCGAGCCGTACAGTGGCCTTGACACGTCAATCAGTATAAAATGTGTTATGTTCACTATAATCTTGGAAATTCAACCGTTAGGCGACCCAGTTTGACTTCTGTCGAGGGGCATGGATACATGATCTTCTTGTAGGCGTCGGCTGAAACGTTGAGCACTTCTTGTGGTTGCAAATGGCAAAACTTGTATTGTGTTTGCTTGTACATGTTGGTATTGCCAGCCGTGGATCACTCAACCTCGAATCCAAACCATCGAGTAAACTCAAACGTACTTGCAAATCCACTTGGCCGTCGGACTTGTAGCACAAGATGAAGCTGTCTGCACTGATCAGTGCTATCGTCTTAGCTTGTGCCTGCGAGACCTGTGGAATACAGAGTTTTGGACCATTATAGTAGGATTGAGCCAGCAAAGTGGACTCATCCATGGCCTACGCAGAGAACGCAATGGCAGTACGTCAGAAGTTTGCAGCGTCGGTTTGAGTTAGCAAGGCGATAAAGTGAGCCTTTCAGGCGACTATAGGGGGAGGTATGCACTGCACTACATTAGGCAAATAGAAGCGACGAGAATGCCGTCTGTCATCTTTCCTTCTGATGAACTACTTAGTAAATAGTTCTTCGTACAGCAGATCACGTGGTAGAAACGTTAGATGTAACATTACTTCGGTCTATCCTAAGACGACTTGGAGTTGTTTATTCGTCATGCTGTCAGAGAAAATAAAAAAAGTGGACACAGGCAATCGTGCGTTGAGTGTGTGGTTATCGACGTCACGACAGAAAGGCAATTTGAAGTTTTTATGCCTCCAATATCTGCAGCAATTTGCCATGGAATCTTACCTTAGCCACTCGAAGTGCGACTGCAATTCTGTAGTTGCGGCAAAAATCTCTGCACTATCGACATAGTGGAAGATTTGCACTGAGTTGAGGGGCAAGAAAAAAAAGCAGTTGACAAAACCTCAACGAGCTCCGTTGGCAGATTCCTTCCTGTATTCGTAGTTCAAAATAGTTGTAAGCAAGGGCAAGTTGGACCTGGCAATTAGGCAACCCACTTGACATCATGCCGAGGATCGATCTACCTTACTTTCCATTGATCTCGAAGCGACATTTTGCGGAATGGCCCTCCTCAACTTCCGCGTTTTGCGGAAAAAGCCTGCGGACCAGTGCTTTCAGAATTCCGCATATTTTTAAAAATATCCGCAAAATTCGGAAAAATTTGCGGAAATTTTGACGCTGAGCATGACTGAAAAGAGCGCACGAATCTTAATGTCGTTGAATGCTCGCTGGCTGTATAAATTATTGCCAACTTGTCCACTGCCCAACTGCATCTGCGCTGGAGAGGGACTTCTCGGGAAAACCATTATGGACGTTTGGCTGATGGTGTTGCCTCTAGAGAAGAATAGAGCTGTCTTGAGAATTGTTATTCTTCGTGAGAGCTGATGAATATATCTGCGCAATTCTAACAAATCGTCTGGAAATGATGAAAATTGGCTTGTCGTACGTGGACGAAGGACTGACACTTGTTGAAACGCAAAGGAGCACACGACCGGACACCACGCGAGGAGAATCAAACCAGTCGTTATTCCTTCGAGAAGTTCAGGATTTAACTATCAACAAAGATACATGAAGCTATCTCGATGCTTTCGAGCTGTGCTTCTGATGAAAGGAAAAGGTCCCAGTTGATGTGGAAGACATACATGAGGGTGTATTGCTCATGATTGTAATCATAGGCCCTCCATACAGGAAGGCACCAAAGCCAAGCACGCCAGGGGCAATCGGAGCAAATTGTTTCTCCCATCCAAGCAATTTCACTAGCGATGACATACAACGCATGGCAAAATAGCCACTCCAAACCTAGATGAAATAGTCAGATGGGGCATACTTCAAACACTGTCAGACAAAACGAATATGATACCCAGAAATAACGCAGGGAGATCGTCATATTGTGACACTCGTTCCACAGACCATGGGGTGTATCCAGGCGCGACCATGATATCAATTACCATGACAAACGAAACTAACGGATCATTCAGCACCAAAAAGGTTGGGTCGCCGACGACAACTACATAGCGGCAATATCCTCCATCGCCAACGCCGATATCTCGAAGGTTTACAAGAAGTGGCCGGTAGTGACAACAATATTGTTGCCAAACAACACGCAGGATGTATAGCATGAACAGACAACGAAACCCCAACTTGAGCCAACACGACAGCGTATTTTCCCAAATGATAGTGGCAAAGTAGAGTTGATACGTGTAATCCGTCGGGCGACTTGACAAAGGTTCTAACCAGACACAAGAGTCTGCGAACACCGCACCGCAGTAATAATTTCGTTGGCATTGAAACAATTGCATTTGTCTTCGACGAGTTGAGTCTTGACTGAGCAGTGATGTCATACCCCACCGCTGTAGAATATAGCTCCTACTCATTTTATCATCAAATAACGAAAAACCAAAATGAAACATACCTGGAAACCGAACAATAGGGGTATTCAAAGTTGAATTTTAATTGCTTCATACAAATTTCAAAGCAAATATTTTTATTCTATAAAAAGACTTTGAAGCAGCTTTGAGATTGTCAAAGCACCTCACGAGGTGCTTTTGCTTCAAGAGCTTAATGCTTCAATCAAGCCAGAATAGCATATTTTAACGTCCAATCACAATCCAAATCGGCATCGTACGTCCAGAAACGATCGCTCTCACAGCGCTCTCAGCTCGGGCAAGCACCATGACAACCAGAGGACAAGTAGCAGGACGCCGTGTCGTCACCGACATGGAATTGCACTTAGTGCTTGAGTTCCTTGAAGACGAAAAGAACTACAACATCATCACTGGCAAGGCCACAAAGGGAAGACCTGTACAAGGTGGCCTTGCCATAACTAAAGCCCAAGGTGGGACCAAACATACTACATCCATAACAAAGTAATTCAGGCTTTTCTGCGATGGCAACGTTCATCAACGAAAAAGTGCCGGAGCAATTCCAGGATTGGAACAAGCGTAGTGCCAAGAATCGCTTCGAATCCTATCTACGTTCATTTAAGGCTGCATTTGCATGGGATGGTGATAAAGACGCAGGCCAAAGTGAACAAGGACTGACAGCGAAGGATACTTCCAATGGTAATTCTAAAAGATCTACGAGTATTAATGCGTCAAATAGGAATAACGACTGTCGCTGCGAAGTTGGAGAAACTGTGTTTCAACTACGAGCGCATGAAAGCGCTGTTTCGAGGCCGCCAAAATATTGAACCAAGTCATGTATCTGTAGTAGGTGGACTCGAATCTAGCGGTAATTAGGTTGATCGTTATATCGTAGAAGTATCACCTCAAGCGACCAGTACTGTGGATGATGGAGATGTTGAACTAGACAAGGCTTCAGATACAAGTTCCGATGATGAAACGAGACTGATTGCAGTAAGACACTAGATCAATGACCAAACTAAGATAATCGCCAGGATCCTGACGTACAAGCGAATTCAGATGACGAACCTTGCGCTGTCCAATGTGAATTGAATACACGCAAAAGGAAGGTTTCGACAAAGACTGACGTAAAGCCCCTCTCCAACATAAAGAAGTCACGCTTTCAAGAAAATCTGACACCAGTCAAGCGTCAACGAACGTTCGTTCGATGAGTCTCACTAATTGGTTCGATGTGGTCATGTGAGTGGTTTTCGCTGTTCACAATTTTATGAATGACGCAACACGCCACAACCCAACTGCAAACCCTTTCAATGTCCAATGGAGTCTTGATACGCACCGGAATTCCTCGAAGACTTTGCCATCTCCCCTTTAGAATTCCATTGCCATGCTCCGTGACGGCTCTTGCTGAGGCCAGATACGTATTGAACTGGGCATTGTCAACCTCACGGGAATATGGCTGTCGGTAGGGTACAACCATTTGATGAGTCAAAGCAAATCCAGAATCACCCAGTTGATATTCCTCGCTTGAAAAGTACAAGTGAGGCTGCTTAAATACATCTGTAGTCTTCCATATCGTCGAGTCGTGAACGCTACCAGGCCAACCAACTACAAAATATCTTATTCGGCGGTGAGCGTTAAAGGTTACAATAGTGTTCATCGAGTATGTCTTCGTTCGAGAAAAATAGACTTCACCGTCCAGTGCTGGCTTCTCAAACAATACACAATGTGTACCATCTGTAGATAAAACACATCCAGCAAACCCAAATTCTTGCATGTTCAGAGCAGCAAGGCATTTGCGTTCATGTGGAGAGGGCCAGGAAATCCACCTTGAAGCTCGCCTTTTTAGAGCATCAATCACTCGGCTCGTGTAAAGAAACACCGATCCTTGTCCAACACCTTTAGCACGAGCAACCATACCACAAGATGATCCGCTTCCACTGTGACCCAGTCGATGAAGAACACAAGCAAGTTGAACCCAGACGGAGACTTGGGAGTTGTTGGACTTGCTCATAAAGTTAGGGTCATCTTCGATAAGGCTCAAAATGTACGCGAACGTCTTCTGGGAGACCCTCAGCTCTTGTACAAAGTCAGCAACATGCAGATATGGTAGTATAGATAGAGCTCCCAAGGACTTGAGCAAGGGAAACCTGGGCTGCAGGTAGCGCACACGTAGAATACAGTTGTAGAGATCTACCAAATGTCTGAGTTTCCGCTTCACTGTGAAGCTTTGATCTGGATCCTCAACAACAACCCCCTTAATCAACTTTTCAATGCCTTTCAAGGTGGCCATGCGCACTCCCTGTCGCGGCATGGATGGACGAAAGAAAACTTATTTTGAATCCGGTTAATGGGATTCAAAAGCATTTACTACTCTGGTCCGCAAAAAATGCTACACTGTTTTATCTTGATTTGAGTATGTCCGGATATGAGGATATATGGGTTTTTGTAAACAACCTCAAAAACGTATATAAAATTTCACAGGATGTCCAAATTTTTTATTCAAACAGCACTGATGTCCCGATGACACAGGTCTCTCTGTGTTCATCTTGCTTGCCCAGAACAGAAATAGCGAAGTCTAACGTCAGTATAATGTCAGTTATGTTATAGCGCATGTCAGGTGTGGCTATTGGCGGCTCTCATCGCGAGAGCGCTATGTTTGACAGTCATCTCTAGGTTTGATAGGTTCCAGCCTTCTGACGACCTGCAACCGGGCTATACACCAAGAACCAGCAGTGTTGCTATGTTAACACCATCTATCTTTGATGTTGAATCTAGATATGTAATTAAATTGGGCTCAATTCCTACAGTGAACCCACAGCGAAAAAAATGTGATCTATCCGCCTGGTCGGTCAACTTTGACACACCATATCTCGCCAACGGAGACGAATTGTAGTTTCCACAAATTAACCAATCAAAGAGGAGATCCTAAGCTGTTTACTGAGCCAATCAGCGTTGAATATTTCGATTATTTTTGAAAAAAAATTCTGCCGAGAATGTAATTGTAGCAATTATTTCGAACCAGAGTAGTATTCAATTTGAATACCTCAACAAACAAACTGCTTCAGCATGACTGCTTTTCAAGTCATCCGACAAAAAAATATTTGCTTTCAAAGCATCAAAAGCAAAAAAATATCTCAACTTTGAATACCCCTAATGTGAGACAGACTTGATGGCTCAGGCACCTCGTTCAGTGGCAAGGAAACTCGCGATCGCAGAACGAACGAGACTGTCGAGCTGTCAAATTTACAATCGGCATTGCGCATGGTTTGATCGTTGTAGACATGGCGGAAAAAACTATATGTAGCGTTGTTGAAAGCTTCAAATGTGGTGCACTTGGTGACATCTCTGTGTGGTAAACTCCATGGCAATGGCTCAGTGAGATAGGCGAAGAAAGGCTGTGACAAGTGTAAGGGCAACGCAATGACCCGAATACTTTACCGTACTTGCAAGCTTCAAAACAAAGATACCTGTATAACAAAGCGATAGAAAGCTGAATCGAACTGCGGCCTTTGTGGGCACCTCATGCACTTTGGCCATGCGAAAAGGCAATTCACGGCGAAACCGTTTCTCGGCATTTTCGGTTTCGCTTAGACATTCCGACATTTATTGCGACCGCAAAGTCCTATTACATGTTGCAATTCGTGCTGCATGCTTGGAGTTCTGGCTGAGGCTGTACGAATGTACTTTAAGATAGAGCAAGCTTAGTATGACAGCTGGAGTTGAGAACACGTCACAATTCCATCGAGTAAATGCCTCTTAAAAAGCTTAACCACCATACACGACGTGATTCTTCTTGTGTAGAGTGCATCAATCCTCAGGCTTATCCATGAATCGCTCTTCGTATGTAGTACAAGAAGTGCCGTGAGCAAAGAAAGGCTGACAGTGGCAATGAGGGCAATAGGGACGACTTCAAAGAGTAAGACCAAAACTCTTCCATTGTTCACCTTCTCAACGGCTAGGACTTGAGAGGTCAGGGCATGCTCGTTGTCCATGATGGCGAAATTTATTTGTCATTGCCATAAGAGACTTCATGAATTAATCTCATTTTCTGCTCCAAGGTACTTGTCAATCGATCCACATTTTTGACCTTTTAAGCCACAATGGGGTCCTTGCACTGTTTCAAAAAGAGGTTGTTCTGCCATAAAGTTGAGACTGAGGATTGTCCATAGTGACTTCTCCACTATGCGACCCACTTTGTGCCTATTTGAGGGTAGTGAATGCACACTGAGGACGAGTTGATTGGCTGGAAAGTTTTGCAGGGGCGACGATCGCACGTAGCATAACTAGCATTGTGCTCACTAGTACAAGTTTGAATTGCCAACTGTGGATCGCCGAGTCTAGTGTCGATACAATCGAGAAAACTGAGTCGCACTTGCAAGTCCACTTGGTCGTCAGAAGTATAGCACAAAACAAAACAATCGGCAGCCCGACAACTGAAGAGGAAGATACTCCGGTACTCCGGGGTATGGTCGTATAATGCGTAAAGTGATCCGCCAATTTGTCTAACAGGCTCTGGAGCGTGGCGTCGTAGAATCGCAAAGAGAAATCGATTTTTGATGTCGTTGAAGGACCGCTTACTGTGAAAGTTGACTTGGCTATCATCGAGACTCGTTGAGAGCCGCTGTTGGAAAACTGTAGCAGGAACAATCGTTCCAAGAAAGATTCGTCCCTTAAGAGCTGTCCACTTCGAGTAAATACGTTCTTTCAGCTCAGTCAATTGGCGTAAAGCCCGTCCATCGGAACCTAGCAGTGGCATTAATTGTATCGTTCCTATCATGTGTACTAGGCCGAAGAGGTGCCATTTTTCGAACTGTCAAGGAGAGGGCTACAGGAAGGCATGCTAGTAGAAAGAGTGCCATGATCGTTCCTAACACCACAGTGAGACCACTATCCAAGAATCATCCCAGACTTACCAATCGATACTTCGACAGCCTGCGACAACAGATCACGAGGCACAAACCAAGTCCATGCAGACTGAAACATGACCATCACACAGCTTTGGAGCGAATCAAAGACACACATTGCCAAACTCGGTATCTCAGAAGAAGAGATCATAAATTGGCATTTTACGTTAGACTACATGACGTCGTGTACATTGCAGAAAGTTCGGTCGAAGGCTTGATCAAGGGGTGATGCCTTACTTCTTTTTGATAAAATTATTGTTCGTGACGTGACAACTTCGACTATTAGGCAACCCACTTGGCTCCATATCTTGGGGAGTGGATGCACTTTGACGTCGAGTTGGTTGGTCGATATGTCTTACACGGGTGGCCATTACAAGTTGCATAACTTAATTTGTGGTCGCTTGTACATGTTGGAATCGCCAGGCGTGGATCTTGCAGTCTTGTATCAAAGCAGTCGAGAAAACTTAGTCGCACTTGCATAACCACATCGTCGTTCGACGTGTAGCACAAGACAAAGCAATCGGCAGCTCGGCAGCTAAACAGAGGCACCTTGCGGTATTCGGCACTACTGAGATACATTTCATGAAGGGATCCACCAATTCGACGCGTCGGCTCAGGAGCATGCAGATGCAGCATTTTGAAAAAGACTCGATTCTTGACGTCGCTGAATGCTCTCTGGCTGTGAATATTACTTGGACCGACTTCAGTGCATTTCATGGATGTCTTTTGTTTGCGATGAGCATTAGTCGCAGGAACGACTGTCATCACGCGAGTTTGATCACGTTGCCTCATGAGATGTGTACGAAGATAATCCCTCAAGATAGACCATTGCCATGAAACTTTTTCAAGGGATCCCTCGAGACCTAGCGCGGAGGAATGTAATTAGAATAGTTCTGTCATGTTGTACGTGGTTGCAGGGGCTTCATTCGACGGAGGAGATGCGATAAAACGATTGGGAATGCTGCCATGATAGTTATTCCTGCAATCATGCCTGCCATGCATTTAAGATCTTTACGAGACGTCATTCATACCTGTCGCGACTTCAATCGCTTGCGGCTCAAGCGCTTCTGGCAAGAATATGGTCCAAGTAATTTGAAAGATTGCTATCAAGGGTGTATTGCCGATGAAACTCATGATAGGTCCACCATAAAGCAGAGCCCCAAATCCAAGAATTCCTGGATCAATTGGAGCAAATTTGGATTCCCATCGTCGGGCTTTCACAACATACGACAAACAGCGCATTGCAAAATATCCACTCCAGACCTACAACATCGAATCAATTGAGTTTCCTCCACATATAGAGACAAAGCGTGCCGAGTACAAGCAACCAAGACTGAACGCAACATGGTCTTCGTATTGACAAACTCGTAGGACAGACCAGCAAACATAGGGCGGTGTCAGAACAATATCGACCGTCATCGCCAGCGATACACGGGGATCACTCAGAATCAAGTAAGTGGGATCGCCGACAATCACTTCGTAATGGATGCATCGGTCGTCAACTCCAAATGTCTTGAGACCATGAAGCAGTGGTCGGTAATGACAACAATATCGCTGCCACAAGACGCGCAAGACAAAGAGTGTAAGGCAACATCGAGCGCTAATTTTGAACCAGCTCCACAAGGCACTCTCCCACACAAACGTGCCAAAATATACCATGTAGACGTCGCGCGAGTTTTCAAGCGGCATTGGTTCTAGCCAAATACACGCATCAGATACGACTGTGCCATAGTAGCGATTGCGCTGGCAATAAAACATTTGGCCAGCTCGCCTTTCAGTTGCATCTTGGTTTAAGAAGTTTCGCACAAACGCGTGTGGGCCAGACCCATAAAACATTGCTCCTGTTCCTCGTGTTTCAGTTTTCCATGAAGTCGATATATACCTGGAAAGTGAATAAAATGAGAGTTGAATGATTCTGGAGAAATCCTCTCCAACGGAAGCGCCATCTCGTTCCGCACAACATAAGTGATGGTGGCGCTGTCGGAGCGGCAGACTGTACCAGGGCTCATTGTTTGACTGTTATAGAGTTGACGGAGGTAGTCTGCTGTAGCGTTATTGAACGCATCAAATGAACTCCACTCCACAAAACTTCTCTTTGGAATTGACCACGGCAAAGGTTCAGTCAGATAAGCTATCAGTGGCTAGAACAAAGGGATAAGACATGACTAGTCTGGTCCAACGTACCGTGCTCGCAAGCTTTAAGACAAACAAGCCCGTGTAGAAGAGCGAGAAACGACTAATGCGCACTGAGGCTTGAACTCGCGAAGTCGACTCTACTTTGGCCATGGACTACATCGACGGCAAATGAATTTATGATGTAACTGCTGAGTCCGTTTTAGAATCGGTTTCATCAACTCAATATGCTCTTATATTTTTCCTTCTACGACAGTGCGATAACATTTCAAGCGCTGCCTGTCACTTCGGCTTTAACATTGAGAGGCCCGAGCTGAACCTTGGAACATCGATTCGGCCCAACCGGTGAGCGCGTACATAATTGAGGATCCATATCGCATCGAGGAGAGCAAGAAGCTGCAGTTCGATAGTGCATGAAAAAAAAAAGAGTGCAGCAAGAAATCCACTTGATTGTGTCTCGTTGGTCGTTTTGCTTTCAATTACGTCGAATTCAACGCAAAACTGAAAGAAATACGTTGCCCGAACGAACCCTCCATGGGAAACAGACTGAAAAGATCGAGGTGTCATTGGTATAACCAGAAAGAGTGATGCAGGGATGAAAAATCGAAACCGACAGCACCTCCAAAACCAAAATATGACCACAACAACTTGGTATCTGTCGAAGCGTGTACGACGATAGCGCAATTGGGGGACTTGATCAACTTGCACCCAAGAAGAATGACCTTAGGCGACCCATCTTCCACCATACCGATTAGCATGAATGCACAATGACGTGGAAGACTCTGGTTTGAAAGTCGGGCATTTGTCGTCATTGCAAGTTGCATAACTTGACATGTGTTGAGTCGTACAAATTGAAATCGCCAACGCTGGATCGTGTGATTTCATGTCCATGCAATCCAGGAGACAGAGGCGAACTTGTAGCTCTGCGACTCCATCGCGGTTGTAGCATACGACAAAACAATCGACAGATCGGCAACTGAAGAGGGCAAGTTTGCGGTATTGTGGAGAGCGAGTATATAAATCATTGAGAGAGCCACCAAGTCGTTGTAGTGGTTCAGGACGGATTCGTCGCATAACTGAAAAGAAGAGCCGATTCTTGAGGTCGTTGAATGCTCGCGTGCTATGAGCACAGCCCATTCGATCTGTTTGATTAGGGCAAGCCGTTCCTCGGGAGAGCATTTGCTCGGAAGTTAGTGAGGACATGGTGGCATTTTGGAAGACACGGGTTTTCCGACAAGTCGATTGACAACTACTTCTTAAACCTCTTAGGAATTTTGCGAATAAAAATTGACAGCACTGGAATAACTCTACAAGACGGAATGAGTCTGCGATGATCAAGCGATGAGCGTACGTGGAGCGATGCGTGATACGTGTTGATATGTGAAAGAGTAGACGACTGGAAGTGATGCAATAATTGCAGTTCCAGTAAGCACACCTAGATCTAGTATCAGTTTCAATAGTAGAGACTTTTAGCAGTCCTGTAATTTGGCAAATTACAGGACTGGCACTACGTTCGAGTTGTGGGTGGGGAATTTGGTTCGTACATTTGAGTTTCCACGTTTAGCAAACCTGAAATACAAAATTTCGGTGTGTAATGCATTACTCCGAGCCAAATGGCATATAATTGGCCGACATGGAGGTTTAGCTGACTGGAGAGCACACATAATGGTCATTCTTGAAGCTACCCATGCGAAGCCAAGAACAACTAAGGTTTGCGAGAGGATTGAGACACCGGTCTCTACTTCTCCACCTGCTGCGACGCTTACAAAGGCGACGAACTTTGAACACCGGTTCGCTAACGATACCCGACATTCAATTCAATCTGGCTCGCTTTAGCGACGCCGATTGTCTGGAGAAGTTCAGATTCACAAAGAACCAAATCAAGCAGCTCGCGGTTGGTATGGGTTTGCCAGAAAGGATTACTACTCGTGAAAGAACGTCGTGCACGAACATTGAAGGTATTTGCATTGTGCTACGACGATTCGCTGTACCAGACAAGTGGTCGGATCTTATTGACATGTTTGGAAGGTCACGCAGTGGTCTGTCTAATATATTTCTTCATGTTGTAGACTTTATCTATGACCGTTATCAATCAATGCTCCATCTCGATCTCAATCGTGTTGCAAATAGACTTGAGGAATTTAGCAATGCGATTACTCGATGTGGAGCAGAAATTGAGAACGTTTGGGGATTTATTGAAGGAACCGTGCGTCCAATTTGCCGTCCAAGTGGTGGAACTGAGCAGCGATCAATGTACAATGGCCACAAGAGGAAGCATGCCTTGAAATTCCAAACTGTGGTAACACCCGATGGGTTGATCGCACACGTGTATGGACCTATTGAAGGCCGAAGACACGACTTGACCTTACTCCGAAAGTCACAACTCGAGAACTTTATCGCCTCGGATCCAAGATTTAACGGCTACGTCCTATATGGCGATCCAGCGTATGGACGATCCAACCAACTAGCGTCTCCTTTCTCTGGAGTGCATGTCACGCCACACCAACAAGAAGTCAATGCAAGTATGAGCCAAGTGCGTGTCAGCGTTGAATGGTCTTACGGCCAAGTCTTGCAATACTGGCCGATTGTGGACTTCAACAAAAAAGCAAAACTCGGATGCGGTCCAACGTCCAAGCTGTACAAAATTGCGGTGCTATTGACGAATTGTATCACTTGTGCCAGACAATGCAACGCGAACAGCTTGTACTTTGGCATGATCCCTCCAGCGCTTGGCGATTATCTCGACGTGTCTGCTCAGGATAGAGATCAAATATTAATATAGATCGTGTCATGATAAAAAATACAAAAAATTAAATTAATAAACAATAAATATATTTTGAAACTATAATAGAGACAAGAAATTTTTAATGATGATATCATCGGAATTTAAAATATGATTAGTATTTTTCAATAATTGAAACAAGTCGTTTATTATTATTTCTTACTTTGCTCAGTGATGAAACGTGCCATGGTGGCGACAATACTCTCAAGTTGTGCGCTTTGAGCTCGCCGCAACTGCTGCTCCTCTTTGTCGAACTTGAGACGCTCCATGCGGTACTCGTGGTCGTCGTTGTGACGTTTCTTTTCGAACTCCAAGAGATCATTCCACGACGAGTCGCCATTGTCTTTTGCCGGAGAGCTAGTTGATTGTTTTGCTCTCTTGGCAACGCGAACTTCAGCGTCCCTGCATAGTTTTTCGCCTGTAGTTTCCAGTTCCTCCTTGCGTTCGTTTTCTTTACCTTGTTTCCGCTTCTTGGTCGCTGCGGCTTCGTCCATTCGCATGATGAGATCTTGCAGTAGTTGGACCTTCTCACTCACATACTCTTCGGATCCACTTGATCGCTTCGGATCCACTTGATCGCCGCTGTGCATGGTCAATCTTCTTGAACTCCTTCACCATGTTGTCGAAGTGATCACGTGCACTGCGATAAGTCAATTTTGGCTCTTGATCGATGAGATTGGCTGCAACAGATTTCCATCTCGGTAGCAGTTCGCCGTGCTCAGCAGCAAATGGCTCGATCCGTGTAATTTCTCGAAGAAGCGATGTTTCCAGACTCTCCGTCCACACAACATATTTTACGGGAGCACTTGCGCTTGACATGAGAAGCAAGAAGACTATAAATGGATGGCTTTCACTGCTTCACATGTCAAGCGCAAGTGTTCAGCCACTTGTTCCACATAATCAAACGTGATTGGTCAACAGTTTCATGGAATTTGGAATTCAAATACACGAATTGCGCATTCCATTTCGTATGTAAAATGCAAATTCCGTCGGGAATTTCATCAACCTCGAAGTTCGTAGATGCGAGTAACCCGAAGTTTTTTTCAGGAATTTCAAATTACAGCTTTGCTAAAAGTCTCTAGTGTGCATGGACACCCCATACCTCCAGCACCATCAATGTTGTTTCCTTTCAACTGTGCAGGAAGAAAAATATCCCATGTGTCGTGAAAGACCAGCAACATTGAAGTATTGCCGATGAGGCTCATGACCGGGTCACCATAGAGGAGTGCTGCAATGGCGAGCATGCCAGGATCGATTGGGGAAAACTTGGCTTCCCATCGACGCCAACGGGCCATGTAGGACGTGCACCGCATGGCCAAGTAACCACACCAAACCTACAACGCACCAAGAATGAGCCGAGAGTCATATATTTCCAAGACAGACATAGCGAGACGAGTAGAAACAGCCCAAGAAGAAGGCTGATAGATCGTGGAATTGGCAAACCCGCACGATCGACCATGCGATATAAGGAGGGGCGAGCATCGTATCGGTGACCATGACAAGTGCGACGAGTGGGTCGCTTAGAATCACATAAGTTGGATCGCCCACAATAATCTCATAGCGACAATATTGATCTCGCAGTCCAATTTCACGCAGCCCTTGGAATAGAGGTCGGTAACTGCGGCAATATCGGCGACACAAGACAGACAAAATGTAAAGCGTGAGCAAACAGCGAAACGAGCACCAGAGTGCACTTTCAAAGACATACCCGAAATACTCCATGTAGTCATCATCGTCGCGGCTCTTAATGGGCAATGGCTCCATCCAAATACACACATCGGCAGATGGGAAACCATAGTAATAATGTCGTTGGCACTCAAACGAGTTGAAATTTCTCCTCTGGATAGTGTCTTGACCGAGCAGAGTTAGCACAAACTGGCGCGATCGACTACTATAAAACATGGCCCCTTGTCACCAGAGTCAGACATCTATCTCCATGTTGTTGACGACGAATCTGGAAATCGAATCAAATACGACGACATTGAAGTGTTGGAAACTGCAGTCAATGGCAGTGCGAGCCGTTTGCGGTATATATTATATATACGTGCTTGACGCGCTGTCAAAATGAACGACAGTGTCGTCATGCATACTGTCGAGATTGTGATACTGTCGAAAGTAGACGTATGTCGCGTTGGTGAACGCTTCGTGTGTATCTCATTTTGTAAAATTTGTCTGGGGAACAGACCATGGTAGTGGCTCTGTCAAGTATGCAAACGAGGGCTACACAGACTCGGCTGGTGAGTGAAGAGAGACGAAGTGAAAGTGTACCGTGATCGCAAGTTTGAGGACAAACAAACCCGTGAAGCAAACGTACAATCGATCAAAGCGCACGGCTGTGGCCGAGGCGTCGTGGATTGCTGTCATTCGCGGCTAAATGCTATTCTTAGTGTGTAAAACGATACGAAGCGAAATATTTGAGTTACTCTGAAGGGCGGTATACGTCAAACTCAGGGGCAAGTACGAGTATTTGATGAATAAGAGAAATTGCAACAGCTTTCATTGGCGAAGAGAGGGTAATAGCAAGTGGAAGGTCGATAGTGCTTCGGGCATATCGTGCTTCTAGGTGAGATCGAGCTTCATTCAGTCGCAAAGAGTCCTCTAAGATGAACGACGCGGTGATTTGCTCCTCGAATCATGCCTCTAGCACTCTGTTGCAGCTTTTCTTTATCCATGGTCATCACGTTGGAGGCTTTTCAACATTCCAAAACCAGTGTGTTGAGATGAAACAAAGTGGATTATGCAATTTACTTTTTCTGATGGTTGATGCAAGTCAGTGCTAGAAAGCCGAGAAGGCGGAAGAGCACGATGAAGCCAAGGACGGCCAACACTGCATCGTCGTGTTTCATTTCATAGACAAACTCGACGAATTCTTTCATCGTGGCGGACGTGGTGTTTTTCCCAAGGCCTTGCCATACGAATGGAGGGACATCTTGAATGACACCGCAGCCCAAGTCTTGGTTCTTTTCACATTTGGCCAGGACAGTGGCAGTCAAGGCTGCTAAGCTGTATTTCTGAGGTATGATGTGATAGAGCCAACGGTAGCCCGAGGGAATGGACATGGCGGAGGGATTGTAGCCCATGAACAAGAAGAAGAGCGAATTGACGAGAAGACCCAGCAGCGCGGCGACTTCGACCGTCGGCACGGCATACGACATGAGCTGACCCAAGTACACACTCAGAGGAGTAGCATCAAGCTCATATTGAAGCCGTAGAACACAGCGTCACCAAACGTTCCTTTGAAGCCAACGAAGGGATAAAAGATCGCCGTGAACAAAAAGCCATTCAAGAAGACATACGGCAGTTCCGCCACGGTCGAGCCCACGAAATACCAAAAGGCGCTGTACGTTTGGGACGCGCGTTCGCGGTAGAATGCTTCGCGGTCCGTCGTCGTGAGCAGCAAGACGCTGTTGAACGTAATCAAACTGAGGAAGAGTGCGGTCAAGAAGACCATTCCGACTGCGGCTGTTGCGCCAGCAAATGTGTAGAATTTCAGGCGGCAAAAGACCAACCCAAAGAGCACCGAGAGGAACATCGTGACGACAAGGCGAGTATAATTGTACGAAGGCGTGCGCCAGTACAAGCGCAAGAAGCGCTGCACGAGCATTCGACACTGCGTTGCGGGGCTTGCAGCTCACTTCTTGGCAAAATTTTAATTCCGGGACGTCAGGCGATGGACGAGCATATTGCTCCAGTCCGTCCTCGAGAGTTTTGAACTCTGGGCTTTGTTGAAAGACTTGAACAAAGTCGATATTGGCCGTTTGCCTCTTGACGTCAACGCCTGCGCCGATGCACTCCAGCATCCAAGTTGCAGGGTTGACGCCTTCGACAAGTGCAGGGGACTCTGGAATGCGGGTAAAATAATTGATCAAGTTGGATGCTTTTGTGCCCAAATCTCCAAAGTACACGGTCTGACCGCCCCGTCTGAGCAAGAGTAAGCTGTCAAACATCTCAAAGACTTCGGTCGATGGCTGGTGAATTGTACAGACAACGGTGCGCCCCGTCGATGCAATCTTTCGAATGCCAGACATGACGAGCTTGGCGGAACGAGCGTCCAAGCCACTCGTCGGTTCATCCAAAAACAAGACGCTCGGGGCCGCGGCCAACTCGACGCCGATGGTCAACCGCTTCATTTGTTCAACGGAGCTGCCACGGACAATGGTATCTCTAAGACTTGTGAGTTCGAGGAGGCTCAAGCATTCCTCGACAAATGCGAGCTTGGACGCCGTGGACACGTCGCTGGGCTGGCGCACCATGGCACTAAAAGTCAGCGCTTCCCGGAACGTAGCGCCATCGCTGTGGATATCCATTTGCTCACAGTAGCCAGTACATCGCTGGAGGGCCAAATCGGTGACTGATTGAGAAGAATCTCGCCTGTGATCTGTCCAGCCTTCTTTCTCCCGGCGATCACATCCACGAGCGTTGTTTTGCCAGCCCCAGTCGAGCCCATCAAGGCTGTGATCGTCCCAGGCAATGCATAGCCACTCACGCCATGGAGTAATTGCAAGTCAGGCTCGCCCTTTTTGGGATTGGCGACAGCGTAGCCCAGATTTCGAAACGCCAGTGTAACGGGTGTAACTGCCAAGTTGACTTCGCTAGAAACATGCGGTTTCGACGGATCGACGGCGCCTGGCGTGGATGGGAGTTCCTTGTACTCTGTGGCATTTAGGTCAATATTTTGGTCGTCACTCGAGACACTCGTGTGGTTGTCGCTGTCGTGGCGTTGGTACTCGAGCAGAACAAACGCAATCAAGGTGAAGAGGATGTAACTGCCGACCATGAAATAGAATGCGTAACCGATCCATTCCTTGTCGACTTGAAATTTCGATGATCCACGCCACCGGATTGAGCCAGTAGAGCCAAATTAAATAGTCTGGCAAATCTCGCTCGACAATGATGAAGCCTCCAAACACGATAAACATCATGACGGACAAAGCAGACTACGGCTGGGCAATATTCAAGTTAAGCTGACGACGAAGAGCACGCACATGAATGTCACGTACGCCATGGCATCGTGGACAAAGCCAGCCATCCAGTACATAATATTTCCAAAGACAAGCGTTTCGACGACCGCAAACGGAATGTGTGAGAGCGAGTGCGCGACGACGTAGCTGAGCGTGCTAAACATGTTGGCATCGCGCTGCTTGTAGAAAATCTTGCGGTTCTCCAAAAAGATGGGCAATTTCGGAATCTGGGACGTGATGAAAAACAAGAGCGACTGAAAGACGACACCGATGACGACTTGAGGCTGCTGGGGATCCATTTGGTAGAAACTGCTGGCGTACAGCAGCGCCATCATCAGCGCCATGACGATGGAAGAGATGACAAACGCGTGATCTCGACCCGTGACCGTCAACTGACGCTTGACCAGATACATGACATTGGTGTAGAACGAATTGTAAAACTCAGGAGTTGTCGTCATGTGATGGGCCGCGTCAGCTATCAAGTTGTCGGCCAAGGGGCGATTGACGTAGCTGAGCGTGTTGTGATAATAGGGAGATTGCTGGAACAAGGCGGCATAGTCACTGGGAAGCGCGGAGGCGGCATATTTGACGGCACAACGTATTGATCTTACTGCGCAGTTCCCAAATCCAAGAGGAAATCAGCCACGTCGCGGTAAGGAGGGCGTCGGAAACCCAACGATTCAAAGTACGACAGAGCAGATTCACGAGGACCATGGTACATGACATAGCCATCGTTGAGAAGAAGGACGTCGTCAAACAAGTCGAAGACTTCAGGGCCAGGCTGCAAGAGGGCAATCACGATCGTCTTCTTGAGATGTCGTGCCGCACTTTGCTGCGCTTTCACAATGTCAAAAAAACGTGGCGGCTGCATCGAGCCCCGTGGAGATTTCGTCCATGAGCGACACTTGCTTCATCCCAAATTCCATCTCGCCCGTCGTCACACGCTTGCGCTCTCCACCAGACACGCCGCGAAGCATGGCATTCCCCACGATCGTGTCCTTGCAGTTGGTTAATCCGAGCTTCCGGGTAGACAGCGTACAACGCCTCGATGATTTGCTTGGCGTGGGCGTTTTCGTCGGGAGTTCCATTGACAAGGGCGTTAAGAACATGCTGAGGGGCAACTCCGCCAGCGGATTGAAGCGCAAATGCTAACGTTTCTTGGACGGTGAGCGTATGGTAGTGGTTATCTCGTTGACCAGTGTACAACACGAACTGTGGCAATCGACGATTCAACTCCTGTTTGGTCTTGCCGTTGTACGTCGTACTGCCTTCCACGCGGGTGGTTTTCGATGTGTGAAAGACACCAGCGAGAGCTTTCATGAAGGAAGATTTGCCAGACCCAGGCTGGCCAAGAATCAATGTCATGGTCCCAGGCTTCAAGACACCCGTTGTTGGATGCAAGATGGTCTTGGTCACGCTGTTCTTGGAACTCCGGAGACCTAAGAGCGATTTCTTGGCGTGGTTGAAAAGAGTCGGAAGTTCGTTCGTGCCTTCCTTGGACGCGACGACGATATCTGCCGAGTTGGCCAGGTCACGATAGCGGATTTCAACTTGAGGCAAGGTCTTTCCCAACGAAGCTTCCAAAGTAGCGGCAATCGTCTCGTGGAAGTGTTCCGATCCGTTGGCCAAGAAACCATCGGCAGATATCAGACCTGGTTTTGGCTCATCAGCATGCTTTCAAATTGTGTCATGTTGGTCGAGTGCAAATTGGAAAATGAAGTTAGTTCGATCATTTTTCAAGTAATAAAGACGACTATAATTTAGAGTAATTTCTTAAATTTCTTTGGAGACATTTCGAACGTGTGAGATTAGTACTCCAATTTGGCAACCGAAAATATTACAATAAATAGGTCCAAAATGCCATTTTGAGGCCAAATTGAATATTTAGGTCAAAATATGAACTTGTTTATCTCCAAGAGTTTTGCACCAAGTCCAATATTTTTGGTTGGGATATACTCACTGGAGGCTCCCAAAATGCTATTTTACGAAATGGAGGTAAAACCTCCATTTTGAATATGCCATAAATCGTTGATCCCAATTTAGCTGAAAATGGCATTTTGATTTTGAAATTTTGCCAGACGCACCCTTAGTATTTACCATCTGTCTTGGATTACAGTAGGATCCCGCTAATCTGCGATTTCTAAACTGCGATGTGCTGTCTAATCTGCGATGATCAAAGTCCCGCACCCATGGATCAACCTTCGTGATCAAACATAAAGAGTATATCAATTCGCATCATTAAAGCCTACATCGAACAAAGTCATTTGCTTTCTTCGCCGCATTTTGGAGCCATTGTACTCAGAATTCACTTGTCGAAGTTTGAAAATGACTGCATCGAACAACGGTCGCAACTCATCCATGTAATTTTGAGACTCATCGTCGCAATCGAATTTGTAAAGATCGTCAACAACGTCAACCACATTGCTGCATGCTCTGGCGAAAGCATCGTTGGGAAGAGGTCTAAGTTGAGGATCTTCCTTTGTTTCTTCCTCGTCACTCTCATCGTCGGCATTGATTTTCAAAAACGACATCACATCGTCAACTTGGTCCAATTCATTGAGAAAAGCCTCATTCATCATCTCGCTGTCATCGTCGTCATTATGAACATACGACTCAATCTCCGAGTGGCTAGTTTTGATGTTGCAAGCTGCAAGTAGATCAACCATGTTCGAGATGACATTATCGTCGATCTCGTCTTCTTGACTGCAAACATCAAAGAGCTCGGTCTTCTTGAAGCAATTGGATATCGAGCACGCAGTCACTTCATTCCAAGCACTCACGACATAATTGGCTGCATCAAGTAGTGTTGCAGGTCGACCCATTTCCACACCAACTGTACCTCGACGTCGTGTTAAAGCAATACGATGTGTAAGGGCTTGTTCCTCGGGGGTAGCATCGTAAAAGGATAGAACCTTTGACAAGTACAGGTACTTGTATCTCTTTTTGAGAGCCGCAATGATCCCCATATCACAAGGTTGCTTCCATGAACTGCAATTTGGAGGCAAAAAGACAACTCTGACGCCATCAGACTCTAGATATGGGGGATGCGATGGAGCATTGTTCATGATCAGCAAGACATTCCTGACTGTTCGCTTTCTAATTTCTGGGACAAAAACTTTATTGAACCAAGCAACACACAAGCCAGTGTCCATCCATGCATTTCTTTGGCTGAAGTAAGGTAGAGGCCACTTGGACCCGTGTACGCATGCTGGCGTTGCAAACTTCCCAATCATCGTGCATGGAATCTTGTGGGAACCTGTTGCATTAGTGCAAACGACCAACGTCACACGGTCTTTACTCTTTTTCTCGCCTCTGGCTGTGGCAACATCTTCATTGGGTAACAGAAGAGAATATCGTGGCAGTAGTCTGTAGAATAGACCAGTCTCGTCCATGTTATAGACACATTCAGGGTTGTACAATGCAATGATTTCCATGAGACTATCCAGGGCTTGGAGGAGTAAGGGGTCGTTCTTGTCGACTTCGCCACCTTCACCATGCAACATTGCAAATTTCAATCCAAACCTCATTCGAAACTTCAGCATCCATTGAGATGATGCCTTAAAGTCTGTCAAACCCATTGATTTTGCAACGTCCAGAGCTCTCAAACGAACCAAACCAGGAGTAACTGGGCGTTTGGCCTCTCGCAAGACTCGTATCCATGACATTAGAGACTTCTCAAGGTCTCCATACTTTGCGTTGACTATACGAAAGGTAGATTCACGTGCTGTCGGCTTCATAAGACCAATGTGTTGCTTGTATTTGTCTCTGTTTGCCCAAGTTTGGCGTATTGCGCTTTCACTCACCCCATATTTGCGAGCAAGTTCTGTCTTTTTTGGTGGAAGAACGGACTCAAGGCTCTGTATGATTTCAAGCTTTGCGTCGGCGCTGAGTCGATTTGATCTCGTGTCTTTGGGTAATTGCTTCTTCTTACTCTTCGTGTGAGTTGGCGACATCGATATTAAGAATATGAACGTCCTTGAGTTGGCGACATCGATATTAAGAATATGAACGTCCTTTCGTCTCGTTCACGAAGATATTATTGTTAGTGAAGCTGTATAAAGCATCGGACAAAGAAACGGCTATCGCGAGAATGCATTGAAGCCCTTTCGACCGGTCATCGTGGATGTCAAGGGTCGGTTTTCGTTATCTGCGATTTACTCGCTAATCTTCGACGCAGGTCCCAGGTTCAATGTTCGAAGATTAGCGGGATCCTACTGTACTATTAATAGTACACCAACAGTAAACAAACGACTGTAGTCAACACTGCGCAATGGACTTCGTGGGTTTTCACATTGAGATCCCGACGAATGCGCCAGAACTCTTTGGTGAAATTCATTGCATTTGCTATGATAGAAAATTAATCGAATGATTTGGAGTCGCTGCTTCGAGATCATGGAAATAACAAGCTCAAGCAGTGCATTTGGAATCTTCTTTCACTCCTTGATGAAACTTATTTCATTCTTGATTGAAAGGCAAAGCTTCTGACCTGCAACGAACGACAGAGTTTATTTAACAGCTTTACGATGTTGTGTTGAAACTCCACGCTTTGAAGTATCCATGTCGGCTTGAAGAATCGAACTGAAGTCACAACGTCACCCACTTTGAATTGCAAGGTGGAGAATGGATGCACAACGATGTTTGGGCCTTTGGCTTGAACGTTTTGTAATGGCGGCCATGACAGATGGCATAACTTGTATTGTGCTGGCTCGTACAAGTTGGGATTGCCAACTTTGGATCGCCTGGCCTTGTACACAAACAATCTGAAAAGCTCAGGCGAACTTGCAATTGAGCTGTCCAAAGCTACCGAAAAGGATAGTCCGACTGCTTAGACGTCGCAAAACTCTTTCACGACAACAATAGATTGAATATTGTCAATGATTGATTGTCCGAAGACTGGGGGTACAATCAATAATACAATCTATATTGTAACACCCCTGGATCGGAAGTATAGCACAATACGAAACAATCGGTAGCTCGATAGTTGAAGAGAGGGATTATGCGGTACTCTGGAGCTTGCTCGTTCGAAGAAACCGAAGATATGGTGGACTTGATATCGACCATGAGAGCTCGATTAGTACTCGAATGTGATGACTGCTTGGCGTTAGACCCAACAGGAAAACCAGTCAATGCAGTCAACGCCGTCAAAAATTTCACAACTTTTCACAATTGCGACCATGACGAACGAGGTCTCACATTGAAAGCACAATGGAGTAAGATCAACTCCATTTGTTGACGCTGCAATCTTTGTGGCATGCCAAGGGATGGGCTCATCCTTCGTATTGATGTACAGGTGGATTTAGTTTAGGATTGGTAGTGACGTGAAGGTGCAAGTTTTTTGAGACGAAGGATAGCTTCCAATTGTTAGTTTCATGATGTTGCTTCCACGTGGCTTGGAGAATGGCCACGAAGGCACTACGCCACCCACTTTGTACCGCAAGGAGGAGAATGGATGCACAACGACGTTTTGAGCGCCGGCTTGAACGTTTTGCAAGGCTGGCCATGGCAGATGGCGTAGCTTGCATTGTGTTGGCTCGAACAAGTCGGGATCTCAAAGTTTGGATCACAAGCCCTTGGATCCAAACAATCTCGAAAGCTCAGACGTACTTGCAAATGTGCTTTGTGATCGGGAGTATAGCACACGACGAAACAATCGGCAGCTCGACAACTGAAGAGAGGGATCATGCGGTACTGCGGTGCTTCATCGTATAGTTTATGGAGCGATCCGCCAACACGATGCACAGGTTCTGGCGATTGACACCGCATAATTGCAAAGAATAAACGGTTCTTCATGTCATTGAATGATCGCAAGCCATAATTGTCGTGTCGAAGACCTTCGTTTGTACTCGTTGGGGATTCTGAATGGAGACGCGGTGCTGGAACTATTGCTGTGACAACAGATCGTCCGCAATGCTTTATGAAATTATCACCAATGTGATCTCTGACAATCGTCAATTGACGGGCCACTCGCTGGAGACATCTGCGGATACCTAGCACGCGATTATGAAATATATGGATGGGGCAACATCGTACGGGGGTGAAGCGGGGTCATTTGTCGTAGTAAAAGCGATAGAAGTATTGGAAGTGATCCCATCAACCCTACTCCAACGAGCATGCCTTTAAAGTTGTGAGACAGATAGAGAAGATGACGTCACCTGTGGCAATTTCAATCCCTTGACATTCAAGCGCTGCTGGTAGAAATACATGCCAAGTGATGTGAAAGATGGCCATGAGGGATGTATTTCCAATCAAGCTCGCAATGGGCCCCCCATATACAATACAGCTCCAACCCCAAGCAGCCCTGGATCAAGTGGAGCAAATTTCGATTCCCAGTGACGTTTCTTGACAAGATATGACAAGCAGCGCATGGACAAATAGCCAGTCCACCATCTATTAGTTCAGTTTTCCAACCACAACAGACAAAGCGGGTTGAATAGAAGCAGCCCAAACAGAACGCAGAGAGGTCTGTGAATTGGCAGACACGAAGTAGAGACCAGAACATGAATGCTGGTGCGAGCAAGGAATCCAAAGTCATCAAAAACGAGACGCTAGGATCGCTCAAAATCAAATAGGTTGGATCGCCCACAATGACTTTGTAATGGCTGTATCGCGCATCAACTCCAACATGATGCAGTCTGTGAAGTAGAGGCTGATAGTGACAGCAGTAGCGCGTCCACAAGACACGCAGGATGAAAAGCACGAAGAGGCATCGAAAGGACAGTTTGAACCAGCTCCATGCCTTTGACTCCCAAACCAACGTTCCAAAGTATACCATGTATACTTCGCCAGGAGGACTCTCGGGCGACAGTGGTTCGAGCCAAACGCAGGCATCCGAACAGACAGAGCCGAAGTAATAGTTGCGTTGGCAGTGAAATTGCAGGTTCTGTTGTCTCTCTAATGCCCCTTGGCTGAGAAGAGTCGTCACAAAAGCTCGCACTCCAGCAGCTCCTGGTCCATCAGCGTGAGTACACCAGCGTGCGATGCATGTTGTACCTGGAAACTTGATGAAATACGAACTTCTTGCTGCAGTGGAAATCGTATCCAAGGGCAGAACGAGCTCATGACGGGCGACGTATGTGAACGTTGAGCTGTCGAGGCGACAAACTTCTCTGCGACTCATTGTCTCGTTGTTGTACAGCCCTTGAAAGTAGTTGGCTGTCGCGTTGTTGAATGCGTCAAAAGAGTCCCATAAGACGAAACTTCTCTCTGGTATTGACCGGAGAGAGATACGCGAGCAATGGCTACAATTTTGGACAATCAAAGTTGTGGCTGGATATGTCATACCGTGCTTGCAAGCTTCAGAACGAAGAGACCCGTGTAGCAGAGAGAGAACCGACTGTAATGAACCGATGCTTGGGATGAGTCGACGACTCTGGCCATTGCAAGTCAAGCCAATGGATCTATGAACTGCTAAAGTCCGAACTATATTTAGGGGGACGATACAACAGTCCATACTGTCTTCCCATTTCCAGCCAACCATCTCATCTAGCTGCTAGAGCAAAGAGAAGGGCAAAAGAGACGATGGGGAATCAACTGGCTGCGAAGAAGAACGTGGTCTAGAAGCCACGGAAGAAGTGGTCGTCTCCATCCAAAGACTGCAAGATTATTCAAGAAAGACTTGAGCCACCGACAAACGAGAAGAGTAGTGCAGGCAGCGATAATCGCTACGTTTTGCAGGTTCTCTTGTCTCAAAGCTTGCACGCTCGGTATGAAATGAATCTGTCTTAATGCATAGCCCATAACACTGTCATCAGCATTGTATTTGTGGTGAAAGAAATGACCCATGGGAAGGCAAAACTTGGTCTAGGCAATCCATTTTCCACCATGTCGAGTCGTATGAATGCACATCGACGAGGAAGTCTTTGGCTCGAACGTTGGGCATTTCTTGCCGTCGCACGTCGCAAAGCTTGCGTTGTGTTGGCTTGTACAAATGGAAATTGTCATAGCTCGATCGTTTGACTTGGCTTGTAAACAGTCGAGAAGACTGAGGCGCACTTGTAATTCTGCAACGTCGTCCGTGTTGTAGCAGATGACAAAGCAATCCGCCGCGCGACAACTGAAGAGAGGAAGCTTTCGATACAGACACGAGCGGTCGAATAATTCATGGAGGGACCCACCGAGGCGATACAATGGCTCGGGTTGTATCTGTCGCATGACTGCAAAGAAGATTCGATTCTTGAGATCGTTGAAGGATCGATGGCTGCGAAAACTCTTGGCTTTATCAACGCTCGACAGTGCTCGTGCACGGAAAGTCGCAACGATGGACGTCGTTGGAGTCGTCTGGGATCCAAGAATGCGCCATCTGCATCGCGACGCAGTCTTACTGAAGCTCGACGATGTCGAAGCTCTTCGAAAATGCCCAGAGGGTACTACAAAATCGCTCTATGAATTCACAAGGATTTCAAAGACGTACTGGGGGTAAAGCGAGACATTTGACCAAGTGAAATCGAGTACACGACTGGAAACGATGCAACAATCGTAGCAGCACTCAACATGCCTTGGGGAGATCCTCAGATATCGAATGGATAAATGATATACCTCCAGCGCTTTCAATTCCGCTGTCACGCTGTTCGGCGGGGAGTAAAATACCCCAGACGAAGTGAAAGAGCGCCATGATGGACGTATTCCCCATGAGGGTCATCGCAGGACCTCCATAGAGAAAGGCTCCAATGCCAAGGATGCCAGGATCGATCGGGGTAAATTTCGTTTCCCATCGACGTCGATGAACTAGATATGACAAACACCACATGGCCAAGTACCCGCACCAAACCTACAACAATTCACACTTGAGTCGAGAATCGTCGCGATGAAGCCTGACAAAGCGGGACGAGTAAAAGCATCCAAGGAAGAACGCCATGATGTCTTGAAATTGGCAAACTCGAAAGATAGACCATGCAATGTACTCTGGCACGAGCGAGATATCAATTATCATGACAAACGAGACGAGCGGACCACTCAAAATCAAATACGTCGGATCGCCCACGATGACTTGATAGCGAGTGTATTGCTCGCCCATGCCAACTCCACGGAGGCCAAGAAAGAGCGCGCGGTAATGACGGCAATATCGCCACCACAGGACGAACAAAATGTAAATCGTGAGCAGGCACCGAAATGTCATTTTGAACCGACCCCTTCCAGTGTATTTGTGCCAAAATACGCAAAGTACAGATCCGTCTGAGTCGTTTCTGGAGGCAAAGGCTCGAGCCAGACGCACGCATGGGCAGAGAGGAGACCAAAGTAATAAGCCGTCTGGCATTGAAGCAAAGGTTTCGAACTTCTTCGAGCATTCATGTCTTGGTTTAGAAATCCGTCGACGAATCGACGCAGTATGGGGCTATAAAACATCGCTCCTAGTCAAGATCGTCCGTAAATTTGACGTGGGTTGCATCGACATGCCTGGAAATAGAATCAAGTACGACAGAGAAGTCTCAGTTGGAATCGATGTCGACGGCAAATTCAGTCTCTTCCGAAGGACATAACTATTCGTAGCACTGTCAAAACGACATACTGCGTCGCCAACCATCGTCTTGTTGTTGTAAATACTCTGCAAGTAAGCAAACGACGCGTTGTTGAAAGCGTCGTACGAGTCGAAATGAACGCGACTCAGTTGAGGGACAGACCATGGCCAAGGTTCCGTCAAGTAGGCAAACATGGGCTACAAGGAAGCCACATGATTGAGTCGTGAGGGCAAAATAGATTGAGAGACGTACCGTGCTCGCGAGCTTGAGGACAAATAAACCTGTATAGCAAAGCGAGAATCGACTAAAGCGGATCGACACCGCCTTGGAGGCATCGCGGATCTTGGTCATGAGTAATGATGCTCGTGACGTATTACCCTAGTCTATTCTTAGGCTGCAACTGACATATTTTTCGAGTGCCCTCTCGTTATTTCATGGCGTGTGAATGCGAATCACCCATGGGCTTTGAAAACGTCCCCTGGCTTCCGTCCTGCCTTGTAGTGAGATATCACGCCATGATATTTGGACACGTCTGGTCGTCACCTTGGTATATTTCGATTTTTAATGTCATCTTGTCAGTCTGTCGCGGCACTTTGGCCCTCTTTCTGCTTCCCTTGCCGAAGGAATAGCCGCAAATCGATTTAACATCTAATTCTTCCATTGAATGGGGTTAGCAGGCACGACTTTGATGGAGAGATGATGCGACCCACTTGCCACCATATCGAGTCATGTGGATGCACATTGCTGACGACGACTTTGGCTCAAACGTGGCGCATTTCAAAACATTGCAAGTCGCATGGCACGCATTGTGTTGAGTCGTACAAACCGGGATGGTCAGCGGTGGATCACTTGCTCGGGTGTCCAAGCAGTCTAGGAAACTGAGCCGGATTTGCAAGTGAGCAATGCCATCGGGTAAATAACACAAGACAAAGCAGTCTGCAGCGCGGCAACTGAAGAGGGGAACTTGACGATACTGAGGGGAGCGATCGTACATATGATGCAGGGAACCACCAATTTGATGCACGGGCTCGGGGGAAATGCGCCGCATGATGGCAAACAACGAGTCGATTCTTGGCGTCATTGAACGATCGTCGGCTGTGAATATACGTTTGATTGATCTCTCCAACCCAACTTGGTTGTCGTGGTCGCAGTGCTCTTAGAACTACTGCTGCTGTCGGCATTGTTTGAGACATCCGATCGCTGTGCTTGCGACGGATCGTCGAGCCCAAGCTAGTCAATCTTGACGACGATCGTGGCATGCACCAAAAGAGCTCTACGTGGCGTGGAAGAGGACCATGAGGGACGTGGAGCCAAAGAGAGTCATCACGGGACCTCCGTAGAGAAACGCTCCAAGTCCGAGGACTCCAGGATCGATCGGCGTGAATTTACTCTCCCAGCCACGCAAATGCACCGCACAAGACAAGAATCGCATGGCTAAATAGCCACACCAAACCTACAAATTCAGCACCGTGAGGCATAAAGACGACATTTCCTTGAGTACGTAGCGGGAAGAGTAGAAGCAGCCGAGGAATAATGCTAGGAGATCTTGATATTGACACACGCGCAGAATCGACCATGCTATATACGCTGGTCCAAGGACGATATCCACCACCATGACGAGCGTGACGAGTGGATTGCTGAGGATCAAATACGTTGGATCGCCCACGATGACTTCATACCGATTGTACTGATCGCCCACGCCAATTTCACGAAGGCCCACGAGGAGAGATTGGTAGTGAGAGCAATACAGCCGCCACAGGACAATCAAAATGTAAATTGTGAGCAGACAGCGAAACGTGACTTTGAACCAGCTCCACGACGCGCCTTCCCAGACGTACTGTAGGTTCCGTAGTAAGCCATGTACATATCCTTGTTGGAGCTCTCGACGGGCAAGGGCTCAAGCCAAATGCACGAGTCGGACGAGACGACGCCAAAGTAATAATTGCGTTGGCATTGCGATAATCGATTGGCGCGCCTTGTCGTGGCATTCGCGCTGAGGAATGTCGAGACAAATTGCAGCAATCCTGGGCTAAAGAACATTGCTCCTAGCGCAGATTCACCAAGTCATTCTGCACGAATCGAAGGACTCTTACCTGGAATTTGAACCAAGTACGTCGTGCGAGAAGTCGAGGGGACAGAATCGACGGGCAATTCAAGTGTACATGTCGAGCTACATATGTGATCGTCGCGCTGTCAAAGCGGCACACGTTAGCAGCGTCCAGCATGGTGTGGCTGTTGTAAAGACTCGTGAAATACGAGAATGTTGCGTTGTTGAAAGCGTCAAACGAGTCCCAAGTTGTCAAATTTCTCTCTGGCACGGACCAAGGCAATGGCTAAGTAAAATAAGGGCTAGGCGTAGCAGTCACAACCATACGAGTTGAATAGATGCCTCACCGTGCTTGCAAGCTTGAGGACAAAGAGCCCAGTGTAGGCCAGGGGCATTCGACTGAAGCGTACGGTGGCCCCCGCGGAGGCATCGTAGACCTTTGTCAAGTTTGCAAATCTAATTTTAGCATTTTTGACGACATTGAGGCAGTTATCTATCGCACGCATGGTGATGCGACGAGCAAACCTAATGACAGCATAGTATGCTCTACAAGATGCCAACAATGTCGAACGGGATAGAGCTCCTAGTTGGATGGTTCACAGCATGGGAGCTTTCTGCGTTGATCTCTCCTTCCAGTCAAGCCCCAAATCGTCCCCCTACGCCCCCCAGACGCATGTAAGCATGTCCCGACACGGTCACGCCTTCTTAGCTCCTCAAGAATGAAATATTCAAGCTTAGCTTGCATGAGAGTATACTTGACAACAGGAACGATATAAATCGCATGACACTAAGTAGATCTCCTTGCAGGGCAGTTTCAGCTTGGCGCTGAAAATTCAAAGAGATTTTTGCAGCATGCGTCGTTCCCTCCACAGCCATCCAACATGCCTCAATGCAAATCCAAGCTTATGCTGAGGGACTCGATCGAATTAACCCTTGACTTATCCCCTCTGACGGTTTCACCTCAACGGTTACATGCCTCTCCTCAACGACCCCTCCAATGACTTTGGGGGAACTCCAGCGATTATTCTAGTGTTTTTTTACAGAACCACTGGATTGCTTGATTGACGCATATAAATACCATAAATGCGTAGCAGTACAGCATTGCTGGGAATCGCTTCAAGGACGCCAAGCATGCAGGGGGGGCTGAGCAGGACGTTGGAAAGCTCGCTTTCTTTCGGGGGGGATGGGGGCTTCGGCCAGTTCATGGCCCAGACGCTTCCAGTTAGATTCCAAGCATTCAAACCGCAGTTTCAATGAGCTACACGCTGGAGAGCTTCGTCTTTTTCATCATACTCGAGCGAACTAATTCGGAAGAATGGTTTTGAGGAATGAAACGCTCAAACAGGAAACCCTCGATCAGCGAAAATCTACACGTTGAAACTGCAATTTGAGCTTTTATTTGGGCGTACAAACAAGCCATGGACGGTCAGCAGCAGCGCACTGAAGCTCCGCGGAAATACAAAGTCACGGCCAAGCACGTCTGGGTTCTCTGTGTTGTCATGATCATCAGCGGGCAATTCGGCTCTTGGCGGGCTGGTATGGGCGCTGGCACTGCCGGCTATGGCCTTGTGATTGCCGTCGTCGGGTCGGGGTACATTTCGCTGGCCTTCTCGATGGCTGAAATGTCGAGCATGCTTCCATTTGCTGGCGGTGTCTACGGTCTCTCTCGCTGCGCTCTTGGCTTCCAAGCGGGCTTTATCCTCGGATGCTGCGAAGTGCTCGAGTACACTCTATTGCTGCCATGACGGTCTCGTTCGCCGCGACGATGGCAGGTCAAAAGCCAGCCTTGGCGCCGTTCCAGCCATTGATTTGGCTCGTCGTCACGCTTTTATCGTTCCTCCTCCTCGCGATCGGTGGCAAGCTCTTTTGGCGCTTCGTTCTTGTCGTTGCGGTCGTTTTTGTCCTCCAAGTCGTCGTTTTTATCTTCCTTGCCGTGTCGTACGTCGACTATGGCTTGAATTCTGGCCGAGCATTCCACGGTGGACTCAGCGTGTGGCTGTCCGTCATGCCGTTTGGCATGTGGCTTTTCACTGGCACGGAAGGGCTCAACACGCTCGCGAACGAGGTGCACGATCCAAAAACGTCGATTCCGCGCGCACGGCCAAGTGTCGAGTATTCTGACGCTCTTTGCGACCGCGAGCTCGATCTACATTGTCAGCATTGGTCTCCCCACGGGAATGGACGACTCGCTGGACAGCAAGCTCTTCAACTTGGCGATTGACCATGCGATGATCTGGACAAGTCTGGCGTCGTTGGCGTGCATGTCTGGCGTCCTCTTGGCGGCGTCCAACATCGTCGCGTCCATGTCCGAGTCGAGACGACTTCTTCCCCTCGACCTGCATTCGCGCCATGCCAAGCTCCACTCGCCCATCCGAGCGCTCGTCTGCACGAGTTTGATCAAGTTTTCCTTTTGCTGCGTGATGTTTTACTTTCCCCAAGCGACGCCGGCTGTCTTTGGCGTCGTGAGCTTGTCGAGCTGCATGGGGTACATTTCCCAAAGCATCGGCTACATCGTCCTCAAGCGGCGCTTTCGAGCCATGACGCGGACGTTTCATAGTCCATTTGGCATTCCTGGCGCGGTGTACGCCATGGCGGTCTTTAGCTGCTGCGCGACGTCGGTCCTCTTTGTCCAAAACACAAGTTTATCGAGCTTTGTGCACTTTGGATCGATCCTCGTCGTCATGGCAGTGTACTATCAATCGTACGCAAAGTCAAGACAAGCTTTCTCGGAAGACGAGCGCAAATTCTTGCTCTTTGTTCACATTGGTAGTTTTCAATTGTCGCCATGCAACTAAAATTCTCCTGTAGCAAACAATAACGACGCCAAGCGGAGATCATCAACGTCGCGCCGTCCGTTTGTCCGGCGCTTCCTGCGCTACGTCAATACCGCCATGTCGTCGAAGAAGCGATCGTCGACGACAGCGCGGTCTGGCAAAATCTACGTCGCGTCGTTCTTTCGTTTCGTCTAGACAGCTATCGCAAGCAGCAACGTGTCAAAATATGTCGAACGTGAGCCCAGGATTCAGGAATTCCGAGTTTGCTGGCTCAAGACGTGGGTTTTGGCGGTAGATCCAAAACCGACAAAATATGTCGAACGTGAGCCCAGGATTCAGGAATTCCGAGTTTGCTGGCTCAAGACGTGGGTTTTGGCGGTAGATCCAAAACCGACAGAGCTCCTTGTCAACTTTAAAGTTGCCAAAGCTGCTCGATCCACCGCAGACCTTCAACCGCCAGAAATAAAACATGAAACGGCTGTAACTGCCCAAGGTACCAAAACGACGCGTCATTTGAAGCCGAGCGATTATTCTGGAGAGCTAGCATGCTTCTAACAGCTCGCGATAGCGCCATCGATAACCTAGGAGCTGCTCCATGTCGTAGTGAAACCTCAAAGACTCGGTCTTGTTGAGCTCCAGTCTATCGATGGAAGATGATGAAACGGCTGTAACCGTCGAGGGGATCAAAACAACGCGCCACCGACTTGAAGCCTAGCGATATGGACAGCTACAGTGCTTCCAACAGCTCGCAGTAGCGCCATCAGTACGCCGGTCACTCGGTGGATTGCTTTTTGTCGATGTTAAGAATGACCTCGGAGAGACTGGAACCCAAGTCTGTGTCGGTTTCATGCATGAATTACTCTAGACCATGCGAGACGATGTCACGCAGTCGGGTCGGCCTCCTGCGGCAGCCATGGCGAGTACAAACCTCAAAGGAGGAGGAACGTTTGGACGTACCGCGATAGAACGGATGGTCGAAAAATAACGAGCGTGAGTTCAAATCTTCCAACGAGTCGACTTGCTTCTGAGGCAGCGTTCTGTCCTTTCGAGGTTGTTTTTGTCCTTGAAACGCCTGGCGAGGGTGACTTGGCGCACAACGATGGCCAAGGTGCACCGTGCGTCGTTCACGCGCAAACCATCCGTTCGTTTCAGCCGCCTCTCGCTCTGTTACTCGGCTCTCTTTGTGGTCAAACTCGCGACGACTGTAGTGCATTTTTTCGTCAAGATGGACGACAACTCACCATAACTTGTAGCCGTTGTTTGCCTACTTGACGGAGCCGCTGCCATGGCTCGTGCCGCTCAAGCAGTTCGTGCAATCGACCTCATTTGACGAGTTCAACAACGCCACGTTTGCCTTCTTGCAGTCGCATTTCAACAACCAAACGATCGACGACGTGTGCACGTTTGACAGCGCGACGATTTCCTTTGCGGTTCGCCATGAGCTATCGTTCCCCCTCGCGGGGATTCCGTCGTCCGACGCGTTCCAATACCTCGTCAAGTTTCCAGGCGCGATGCTCTACGGCGCTGGATTGCGCCACTTTGTCGAAACCTTTCTAAGCCAAGACGCCGTTGGTCGACGATCGAAAGACTGGTATCGCTGCCAGCGCAATTTTTACTTTGGGGTCCACTCGTCCGACTTTTGCGTTTGGTTTGAACCGCACGACGCGACGGACGACAGTGGCGGCGACGTCTACACGGTCTACATGGGGTCGTCTATTTGGGAAGATGCAAGCTGGAGCTGGCTCAAGATGACGTTTCGTTGCCTCTTGACGGCGTACGTCCTCCACGTCTTGTGGCAGAGTTACTGCCGCCACTTTGGGCTCCTCCTCACGGGTCTCCGGCTTGTTGGCGTCGGCGAGCGCTACAATCGGTACCAAGTCATCGTGGGCGATCCCACGACGTTGATCCTGAGCAATCCGCTCGTATCCCTCGTCATGGTGATCGACTCGATGCTCGCGCCATCGTACATTGCGTGGTCTCTGCTGCGCGTGTGCCAGTTCAAAGACTCGCTCTCGTTCTTCCTCGGCTTGTTCTACACCTCCCGCTTCGTGCGTGCAATGGTCTCTAGCCCGATCTAAGAGTTTTGTAGGTCTGGAGCGGCTATCTCGTCATGCGCTGCTTGTCGTATGTGATCAAGTGGCAGCAATGGGAGGCCAAGTTTGCCCCCCTCGATCCAGGGATCCTCGCTTTCGTTGCTTGCTTGTATGGCGGTCCGTTGTTGAGTCTCATTGGGATTACGCCACTCATGGCCATCTTCCATGCGATCTGGGGGCTCTTTCTCCCCCCAGCAATGCGCGACGAAGCCATTGAAGACAGTGTCGGTACGTCCAAAGAACCACCGCAGTGGAAATCCCCCCGGTAACGACGCAAGTAGGCGTGATCATGGGCTCTGTCTTGATGGCCTCGTTCCCGATCATTTATTCCATCACGATCCAGCGGATTTACCACCACGCACGAGGCCTCCAGCAGCGCAGTCGTCGAGATCGAGTAACAAACAACTTCAGAAAACAGAGCAGTTCGTCCACGAACGACATGGTCCATTGGGAAAGTTTCACCGTCAAGTCGCAGCAGCAGCAGCAGTATCGTCGCATCAGCCGGATGGGTCAGTATATTCAAAGCACGAGATACACCGAGCGGTCGTTCAATGACTTTAAGAACCGCGTCTTCTTCACGCTCTTCCGCCGCGTGGTCCCCGAGCCGTCGCAGCAACTTGGCGGCTCGCTGCATAAATTGTACGAGCGCAGTCCCCAGTACCGCAAGATGCCGCTCTTTAGCTGCCGCGCCGCCGACTGCTTTGTCCTGTGCTACACTCCAAACGACAAGACACCAGTGCAGATCCGCCTCAGCTTCCTCGACTGCTTGGACAAGCGAGAAGACGATCCACACTTTGCCGTCGCCGAGTGCACGAGCCAGCACGACACGAGCTACGCCATCCTGAGTACTCACAAGTGCAGGACGTTCCAGCCCACGATCGCCATGACAACGTGCATTCATACCAGCAGAATTGGCGGCAAATGGATCGCCTAAGCGCATCACGAGCTGAAGTATAAAGTGTGTTTTTTTCATCCTCGTTTGTGACGAAAGTCTGCGGCCAAAGGGTGGCCAGCGACGTCGTGGAATGGATCTATCAAGGTCTACAACTTGTCAAAGTTGACAATTGCAATTGTTTTCGTGTCACGTTGAATTTGTCCACTGCGACAAGGAGAAACCCACACGATCAGAGCGTGGTGATAATTTTTGAGCTGGGAATTTGTCACGTTGGAGCGACACACAACCGATGACAATAGTTTACTGCAAGCTCCACAAGTGCATCAAATTGTGGAAAATTACAGAGCTGGGAAGAAATTGACAGCAAAGATTGCTGTAACCGATGTTTTGATGCATGCTGAGCTGAAAAAAGTGAAAGATCGACGGCATTTGGACTTGCCTGGCACCTGATCCGAGCCAACATGTGGTGAAAGTACTCGTCATTACGTAATAAAGTGCAAACTCGCACCTTGTAGATGACTTGGCGCGAGAGACAAATGTAGGTCCTAGAGTATGATCTAGGAAGGATTTTAGCATTGGGTTTGTGTTTAACTAGCTTGTTAACTATCTTGCTGTGAAATTTGAGAGAGTGTGGTGCTCCCAGTGTCGTGGAAATAATTTCACATTTTGAAATGTCATACAAAGTAATGTTTGAGGAGAAATCATCCCATGCAAACCAAATGGCCTTGGTAGAGTCCCCTGCGGACAATCACACGCTCGATTCATATGCCAAGCAACGTGATCATTCGTAGCTCACGCAGAAAACGAAGACAATTCTCGTTGCTCCCTGCATTCCCAAGTCTCAAGTTATCATTTTACTTTGAAACATAATATTCTTGAAAAGTACTATATAATTTATAGATATTCATAATTATATATTGAATACATTGCTGTATAAAATAATATACTTAGAAAAACATATATTTCTTATGAAAATTAATTTCTGAAGTGGGGATGATCAACTACGAAGTGTGGGATGGAGCGAACCTAGAATTTCCATTCTCGGCTCGGAATTGTACAACATTGCGATCGTGTCAGCAATGCTTAGTGCTCCAGCGTTGTCGATCTGTGCCTTCTAATGCTTTGTAAAGTCTGGCGTGCTGCCGTCTCCATCCTAACAATCGATTGCATGTTCATTGGACACAATGGATTGTCCACGTCTGGCTTGAGGCGCTTGATCCTCAAGGTACGCAAGATGATCGCCAGTTGGGTATTGCTGGTCAAAGCCGTCACGAAGTTGACATTCCAAGCTCAGGAGACTCACCAGAGGCATCACAGCGATGGCTCAAGTGCAACCAGCAAAATCTCAAAAAGACAGTGCTGAAACTTTATAGCTCTCAATAATTATATATAAATTTAAAAAGGTGAATAGTCTTAATGAGACTATATGTCGGGGTTTCTAACTCCGACAGTTTAGAATAAGCGATAAGCTTCACAACTGTGCAGGCTTGAAAACAAGTTAACGTGGGTCAAATCCAAGTTGTCTATCCAATATTTAGTGAATATCGCTGACATCATTACTACAAGTCGAAACCTCGCAATAGACTTCCACACGACGTTATGATAAACACATTCGCAAGCTAAGATATTCATCGCGGACCTACTAGCGATATAGCTTAGTGCCAAATGGCGGTAGCACCGTCGGGTCTGCCTCGGGCACCCATAGCTCTCGTTCCAATTTGATAAATGCGGCTTCAATTGGTTGTTGGTGCTGGAGTTCGAGGATGACCACTGTAGTTCCATCAAGATGCCATCCAGCCAAGGGTCTTCATGATAGCGCGCTCGAAAATTTCTCACGGTTCGGAGTGCCTTATCTGAAGGGGCAAGGTCGAAGAACGATTCAAGCTAACGGAAAATGGCGCCGCGGGGAGTGAGTTACAATATCTGGGCTTTGTCAGCAGAGCTGGACAGTGCTAAGAACCCCAAGAGCACTCACCACCACAGCTTAGACATAATTCTCATTATTCTCATTAAATCAATTCCGGTCCTACAGACTAAATATCATGCTACATGTAAATAAAATCAGTATAAAAGAAGCGCGTAGGGTTTATCTCGGAGTTTTCGATGGTCGCTTGAATTGCTTGCACTGGACAAGCCGTCGATTCCTCGCGAATTCCTCAAAATTTATTATCTTTCATTTATAATATCCTGTTCAAATTAATATTCTATTTTGATGTGCTTAGTGCATCCCAAGCACCTTTTTAATGAGCCAGGCCACCAGTACAATCTGGTTCTACACCGGTGTCGCCATCCACTGTACTTTCATTTTCCGATTTGCCTCTTCTACGATGGTCAAAGTGTTTGCATCTGTCGTTGCTGCGTCGAGCTTGGTCGTCCAAGCCGGAACAATTACCACTTTCCCCAAGGAAGTGGCGGATTTGATTGACACGACCGCGGACCCTTGCACGGACTTTTTCCAATACGCCTGTGGCACGTGGTACAAGAGCGCTGAGATCCCCCCAACCCAAAGTAACACCGACACGTCGTTTACGCTCCTCGGCGGCAAGAACGAGCAAGTGATTCAATCGATCTTGTCGCAAAACAAGCCCAAGCTCGGTGAATTCTACGCCTCTTGCTTGGACACCGCCACGTTGACGTCGTTGGGCGTGACTCCTCTCTCAGACGACATCAAGGCGATCCGCAATGCCACGTCCTCCGAAGACTTGGTTCTTCTCAGCGCTGAATTGAGCAAGCGTGGCGTCCCAGCCTTCACCACGACAGCCATCCAACCTGACGGCATGGACTCGACAGTCAAGGTTTTGTACGCTTCCCAAGGCGCCTTGACGCTCTCGCGCGCCTACTACACGGACTCGACCCGCTGGGCTGCCATCCAAGATGACTACAAGAACTACATCAAGACGATCTTGGTCCTCAGTGGCAAGTCGGATGCCGATGCTGCCGCTGCCGCCGATGTTGTCTCGGCGTTTGAACGCAAAATGGCTGGCGTCCAATTGACCAAGATTGAGCTCATGGAAGTCGAAGCGACCAACTACAACCCGCTCAGCTTCTACGAAGCCAACACCAAGTACCCGCTCTCGATCGGCTCGCTCCTCAAGGCGTACGGCTTGAATGTCCGTGATGGTTGCGGCCTCACCCCCTCCAACAAAGTCATCTTGAACGATTTGTCGTACTTTGACCGCGCTGAAGGTCTTTTGAAGTCGCAATCCAAGGAAACGTTGGCCACCGTCTTGGAGTACAAGCTTATTCACTCGAATGCCCAGCAGCTCTCGCCCGACTTTGTCACGGCCTACTGGAACCTCTTTGGCAAGAAGATCAACGGTGAAACCCAACAACCAACTCGCCAAGCGTTCTGCCGCACGGCGGTCGACACATACCTCGGTGAAATGGTCGGTGAATACTTTCTCCAATCGGCTTTCAACTCGACGGCTGCTGATGCCGCCGACAAGATGGTCAACCAGTTGGAAAAGTCCTTCCGTGATGGTTTGAACTCTGCCGACTGGTTGGACGAACCCACTCGCGCCAACGCGTTGACCAAGTTGTCCAAGTTCACCCACTTGATCGGTGGCCCCAAGAACCCTCAATTGTACCCCAAGGTCTCCCTTGACGCCAAGTCGTTCGCCAAGAACCGTCAACAAATCAACGGCGCCGACATTGGAAAGTTGGTCTCGTTGATCGGCACCCCCAACAAGAAGGACACATTCGGCATGACGCCCCAGACGGTGAACGCCTACTACACGAGCCGTGACAACCAAATCGTCTTTCCTGCTGGTATTTTGCAACCTCCTTTCTTCCGTGGCGACTACGACCCTGCCCAAAACTTTGGTGCGATTGGTATGGTCATTGGCCACGAAATCACGCACGGGTTCGACAACAGCGGACGTCGCTTCGATGGCGATGGTAACCAAAACCCATGGTGGTCGCCTGAAGTGAGCGCTGCGTTCGACAAGAAAGCGGCATGCATTTCGACACAATACTCTGGCTTTGAAGTCTTCAGTGAATTCACCCCCGGCAAGAAGATTGGCAAAGTCGACGGCAAGCTCACCCTCGGTGAAACCATCGCCGACAATGGTGGTCTCAAGACGAGCTTCCGTGCATACACGGAATACATGAAGACGGCGACGTCGCCTTACACCAAGGAAACGGGCGAAAAGCTTTTCTACTTGGCCTTTGCCCAAGGCTGGTGCTCCAAGAACAGCGACAAGTACCTCGAAGGTCGCCTCCTCAACGTCCACCCCCCGGGTCGCTTCCGTGTCTACGGCGCCATCCAAAACAACCCTCAATTCGCTCGTGTCTTCAACTGCCCTGCCAACTCAACGATGAACCCTACCATAAAGTGCTTTTTGTGGGAATAAGTTGGTACCTCATCCTTTGTGTGTGTATAAAATGCGGACAATAATAACGTACAGCCTACGAGTACTCCCAGAGAAATCGAGGCAATGGACAAAGACATTTGAATCGTGTGATATTCTGATAGTTGGGACATTTGAGAGGTGTGATATCATGCTCTCTGCTTGATTTCACAATTATTAGATGTCTATCGTTGCTCAAATGCGTGAGGAAATAGTCAAGACTTCAAGTCTATTGTAGGGGCATATTGGGATCGTACACAATGCGACAAAATAGACTTTTTCGGCTGATTTCTATCCGCTCAAAGAAAATTAAATTGTGCGAGAATGACTGGTTCAGAGCGCTTTATGTCCTCTCTATAGAACGCTACGGCTCACACATTAAGCAATCCGAACGACGAAGCCATGGACAAAAACATGAGTTGACCCCCGCCGAAAAGCGTCTTATTGTCAAATGTCATCAATTCTTTAAAGAGACAAGGCACACGATTCAGCAAGGAAAGAGTCCAACTACGCGGCAAAGTGTAGCAAGGTGTCTCAGTTTTTCAGAGTCGACTGTTGCCAGAGTTCTTGCCGATTGGAATCTCAATCACGATCCAAACTTCGCACACAACAAGAACCGAGAGCGTGGTCGCCGATAGCGCTCGCCCGCCGAGAATCTCTCAACTGAAATTCGGGATATGATAAAGAAAGCAAACAGTCAATGCCTACCAGTCACAGCAAAATCTCTCGTTGCTGACATAGAGGAGCAGCATGGACTTACGATACCCTTGCGGACAATGCGTTCGGTGCATCGAAGACTTGGCTTCCTTTATCAAAAAGGGCGATCGAGATTCTACTTAGCTGAATCAAGTGTCAATGTTGCATTCCGAGCTGAATACTTACGAAAGAAGCTCTCCAATCGATCGGATTCTGGCATGCCCATACTCCCTGAAGTGTTTTTGGATGAATCCTATTGCAACTTAAATCACTCACCGGCCAAGGCGTGGGTCGATGAAACAAGAGAGCGTCTCACAAAGTCAGGAAAGGGCCCACGCATGTGTATTCTTGGCGCCGGTTTTGTCAAGACTGGTTGTCAAGGTGTCTTGCAAGCTGGTTGGGTTGAAGGTTCTCTTGTTATGTGGCCGTCAAAACGTTGTGGCAAACGGACAAGGCAAGGCGAAGACAATTTGATGGAGAACGACTATCATGGCAATTTTAACAGCGAACAATTTGAGCGCTGGTTTCAGTCCCTTTGCAGCGAGCTGTTTCGATGCCATGGTCCTTGCGTTATTCACATGGATGGCGCTAAATATCACAAGCGCGTATTGAATCAACATCCAAGCGGTAAGGATCGAAAGTCAGAAATTTTTCAATGGTTGTCTGAGCGTGGAATTGCCGCCAATATGTCATTGACGAAGGCCGAGCTTTTGATACTTGTGAAGGATAATCGAGAAAAGCCCTCCTATGCAACAAGTGATTGCGACCGAGAACGGACATGTCTTACTCTTCACGCCCCCGTATCATCCTGAGCTGCAACCTATCGAATTGATTTGGGGCATAGTGAAGAACCGCATCGCTATGCACCCGTCAACCAGCATGGATCACCTTGAAAAGAGGTTGAGGAGGGAGTTTGCCACTGTACAGACCTCTGACTGGCTGGGAGCTTATCGTAAGGTGCAGTCCTTTGAAGACTCGTATTTTGCGGCGGCTGATGACACTCTCCTTGCCAATGCTGAGTGTGAAGGAGACGATGACGAAGTCCACGGCGACTTGCTTGATGTTCTCTCTGAAAATGAATAGAACGATTAGAAACCAGAATTTGTTTAACTGTATAAATTTATACTTGGCATTATTTATTACCAATCAAATGAGCAAAAAATTCACCTAACCCCTCTAGGACAGTTTACATGTCAAGTCATTTTTTTCCGCCTCATTATTCCTTTTGGGAACACCAATACAAATTCAACATCATAGAAACATTTTTGAAGAGAATCTCAATTATTTTATATTTTTTTGTTCTGTTGAAAAAGATTTATATTTGACTGAGATACAGTCAATCAAAGTGGTGTATCTTCCCATTCAGCCCCCACAATAAATAGTAAATCAATGTCATCCACATTTGATGGACATTTGAAATTTGTGAAATTCACCTCGTTAGTTTGGCCAGCTTAATTCGCCACGGACATTTGAAAGGAGTGACATTACTCCAAGCCTTCTCGTTGGACATTTCAAACGTGTGACATGTTATCACAAGCACACGACACAATGTGCGATTGTGCAACTCGGCAAATTCTCACACTTATCAAATGTCTACCACGGATATCATCGAGGATTTTGGAAGAAGTTGACATTTGAAACGAGTGAAATATTAATATTAAACGGTCAACGCGTTGGAATTCCGTCGGCCGAGGAGTCGTCGCAGTCCAGTGGTTTTGTCTGTGGGTTTTCGAAACTGGAGCTCCAGCGGTCGTCTTGTCTCCTTCAATTCCCAAATCGTGTGCTTGAGGCCTGCGTATTCCATGTTGGTGCCGTTCATCGAGACCAAGATGTCGTTGGCTTCGACTTGCGGATGAAGCTGATGAAATGCATCGGTGGTTCGGACTACGACAATCTTCACTTTGTGCGTCTTGGCTTCTGGAATTCCTTCCAGTGTGAGGCCAATGTGGCCTGTGTACGAGATTGAAATCTCATACATGACGGGAGCAGTCGCTTTCGGTGGTGGCGGCGGCCGTCTTGGAATATGAATCGACACGGTGATCATGGCGACACACTGGAATGTGCCAGACGCGACAGCTCGATGGTCATCCCATTCTGGTTCGTGGCTAGTCGATGAGCATGAATCTGTGCTTTCAACGTCGTCCACTTCAGCATTGTTTTCGTCATCGTCTTGGTTAGAGTGAGGCAGCGGCACGTTGGCCATTTGTCTACGTCGCAGCTAAGACAGAGTGAAGTCAATCGAGACTTACAAGCGTGCTCGCGTCGACTCGAGTTCCTTGAGGATGAAGTCATTCGCAGCTTTTACAGAGACTGTTTGCCCCGAGTCTAAATCCTTGACGCAAAATGTGTTTTCCAGCGCTCGAAGGGCGGCTGGAGGCAATTCCATAGGCGTTGGGTTGTGTTGTTCGTAGTAAATATGGTACACCGACGGTCGATCTAGTACTTCCGCGTCGAGAATAATCGATCCAACATCGCCTACAATCCTGCTAAGCAGACTAAAATTGGGTGACAATTCACCTGGAGGAACTGAGAATACCTTGGCCATTTGTTGCCAAATGGGCGTCTCGGCATGAATATCCACGATGCGAATACGATCCAGGAGACTGTGGTCTGTTGGAGCTGTGAAGGAAACCTTGAGCGGCGATCTAAATGCATGGAGTGGCGCTGCGACTTCGAGCATATATCCCTGGTCTAGAATATGCCGATGGAAAATTGACCAGCAGAGCTTGACTTGCTGGTTGTGTGAGAGCTGTTCCGTGTGCTGGAGCAGACTCTGTGCTTTCACAATGCGAGGAAAGAGAAGGTCCATATCACCACAGAAGCCAAACCGATTAAACGTCACGGCGGCTCCCCGTCGTAGTAAGTCCAGCAAGACATCGTCGGCTCCTGATGCACTACAGAAATGATATCGTTAGATCCTTCTGACGAGCTTCAATTGATGGGTTACCATGCATAATGAATACAACTCCAGCCACGCAAGTCCGTATGGTTGATATCGCATCCTGCATCGGCCAAAATCACATACATACGCATCCGTGTCGACGTATCCTGCTTGATGGCGAGTCTACAAGCACGAGATTAAACAAAGGCTATCGCAGACGGCATACTGGACAAGATTGCGACCCTTCTTGTCGATATAATGGACATCCACGCCTTTCTCTATCGTCAGACGGATGCCCTCGACGTGGCCATAGCGAATAGAGTGGATGAGCATCTTGAGAAGCGCTGCATTCAACAGCGTCTTGACTCCCATGGTCAATTCTCAGCGGGTTGGTCGGTCAATTCCACGGTCGGTCGGTCGATTCGTCGGTCGTCGATCTGACCACTTTTTATTAGATATTTTGTGAAAATTATTTTAATGTATGGACCAGATGGAACATTTTTTTAATAATTGAAAAGTCGTCTATGCCGAAATTCAGGCGGAGACAATTTTATCTTGATATTTGTATGGCGTGGTTGCAATTGACCACGTAGAAGAGTTCTCGGCAACGACATCGACGTAATCTCTCGAACGTTGTTCAAGACGGCAGTTTTAACTCGCAATTCTTGCGAGCATCAAGTTCACTGCACCAGAGGAAAGAGAGATAGAAATACTAGGCTCATTCCATTCAGCGTGTGAGACTCAGCAGATGCATGGACTCTGTGAACAGGACAGATTAAATATTGAAAAGGTTTATTGATTTAAACAGTAAATGCTAAGACAAAAGGCAGTAGTGTATTCCAAATTATATGGTATAATTGTTACAAGTAATACAATAAAATATGTACTTTATACATGTATTAATTATAAAGGGTAATTTACTGCACCCATGACTGTCGCATTCATACAACAACATGACCGCGGAAACGCATGAGACCACTTCTTTCGTGAGCATTGCCAAGTTGATATTCTCGTTCTTTGGGTGGTGAAACTCCCTCGACGCAAATCTGCATGAAGAACTGAATTTCGCATCGAAATGGGGTCGATTTTGAAACCAAAGTCGAGGGTGGATGGGTTTCGCAGTCGTTTTAGCGAGGTGGTTATCCAAATCTTTTCACATTGGAAATTCATCACCGAGGCAGATCCCCAGTTCTCTCTCGTTGCCTCGTTCGGGGGATTGAAAAAGCTGTGGAAAAAAAATTTCCACAGCACTTGCATTTAATGCAAGTGAAAGCGATTCAACTTTAAGTCGCGGAAGGCTCATCCCCTGCTGAAAACATGAAAATTACGACAGATCAAACTCGTAATTGGGGATGCCTTTGTGCGTTTCCCCGTCATTGCCCAGTGATCTCAAACTCGATGTGATTTTCGAAGCCAAAGGACTCTATTTAGACGTCTGCCCTGTTAGTCATCGCTATGTGGTCCCCGCCCAAGGAAACACTCTTCCCTGTCTGACTTCCATCACGTTTATCCTCTGTCTGAATCACATTTAAGGGCTCTCTCGCTACGAGGGCCTTGGAAACGAGTTTACAATGCTGTAGATACCATGAAAGCTTTGGTTCCATCGTCTTGGTCATTGTCAAGCTCCCATGGCCGACCCGTGGCATGTTGATGAACAATATGGTCGAACATTTTGGACGACCACAGTTCACGATCTCCACTTCAGAACTTTGGGTGAAGATTCTCCACCTTGCGTGACCGGTGCATCATGTGACGAGTTTCTGACTCGTACAACAATAAAATGAGGTCAACCGTGAACTCCATCTCCAGAAGCAAATTCGCCCCAGCTCATGCTTGTCATTGGCACGGAACGAGCACATGTGAAGAAATATCCATCCGTTCCCTGGACGCAAATTGTGATAAATATGTCAGGAATAATTAAGGGATGCGCTTGGAGCTTCTTAACGAGCAAAGCCTCGACTTCCAGTGGTCGAGACAACTAGCTAAAGACATCTTTTGCTGTTTTGGGCATGAACTTTTGAGGTTTTGTCAATGGACGGAGGTTCTTGATGCGATTCAATCTCGTCTCGAGTTCACGAATCCGTCTCGCGCCGCGTCGATCCACGGCATTGCCAACGCCGTCGACAATGGTTGTGGCGATAAAATAAAGACCAATGCAGATGATAGCAACGATCACGATCAAGGCCAGGACTGCTGCAGCGGAATCGCCTTGGAAGAGACTGCGGCTGCGGACATTTCGAAAGTCCGGGCCTCGATAACGGCCATTCAACCGGCAACCATCGCGGAAAAATGCAACAATTGCAAAGATCCCAGCAATAAATGCTGTGATGGCAAGGCTCAAGCCGAAAAAGACCAGGCTTCGATATGTTGAGGGTGTCTTTTGCAAGATTTCGTCCAGGACAGTCCAGCGCCACGACGATGGGGCTGCAACGTCTATGAGCCAGAGAAAGACAGCTCCAAGTGCAATCACTGCCAGTGCCACAATGGAGCGCCAGACTCTAGCGTGAAAGAGTTGTTGCTTTACCAATGGATCGACTGGAATAACTTCAGTCTTGTATGGACTTCTGCACGTGGGGCATTCCGTCATGGCATTGCGAGTATTCGAGGTAATCCGCCAACGGTCCAGGCATTCTCGATGGATATACGTTTGGCAAGCACACGGCGCGATCAGTTCCATGGGCTCATTTTCACCACCGAGCGTTGATTCCATGCAGAGATAACATTGCGGCACTTCCAAGTCGACAGGATCGCTTATGCAGTCGTCAACGTTTTTCATTTTGACTGTTGTCGGCAATTCTGCTATTCGGACAGTGCAGTATTGTCTTTTTCACTGAAATTTGTATTTTTGACAAAAATTGAAATATTCTCAAATACTATTCAGGCATAGTGAGTTCAAGTGTAATGTGAAAGTACATTCAATAAAGTAAAGTTTTGAATGTGTGTTTTGTGTGTGTTTTTGTGAAGAAGACAAATACTCGATTCTGATTCGCTATAGATTTCGAATAGATTTGGAAAAATAGATTCAATTTTCACCCCGTTCACAATTTAGAGTGTATGTAACAATAAAGTGTACGCTGAAATCAAATTTCGAAGGTCAAAGGCATACTTTACAGTGTATTTATTAGAAGGAAAGAATTCGAAGGCTCCAGAAAGCTCTCGACTCCATTTTTATTTTTTAATTCTTACTACTCTGTTAATCAGTATGTTTCTTGTATCATATTAAATAGTAAATAAGATTTCAAGAGTTTTTCTGAATTCAGAAAGTGAATATGGCTCTGTGGGAACGGGAATGTAGGTCGTAGCCGCAAGAAAATTAGAAGGGGTTGTCGATAGACTGGATCTTAGGTGGGACCAAGATCAACGCAGACACCCGGAGCAGCAAGCAAGGTTGATGGAGGGCAAGGTTGGGCAGAAAGTTGGAGTCGGATTCTTCCTTGGAGGCACGTAGGGACACTCGCGTATGCGTGAGACTTCGGAGGAGGTTGTACTGTGGCCCAAGTACTACGTCTAGCTACGGCTGACGTTGATGCAGGGCAATGAGGAAAGGTAACAATCGGTGTCGGCTTCTCACGAGGCAGCCGGCGGAACCCACTAAGCTGTCTTGGACTTGGGTACGCTTCTGGCCACGCCGCAAACTCACAGGATTGGTAAGCGAGGCAAAAAGAAGAGTGAATTCAAAGTTAATCTATCCTGGGTTCTTGTTTTGGTTGGTCTGCGCGGCTCACGCTGTTCGAATGTCTTGTTGAGTCGGGTGCAACATGCTGTTTGCGCAAATTGCTTGGTGGAGCAGCTTCGTCGCGAAGTCTGGGGGATCTATTCGGTGACCATCTGGTGGAGTCTGACTCCATGTGGTATCCAAGCCTGGCGATATCTTAGAGTTTGTATGGTTCATGGGGACGGCTAGTTTGCTTGACTCAACCGCGGAATCTCGCCAAGGATGTGGAGTCCAAGACATACGGTTCTTCCAAGCGCTGGCCCTTGGCTAGCAAGGGCACCTTGTAGTCATTGTTGGCTTGACTTTTCCGGCATCACAAGCCACCCCGGTCACTTCGAGACACACGGAATGAGTGACCACAACGGATGCCAGTTTTGTCTTCGCAACGTCAGTCTCGTATCGCTCGCCGTCATTCCGCGCTGACCAGTGACTCCTCTGATTTTGAAGCAAAACGTCCGATGTCTTCGCAAGATCACCTCAGCAAGCCACGGCGCGTATCCAAGAGGGTAGCCAGTTCGTCTCAAGCACCTGCTTCGTCGAATGACACGGCGGCCCCAGAACCTCCAACGGTGCTGCACGAGGCTTCTTCAGCTCCTGCCACTGCTCCTTCGTCGACGGATCATACTCCATCTCGTGGGACTGAGTCGGCCAAGAAGCGTCCGACTCCGGGGATGAGTCGAGCCCCCTTAACACAGGAGGAATCGGATACTCAGAGCGACTGTGAGCCCGTGGGAGCTGGTTCCGGTCCTTTTAGCGAGGATGTAGCTGAGGAATTGGTCAACCAGGCGCGTTACTTGGTCAATCTTGAACGCCAATCTGACATCCATCGGGCTGCCATAGAGAAGTTCATCGAAGAAGTCGGCCGGCTCAAGCTTGCGGTGGACCAATTGACGGCTGTCGGACGTAACGGCATTTGCGGGGTGTTGGATCTGGAGTCTGGTGAGATGTGCCTTGAGCCGTACGATACGTGTCCCGCGCGCCGTGCGGGCGACCACCGAGATCGGGTCTGAGGAGGTCGCCGCAGTGGTGAACTCTGCGGTATGTTCACCACCAAGCGCAAGCCTAGCGAGAACTTGAAGTCTACTTGCCCGACGCGTCTTCAAAATCGCCACCCCCCTCAGCCACCGGGTTGGGGGGTGGAGTCTGATGCTTCCCAGTAGTTTCCACTTAACGCGATAATGATTTTGGGGGGTACTCTCGTACTTGATGTGGCGGTTGCTTCATTTGGAGTCAGACAATTTTGACCAATACATTCTCGTCAATTCCCGCCAGTTGGTGTCTTTTCTCTTTTTGATCTCGGTACGTGTCGAACATTCTTGATTTTCATGTCAGCTCATCAAGAGACCAAGCCAACCAAGTCTGCACACCCACCCAAGGCCGGTCAATGGGCGATTGATGCGGTTGCTGAGCACATGTCCCGCTTTCGTCGTCAGTCGCTTCCTGCCCTGGTGGACTCTTCCGTCCAGTTGGAATCCCGATCATCTGCACAAGTCTCGCACCGTTCCAGTCTTTTGGGCTCTGTCCTCTCTGGCATGCGTCCGCCCCCGGTAGTCCCCGGCTATTCAGCCAAAGGTGATTCATACGATCATTCGTTGAGACGGCGTCCTGTGAAGAAACGAACGCCTGCCACGTCCGACTTTGTCTTGCCACCTCTGCTGGCTCTTCCTCCGGCGCCACCATATTCAGCGCCGTCCACTCCGTCATCCTCGGCGTCTTCTTGTGATGAGTGGGTGTACGATCGTCACGATCTTTACCGGCCAGCAATTGAGATCACCGAAAGCGAGGCGGAGATCTTTGGCTCGCCCAGCTCCGATAAGCCTGGCCACGAGTTCGAGTATCGGCCCAACCGAATTGAAGCGAGAGTGTTCGATCCCGAGGTGGACCATCCTTGCGGCTTTGCGACGTCGCTCCACTCTCTTCGAAAGTCAAGGGCACCATCGTCGTCTGTGTTGGAAGTTGCGGCCCCCCCCAACCTTTCGCATCAAGGAGGAGCCAATATCTTCAAGTGCGCCAACGGAAGCGCTACTCGTAGACGTCGATTTTCCAAACGCTGATGTGCCCTCATGGGAGGATGAGCCGAATGCCGAGGAGGCGGATGCTGAAGCGAGCTTTCTTGCTGAGCGGTTTTGGCGAGCCGAGGTCGAAAACTCCTTAGCGACTGCCACAGTCGACGGCCAAGAGGTGCCACGTTACTTGCCGCGTATTGCACCAACCGATGCTCCGGCGCCATCAACTCTCTCAACCGCGATCGCCGAAGAAGTAGCTGGGCACTCGGAGGAGGAAGAAGACTCCAAGATGGAGGAGTCCGACGCTAGCACCTTGGAATTGGACGACGATACCAGTGGCTCCTTGAGGACTCTGCCGACCGTTATGAGCACAGACCCATGGCCAATCATGCGGGGCGATTTGATAGCTGGTTGGGAGAGATCCTTGCCGAACTCTGACTCCTTGCGTCCGGCTGCTCAAGAGATGATGGCGGCACAGCGCGCGTTGCTGCAGACTGCCATGGAACTGCACGACCAGATAGCCTGCGGCCTTGATCAAGACATTTTGCGCGCGAAGTTGAGGCTCCTTCAGCAAGCATCTGTGGCTCTGTCCGGCAGCGTGGTGTCCTTCTCAACCAACGCTTCTCTCGAGATCGAGCAACTGTCTGGGCGCTTGGATGCATCCGAGAAGGCAAACGATTTGCTGAGCTCACGTTTGGCTGATTTAGAAGCCCAGTTCTCTGCAGTGGAAGCGTCGCGTGCTCAGCATGTGAGTGGTCTCTCTTTTGGCTTTTGGTTGATCTTCTGATAGGACCAGGAAATACTCAAGAAGATCGACACCATAAATGACATGGGCCAGATCGGGACTCTTGTGCCTTCTGCCACGGCTGTCCCGGGTTCTGTAGCATCCACCCATGAAGATCGACTGAAGAAGCTGGAGGAGACTGCCCGCGCGTGGCCACTGGTTGCTGCAAAAATGAATGATCGTCTCGGCCAGTTGGAGCAGTCATCATCAGTGGTTCAGTCTTCGGCTCTTCCACCCGCGGCGCCATCTGCCCCGGCTGAAGGAGGATGGCAGGACGAAGTCGCGTCAGATTCAGCAGTGGCATCCCCAGCTGCCGGTGGTCAAGACAACTTGCCGAGCGAGCCTGATTCGGAGGAGGATCCTTCTGGGTCTTCTCAAGTGGAGTCCCTGCCTGTTCAAGCATCCAACACTGGTGAGCAACCAAGCGCCTTGTCTGAGCACGACTAGGATGTTTATTCTCGGATGTTGGGTATCTCGGCTGACGAGCTGAAGGCCGCGAAGAATCTTCCTTTTGAACCAAGCGCCAAGTATCCCAACCGTGCTCGTTGCGGCTTCGTTGGCACAAGTCGGGTTGCATGCCTGAACACTTTGGGAAGTTGCGGAAAGCACAAAGCCGAGGAGCTCCTTCCTGCGGAACTAGAGCGAGAACGGCGGCGTCAAGTGGCGAATGGTATTTTCTTGCTGGGGGGGGGCTGGTTCCAGTCACTCGGCGAACGGCCGCTATTAAGCGAGAACGACGAGCGGCCAGAAAGACTGCTGCAGCTGACGGTGGTAAGGGATCTTCCAAGAAATCCAAGAAGTAGGAGGTTGAGCATTTGTAGTCTTGTACTGATCGAATAACTTCCATTTTGTTTGCCTTCTTTTGTCAATCGTGGGTTCCTCGAATTTGCCTAAGTTTTGAGCAATCCGCCTCCTGCGCCCGAGTTGGCGCCGTACGACTTATACAGTACGAGGTGGGCTCCATAGGTTACACCGTTGTAGCCGCTTCTTGAAGAGGCCCTTCAGGAGCGGTGGGGGCTGGGTTCAAATCATCATCGACCATCATTGCTAGCCGACTCCACCCAAGTCGGTCTCTATGGAACTTCCTCAATTCGGGGGTGGACTCCAGCAGAGCTTCAGGCTCCCAAGTCCATGGTCCATCATTGATCAACTGTACTTCTAGCTCTCGGATGCCACCATTGAGGCGAGTATTCCTCACAGCCACGGGCACCTGAAGAGGAGTCCCTGGAATGGGCTGTTGCCGACTGGTAAAGGAGGTGTCAGGCAGTAATTCTTCGTCGAAGTCGACTGGAGGCATGTCTTCTAGTAATTCAGTTGGCCTCAGGGGACTCAGTCGTCGTGTCTTCAAGCGAGAATCATGAATAGTCGTGTAGAAGCGATGGTTCGTTCCTGATTTCAAGCTTATAACTTTGACTTCGCTGGCGTAATTTTTCGGTCGATTCACCACTCTGAACGGTCCATGCCAGAGGTGAGCAAGCTTGAGCTTGACTCCTGGCTTGACTTTGTCGATATAGACCCATACTGCGTCACCCACTCTGATTCGAGTGTCAACATCAGCCGGGAGTCCTTCATTGTGTCGTCTGGCTCGTTCTTCCACAGCTTGTTTGACCAGTAGACGGGCCATGTCCATGCAATGAGCGTGTTGGTGGTAAAGTTGCAGTCTCCATTCATATGAATCCAAGTTGGCGTCCGTCTTCACGGATGGTAAACTAGCCATCATGGTGGTGTACGGATCCCACCCATGCATCAGGAAGAATGGGATCTCCTTCCTGGTGGCCGACACTGAGGTGTTCAGGGCAAAGACCATTCGTTCGGCTACGTCGTCCCAGTCTCGTTGGTGTGGGTCCTGGATGTACAATTTCACCATCCTTGTGATAGTCTGGATTCCTCGTTCAGCGGTACCATTGGCTTGAGGTCGGTATGCAAAGGTAGGAGACTGACTCTGACCGTGCATTGCTGCAAAGTGTTTAATACCTCACTCATGAAACTGGGTTCTCTGTCATGTCTGAGCTCTCTGCAGGCACCAAACCTTCTGAAGACCGCCTCTTCGTATGCTTGAGCAATTGTGTGGGCATGTCTGTTTGGTGTAGCCTTGACCATGATCATCGCTGTAAATATATCTTCGAAGAGGACTAGTTGAGTGTTTCCGCGGAAGGACTTAGGGAGGCCTGTTCCAATGTCGAAGCATACGATGTCCATGGGTCTTTGCGGCAGAAGATTGCCTGGGGATGGTGCTTTGATGTGCAGTGAAGGAGCGCCAGTAGCGCAAGTTTCGCAGTTTTCGCAGTAAGTTTTGGTATCAGCATACATCGAATCCCAGTAGTAGAAGGCTTTGGCTTTAGCGAAGGTCTTCATGAACTTGAAATGTCCTCCTTGGACTTCATCATGACATTGCTGGAGGATTTCAGTCACTAGGGATCGTGGTATGACTAGTGACCAAGTGAGTTGAGGAGTCGGACTCCGTTTGGTTGACCAGAGGAGTCGGTAGAGGGCTCCTTCTTCGCATATATCGAACTGATGCACCGTCTTGGCCATTTGTTGACATTCTCGTTGGGATAGACCGTCAAACTCGCCTCTGATGTACTTCTTCATGTTGGCCCATATCTTTTCTCGATCTTGTTCGCGGGATATTCGTTGAAGGCGGATATGTGCCAGGGTGTCGGACTCTTGTCTTTGGGCTACTAGAATGGTTCCGCGTGAGGCCGTGATCGCAAAAATTGATGGGGGGGTATCGCCAGGCTTACACACGACGCCACTCCGAGACCGAGACGACGCCGCAGTGGAGTCAGGTTGAGCCAAGTATTGTAGGTGCTCCGGGAGTGGAAATCGGATGTCGTGGACAAGGTGCGGCAGCCAGTTTAAAGAGTGCAGTAAATCGAGCGTAGAGGGGTCAGTCACCTCACCTGTCGTCCGGTCGGTTAAGCCTTGTGAAGCCAGGTAATCGGCTGCACCGTTCCACACGCGTTTCACATGATGGAATGACGGACTGGCAAGCTGGTTGTTGAGCGTGTGAACTTCAGCAAGCAATATCTGCAAGTGGGGCTTGGTACACCTCATCCGATTGAGTACCTGCTGGATAACAAGCCGTGAATCTCCAAAGACTCGGACGCTGGTGAGGTGGAGGCGGATAGCTGCTGATAGTACCGCGAGGAGACCTGCATATTCGGCCCCATTGACTGTAGTGTCTGTGACAACGCCATATCCGGCCCATAGGATCTTCCACTCGGGTAGCTGCCACAGGATCGCACCAAAACCACCCACTCGTTCAGAAAATTTGATGGAGCCGTCAAATGTAGCTATGACAGCGGACTCTTCGGCGGTGAAACACGGTAGGCTCTGTTGCACTAGAGTCAGAGATCTCGTGGACTTCAAAGGGGTGTATACAGGGAGCGACGTTGAATAACAGCGCGTATGAGCTTTTTGATTGGCCACGAAATTGGACTTATATGGCCAATCATATCGAGCTAATCAAACCCTTGAATAAAAATACGACAGCTGGTTCATTGACAAAATATAAATTATAGCAATTTATTTGTTGATAAGAGGAAATTCACATAGATGATTGTTGAAACAACGAAACAGTTAACAAAGGTCACAAGGTATTAAAGGTAGCATATTTAAATCATGCAGAACTTCAAGAAGGAGAATTCGTGCATCCATTCAAAGGTTAGACATCTCATCCCAATTTTAAAAATGGATAAAATAATAAATACTTTAATCAATATAATACGACATATTTTATTTTAAATACCTTGTTTAAAATATCACAATATCCTGCAACCAGTCGTTCTTTTATACATCATGTTCTTTCAATCAGGCGCTATGTTTCTACTGTGCTTTACCTCTACGCCGATTCATGGACACCAGATCAATTCACTTCCCGATTTCCTGTCAAACAGTCTCTCGTACACCATGCTCGTCTTAATCCCTCTTCGGGGGGGGTCTGCCCCAAGCCAGCGACATCGCTACCCTACACCTTGGTTCTCTAGGACACAGTTCCCCGCGAGAATAGACCAGGGCAACAGGTCAACAGTGCTACTGTCGTTTGGAAATCCAAAGTTATCTTTGGGTGGGGTACCCAGACTTTACAGTCCCGGACACCATCGAGACCCCATCCGGATAAAATATTAATGGTCGAGGGATTTACACGATGAATAATCTCAGGAAAGTTTATACTCACAGAAAATAAAGTTTACACAAATATAGATTTTCGTCGTCTAAATCATTCATCAAAATCACTTTCACTTCCGAAATCGCTTCCATCTTCACTCTCGTCGAATGGACTGTCTTGATCACCATCAGCGACATTCAATTCATGGAGGTAGTCATGCAATTTTCCAACTTCTCTCTCAGCAACTCGGATGCATCCATAGATTGTGGAAGGCTTCAGTTCATCGAATGCAGCTCTGAGGCGTACCTCCACGTCTTTGAATTTTGTTGACGTGGAGTATTGACGACCAACGGTGCCTTTAACGTTGGCCCAAACCAATTCAATTGGCTGTAGGTTGGAAAAATGGGGTGGAGTGAACACAACACGGTGACCAGCAGCTTCTGCCATCTGAACAACGACAGGTTTAACGTTTTGAATGATGAACGAGCATAACTTCTCCCAAAGATTGACTTCATTTCATTCTCCTCGAATGTAATCCCGTACTTTGTGCAAGCAGCTTGCAATATAGACTTCCGATTGCCACGTTTTGGGGTGTCAACTGGGAGCCCTTTATGGTAGGATGCATTATCCATTACAATACAAGCTCGTTGAATTCCTTCATTCACCAGACTTGTCAACAAACGACCGAACCATGCAACAAAATATGAATGGTTGAACATAGCATGATAGTCTTTGGTTTCTTTTTTGCCCATCTTCTTGCCACCTTCAAAAATATCCAATCCAAGCACACGAGATCTGGACTCTCCACCATCCACAATTGCAGCAACGAAACAATATCGCCGCCCTTTCTGGTTTGCGCGAACATTGGTGTCCATTGGATCATTCGGGTCAAACAAACTATCTTGGAGTTGGCAATAATGATAATGAATGAATGATTCGTCGAGATAAACCATCATAGGTCCATCCAGATCATTCAAGCAGTGGTGTATATCCAAGACGTACAAATCGCGTAATTGAGCATGTTTGGCTGATAGGTGGTAGCCGCTGCTTGGCTTTTTCCCCCGCTTGAAGCCCAGGTGACATAAAAATCGGCGAACTATGCGTAAAGCAGATTGTACAAAGTGGTTGCACGTTGAATCCACATTGAGAAGTCCCATTTCAATCAAAAAAGCCATAACATCGTTAGCTACTGTCCGCTCGCGAGCGAGTCGACGTTCACGAACAAATGCTTGGACGGATGAGACTACGTACGGGGTGCGTGGTATGATGGATGCGTGATTTGTCTTGTTTGCTGGCGCCTGCGCAACGGAGACCGTTCCAGTCGCCATGAATTCCCCCCACACTCGCTTGACCTTGTCGTCACCCCGTCCAAGAATCGAGGCCACAGTGACACTGGCCCCAGGCTCTCCAGACTTGCGAAAATGGGCTTGGAGCATGATGATGTCGAGTTGTTCTTCACGGGTCAAAGCTCTTGGACGTTGCTTCTTGACAAGAGCGACGATTGCTTCGTATTCTTCTTGGGAGAGCTTCGTCATTTGCAACCAAATTGATAATGACTGGAGGCTGAAAATTCGAGAGGTTTGTTGAATGTTCTTTTCCTTTAGAAATTTATATTTCTAGACTTGTCAAAAACATTAAATAGTACAGGTTATTGTGTTTTACAATGAGTTTTGACAATCATTCAGTCTTATTTTTGATGATTTCAGACAGGATATGAAGTTTTAGAAGAATCAAAGATCAGAGAACGACCTACCTTTCGATATCTCAAAACCATACAAAAAAAAATTAAAATTGATGAAAAAATGGTGAAGTTATGCTAAAATGGGGTCTCGATGATGTCCGGGACTGTTAGTAAAAAACTCTTCGGCGGGATATCATTTTAATTTTAATAAATCTTTTTTTGTTCTGTGTTCTAAAATGGTGTTTACTTTCCTAAACATCATTTTAACTCATTTTAAATAATATTTAGAATTGAAAATTTGTTTTAAAACTAATTTTCAATTCTGATTTATAAAGGCATTGTTTAAAATCAAAGCTTTTATAATTCAGAATTGAAAATCAGTTTAAAAACAAATTTTCAATTCTTTTATATTTTAGAAAAGGAATCTCTTTCTAAATTATAAAAGAACCTATTTAAAAAAGAACTCAAGAGTTCTTAAAAGAGAAAAAGAACATGTATATTAAAGTTGAGATTTGAATCGACAAAGCCTTTTTGAAACTCGCTCGCACTTCATCTTCGGATATCATGCTCCAAGCTCGAATGGCCCTTTCTATCATAACAATTCGCTTTTCTTTTGCAGTTGTGGCTGTGACATCAGACATGATCCACAAATCTCGCAAGTGTTGCTTGAAAGGCCCCATGATAGAAACATCTAATGGCTGGCAGTGCGAGGTACTGTTGGGGGGGGCAGAGGGTAAAGTACACTTCCAAGTTCGTCACCAATGATGCGTTCGCTTTCGTTGCTGACATGACAGTCAAAATTGTCCACCAAGAGAACAGATGGATCCTCAATGTTGTCCGCAAGTACATCGCGCAGATACCTCTTCCACACATTTCCATTCATCCACGCCTTCTGTTGCATGTAATAGAAATGACCAGCTGGGTAGCTGTCAAACTCGTTCTTCTCAATTGAGCCACCATCAACACCGCGAATGATAAACACAATTGGCAGTTTCAGACCATCGGCACGCACTGTGAGTAAAGCTGTCATTCGACTTGAATGCTTGTCACCGGACGCAACATAACTTCCACCACCACGAACGGCCCATATAGTCTTGGGATACATGTCGAAATAAATGCCAGTTTCGTCAGCATTGTACAAACAGTTTGTTGGCAAGTCACCATGCTTCTCAGAGAATTCTGTGACGAAGGCACGTCGCGTCTCTTCAAGATCGATTTGTGTCTTCTTTTGACGACAGATGCGCTGACGAGTAAAGTCGTGGCGATGAGCGAAGTTTTGGAGAAGACGAAGCAAGGATTTATAGCCAGATGATCTTGTTGTAACATATTCCTGAAGCCCAGTGTTGTGATTCACGCGGAGGTAATTGATAAGGTGAGCGGTCGTCACGGCCTTCTCTTCACGTCTTAAGTCGCGGACATAAATTGCAAGTTCGTAGCTGTCAGGGACGATTGGCTTGGCCCCACAGTTGCCAGTATTCTTCTTTCATGCCTTTGAGCCTTTGAAATTTTTCAACTTGTCAGTGTCACGAATCCATTCACGAAAGGAACTCTCGTTCCACCCGGTAATTCTTGCGGCTTCGCGAACAGATGTGCTTTCAGCGATGGAAACAGCGCGCAACTTCTCAGCCACGGTAGGTCTGGCACGTCGAGTCTTGGTAGCATTCATCCGAGGCTATCAATTTTCGCGGATGTCAAATTCAAAAGAATGGGAAATTGTGCCGCGAAAAATTTAGCCAATAAAATTTTGTTATCAGAAATAAAGATCTATGATTGGTCAATTCAAATTTAATTATGCCACGCTGTTATTCAACGTCGCTCCCTGTAGTGTAAGATCTTCTATTGTAGAGTCTGATGGCGGGCAAAGTGAGGAGGCCAGCATCATCGGGATGCCATCGAGTCCTTGAAGGTTGGAGGAGTCCACCACTTGAATTGTCCATGGAAATAACATTGCAGCCCAGGAGAGGTGGTCAGTGCGTCCTTGTTTGTCTTTTGGGATCCAATTGATGATAGCATGCTTGGAGTACACTGTCAACGTGTTGTTCCGTAGCTCATAGAAGCAGATCTTGAGGGCGTGTAGTAGAGCCAGGATCTCCCTTTCCCAGTGTTCGTAGCGAGGTTCGCCACCTTTGAGGACACGTCCACAGAGTCGCACTGGATGGAGGAGTCCATCATGCTCTTGACAGAGGGTGGCTGATATAGCCCAATTCGTGACGTAAAGTAGTACGTGGAAGGGAAGGCTTGGATTAGCGTGCTTGAGGACTGGAGTGCTAGCGTTAGCGCGCTTGAGCTCATCAAAAGCAGCTAGAGCGGCTGAGGAGACCGACCCTTGTCGTAATTGGTCATCTGGTATCTCGTATAAGCAACTGGCCTTGATGGAGTAGTTTTCGATAAACCTGGAGTAAATGTTGATGAATCCCAGAAAGGACTGCATGGCTCGAAGCGACTTAGGGAAAGGCATCTGGAGGACTTGTTGGAGTCCTCGAGGTTTGGCATGGATTCCCTCCCGTGAGATAAGATGCCCCAAGAAATCGACCACTGATTTCCCAAACTTGCTTTTGACGGCGCTGATGCTGATGTTGAAGTAGGTTAATCGTTGCAGAATGCGATCTGTGAAGGCACGTAATAAGCATCGTCATGGCCAAACTGAGGAGGAAGTAGATGACAAAGCGCGGCACTTGCTTCAACCCAATCCAGTGGTAGATCTTGCCGTCCCAATGCAAGTTGAAAAACTTGGGCGTCCCCGCATCGATGAGTGCAATGACCATGCTGCCGACGAGGACGACAAGAAGCACGATAAATGCTCGCCACCATCGCGCTTTGTGGACTTTTTTCTTGAGCTCGTCCGAATTGTCAGCGACAACCACCTCCAACTCGTACTTGATTCGACAGGTTGGGCAATGCGTCATGCAATTGTACGTGAATGACGTGGCGCGCCAATTGTCCAGGCACTTCCGATGGACGTACGTTGGACAGGAGCACGGTGCGATGAGCTCCATCGGGCTATTTTCCTCACCGCTTGTCGAGTCCATGCAAATATAGCAATGGGGCAATTCATTGTCGTCGATTGAGCTTGGATGGTCGCGGCGATCGATCCAGCGTTGTCAATTTTCGTGTTTTCGGGCACTGATGCAGACTTGATGGTCTCCGCTTTCGTCTCCATTGTCATTGCTGAGTGCTTCCAATTCTAAAATGACGAAGCGATCAATGAAGAGTGGAGTAGAGGCGGCCTTCAGTCTGGTACTACGTACTACACTTGGAAGATTACCCACCAAACAATCCACTGTTATGTTCACCTGCACCATTCTGAAGCCTCCCGACAAAAAATTAATGATCACCACGTCGTCTGGGCAATCTCAATTGAAAGAAGACACGGAATGGAATCGTTCAAGGTCTTTGGAAGCATCGTAGAAGCAGTAGATGCCTTGAATATGGCCTTGGCAAAGTTCACCATATTGTGGTGCACCGACAGACGGTGGGACTTTTGGGCGAAAACCGTGTCGTGCATTTTGAAGTTTTCATTGCTAGCCAGACAAAATTGCGAGACAACGAACGAGTCAGAGGCCATCCAAGTCCTCAGTCTCAGTCCAGCAGCATCTCAAAAATATTGAAAATGCAGGACTGTATCAAGTCGATAGGTCCGCTTGACCAGGATCACGATGTCACGCTTTGTTTCTTGTAAACTAGCTAGAAGTCTCAGAGTGGAGTAAAAAGATGGCGACAGGCCAGAACATTGGCGTTGGGGTGGTGCCGGAATGACAAACCTGGTGTGGAGCTGTCGGGACGATGTTTGAAATAGGTGTCAGATTGAACTTGATCGACTCGTCACGGTGCCCATGGACAAAATTCTCCATTGATAACATACATCAGCCAAGACACCGTTGAGGAGGTATGGAAGTTCCTCCGCGGCAAATTCTTTGTCCCCCCCCGTCGAGGGGTCTCAAGCCCCAAGATGGAAAATAAGATGGTTAGATAGTTTATTATACCGCTGTGGGTAAAGACAGCGGCCGCAAGTTTTTAATGCGGCTCTGTTGAACTTGGAGTGCTCGAATGCGCCGTTCGCCGCGTCTGTCGACGACACTGCCGACTCCTCCAACAATTGCAATGAAGATGAGGACCAGACCAGCCACAACCGCGCAAACGAGGATGACGCCGATCAGGATAATTGCAAATTCGCCACAGTCTCCACTGCAGTCGCATCCATTGCAACCGCAGCAAACTCCACTGTTGGGGCCATCAATGTCCAAAACACAGCACTGAGTTCTATCACAGCCGTAGGCGCATCCGTCGCAAACGCCATTGTACCAGCACCACCGAATGAGGATGACGAGGCACGTAATGAGCGCCGTCATGGCCAAACTGAGGAGGAAGTAGATGACAAAGCGCGGCACTTGCTTCAACCCAATCCAGTGGTAGATCTTGCCGTCCCAATGCAAGTTGAAAAACTTGGGCGTCCCCGCATCGATGAGTGCAATGACCATGCTGCTGACGAGGACGACAAGAAGCACGATAAATGCTCGCCACCATCGCGCTTTGTGGACTTTTTTCTTGAGCTCGTCCGAGTTGTCAGCGACAACCAGCTCGAATTCATACATGTTTCGACAGGTCGGGCAATGCGTCATGCAATTGTACGTGAATGACGTGGCGCGCCAATTGTCCAGGCACTTCCGATGGACGTACGTTGGACAGGAGCACGGTGCAATGAGCTCCATCGGGCTATTTTCCTCACCGCTTGTCGAGTCCATGCAAATATAGCAATGGGGCAATTCATCATCGTCTTCGGCTTGAGCTCGGATCACCGAGGCGATCGATCCAGGGCTTTCGAGTTTGGAATATTCCGGCGCTGGTTCAGGCTTGACGAGATTGTCTTTTGTCTCCATCTCTTCTGTTGTCTGCTTCGTTTTAAAAATGACCAAGTGATCGTTGAAGAGTTGTGTAGAGGTTGTGTTGACAGCGTGAGTCTGGTCCAACTGCACTTTGTGAAATTGCACCAAACTTTCAACTTTTCACCAGCGCGATCTTCTCATCGCCACATCGTCGGGGCTATCTCAATCGAAAGAAAACAAGATGAGGAGTTGTTTCAAGCCATTTAGAGCTTCTAGAGGCAGTAGAAGCCTTAGAAATGGCCTTGGCAAAGTTCACCTTATTGTGGTGCACTACTGTATTGTGGGACACTAGGGTAATGTCACCATCATATATTTTCAAGTTTTCAATCCCAGCCAGACAAAAATTGCGAGACGACAAAAGATTCAGAGGCCATCGACGCGTTGGCATGTCTCCAGCTCATGGTTGTCATCCAAGCAGTCGGTACTCCAAGCACACGGTCTCGGTCAACTTGTTGGAAAAATGAGTGACTTCTGTAATGTTAGTCGAGTTGTACAGAGTGCTAATAGCAAGCATCACGGCATTAGAACCAGGAAAACGAGACCAAGACGCTCATAGTTGAGTAAAAACACGAAGACAGTACGAAGACAGTGGAGAAGATTGGCGTTTGGGAAGGGTTCGCAATGGTAAACTTTGCGTGGAATGGGTGAAATATGGCTTGGGCCGTCGGGACGATATTTAAAATAGGGCCCAATTGAACTCGATCGACTCGTCACGCGTTAACCTGATGATGGTCTCCATTGACAGCATAGATTAGACTTGAGGCGTCGACCAAAGACAACATGGAAGTTGCTCTCCGGCAAATTCTATGCCCCCCCAGTCAAGATGGCGTCGTCGTCGTTGCTGGAGACTACTTTGCGGTTCGAGCAGGTTGTGGTGACTTTGTAGACCCCTTGAGGTGATTGACGACGCCACTAGGCGAAGAAAAGGGCAAAGAAGAGATTGTAAATTAAACAGCAGTCACTGGAAAAGGTCGTAGGTTTCGAATCCTGGTTTGAGTGACTTGGAGTTGTCAAATCCGCCGCTCGCCCTGTCGATCGACGACGCTGCCGACTCCACCGATGACTGCGACAAAGAGGATCACAAGGCCAAACGCAACCACAACCGCAGCGACCACCACGATCACGATCACATCGGCTTCGTCGTTGAAATCACACGAGTTGGTTTCGCAGCACAGATCGATGCTGTTCACACAGATAGCGCAGTCGACGTAGTTGAGATTGTTGACGCAGGCGTAGCAGCCCACTTGGCAAACGCGTTCATGCCAGCACCATCGAATGCAAAAGACGACGCAAGTGATGAACGCCGTCATGGCCAAGCTCAGGATAAAGTAGATGATAAAGCGCGGCACTTGCGTCAACCCGATCCAGTTGTAGATCTTGCCGTCGAGTGCATTCCAATCCAAGTGGAAAAAATCGGGCAGGCCTTCGTCCATGATCGCAATAAGCACGCTGCCGACGAGAACAACAAGCAGCACGATGAAAGCTCGCCACCATCTTGCACGGAAGAGCTGCTTTTTCAGGTCGGCTGTGTCGACGGACTGAATCGAGTCAAACATGTAGTTGCTTCGGCAGGTCGGGCATTGAGTCATGCAATTGTACGTGAACGACGTCGTGCGCCAGTGGTCGAGGCACTTGCGATGGACATAAGTGTAGCATGAACACGGCGCAATGAGCTCGTCGGGACTATTTTCCTCGCCAGTGCGAGAGTCCATGCAGATATAACAGCATGGCAAATCGTTGTTTAGCTCCGCTTGGGCTTGAATAATCGATGCAATCCTGCCGGGGCTCTCGAGCTTCTTGTACTCCACTGCAGGTTCAGGCTTGCCTTCGATGACCTCCATCGCGACCAGTACCGCGACTATTCAAAAATGGCAATAGATACCTCGTATGTTATTCTGAATGCGATGTGGAGGAATCGGTGGGTGAAGAATAAACTGAGTCATCCCTGTGAAATGCCACCATCCATCCAAACAACTTTGAATGCAAGTGACGGCTGCAAGCCCCCCGTCCCCCATGATGATTTACATCATTGGGTTGGGAGTGCGTAGCTTTAAAAGCATGGTTTGGAACCGTCCTTGGTGATACTCTGAGCTAGGAGGACAGCCTCGATATGGAGGCAGCTCCATGTCTTGGGGGGCGACAATCAGCTTTTCCCGTTTGGAGGGTTTCACTCGCGCGATGCAGGTGAAAATGTCACCAAAATTAAATATGAAAGGGAATATATAACATTGTACAGGTATTAATTTTAAAGTTCCTGAAGACAAGGTAGGAAGAAGTGCACAATGCAGGCAACCAATCTGGAGAGTACTCGTATATAAAAAGCTGCCTGCGGAACAGCTTGGTTTAAGCTTTGTCTTTAAGTAGAGTCTCATATGTGATACCAATCTTGGGTTGAAAAGTTAAAAACCCAGTACAGTATACAGAATGGTAAATTACGACTCTCGTGTCTTCATGATTGATTGTGCGTAGTTGATGGACAGTGCAAGTCAACCTTGACCTTACCCGTAAACCATATAGAAATTGCAGTGTTTCAAGGATATATAATCGACCATGAGAGAGATTGAATGTATGAACTAAAAAAGCATCGGCATTTGGCACTCGAAGCGGCACGAATGCAAATCACAGCGAGAAAGAAGAGGAAGCAAGTGAAATCTGCGTAACTTTATTGACCGAATGAGTATTCTATTATAACGTTAGTGCCTTTGACGGTAATTTCGCTGAAACGATGACCAAGGGCTTGCATGGTACAGAATCCAAGTCTGACTGTTATTGTTTATATTTATACATTTAGAAAGGGGTAATATTTATACAGACTTTAGTACAGTAGTTTATCAAGCACAACATGTTTCACAACATCCATGGACAACTTTGGTCCGTTTTGAATCTAAAACGACTCATCAAGGTTCACCAAGCACAATACGAGGACATTCATAGTCGGCTCAGGGTCTTGGTATAATAACTGCTAGTTCCTCTGTCAGTTAGCTTCAACTACAACCGTTGTAGTCGATACAGTTGTCGTCGATTGTGATTACAAAAGCTTTCGTTGGGCCAAGTCGAGGAAATATTCGTCCTGTCAGCTCAGTTTGGTGTGCCTTTGATCCGTCTGTCGTATAAGAGCCCCCGAGGGATGTTTCGCCGCCTTGCCCACGTGAGCCACATGGGGAGGAATCTTCAATTTCATGGAGCCCTCCGTCGAGTTAGATACTGTAACGTTAGATGCTTGTTGAACAATCCAAATCGACGCGCCACCATCGAGGCAAAAAACAGGTTTTTCTTCATGACCAACAACCAATTTCATCAAGGTTTTCGAGCAAATATGCATGCAAAAGCCTATACACCATAGCGAGAGGTCTCAAGTTTCGAACACGAGTTTGTTGGACTTGGAGCTGTCGAATGCGTACTTGTCGTTGCCAATCGAAGGCACAGGCAAGCATGCCAATGAAGACAAAGTACAAAATGACAAAGCAAACGACCAAGGCCCATAGCGCGAAGAGCACAAGCACGTATATCACAAAGCAAACGATGTCAAAATCCACTTTACGACCGCGGGATTTGTTGGCCAGGCTTTCTTTCAGGCGATAGTAGCCATAGCTGGAACATCCTTGAGGCCAGCACGACCGACTGCAATGGAGAAGACTCATCACAACTGCAGTTGCAACTGAATTGAAGAGCGCAAAGAGCACAAAGTAAGGAATTTTTGTCGAGTCGAACCACTTGTAGATCGTGTCGTTGACTGTACTCCCCTGCCAGCGAAATAACTTGGGTTTGCCTGAATTTGTAAGGATCGAACTGCTGAGCACAACCACAATAAGCAAAACCAATCCTCGCCATAAATTCACTCGGTCGATTTTTTTCTTGAGGGCGTTTGGATTTGAAGAAGCGACCGGTTCCAGTTCATATTTGATGTGGCAGGTTTGGCACTCTGTCATGCTATGGATGGCAAACGCTGTGGATCGCTTCTTGTCGAGGCAAGTGCGGTGGATATAAGTTTGGCAGGAGCATGGCGCGATTGACTCCGTCGCGAGGTTTTAAATGGTGCCGTGAGGTTGGTTGCAAACGAAGCATAGTGGCGTCACGTCATAAGGTTGGGTGTCCATGGTCGGCGTGATTTGGCCACCATTTTCGAGGCTGTGATAGTCTGACGTTGGGGCCATCTTGACGTCAAATGTGTTAATGGTGTTGTGCATTTTAAAGAATGAAGAGAGTAGTGATTTGAACAGCCAACATGAGATTATGACAACAGATCGAACGATTAGGTGTCAATGTGGTCACATAAACTTTGAAAATTAATAACTGTTGAAATATGATAATGACAAATATATACGATTATGGTGTAAATGTATTGTAAACACGAAGACATTGCGATCTCAATGAGAAAACCAAGCTGTATGATGACATTAGGCTCACTAAATCGTAGTAGAGTATGTTGTAGTATGAGCAGCTACAGCTGTGTTGCTCTGGAAATTTAGTCTATCGATCGAAAAACTGAAGGCACTCTCCGGTCGATTCAAGCTGCTTTGCATCTTGGCGACTTGACAGCCTGTGAGCGAGGTAGGTATATGCAATGGTTAATGCTTGCAAAAGAGCTCTGAATAGAAAATATTCAAGTAGACAATATGAGTACGAGAGTTATCACGATTTTGTATTGAGGTGGACGTGGTCAAGTCTGTCGGAAACAAGTTCCACAAATACTACCACCAGTTCTACTTTGAATGAAACTATGTAACAAAGCTTGTTGGTGTTTCGTCTGCCGGCATTTCGTTCAACTTATCCCTTCGCGGGCGACTGATTTGGTTCAAAAGTGCACCACATTTCAATACATATTTCAAATGAAAAAGTAAGTAATATCACACATATGTCATTGTACTTTATGGAATTCGAAGAAACAATTCCTTTTCTTCGACAAGCAAAGAGGCACATGGCAGAAGGCGCATTCAATGTTCGTTTGTGGTCCTTGGTCCTTGGTGTTGGATCTTTTCAATCTGAAGCGGCAGTAAAAGCATCGCAGTCGAGTCTCGGTGAACATGGAAAAATGTCCAGCTGGATGAAGGCGGCAAGCTGGCAGTTCAAGCATTTTCGTTGTGACGTATGTTGCCTTCGTAGGAACCTCAGTTTTGTCCATGTTGGAAGCAGGTTGCCTGCAACGCTTCCTTGTTTGATGATTTGTTGTCCCATCAAGTATGAGATCCCAGGCAAGCTGCAAACGAAAGTCTTTGTGAGATAACTTAACATGTGCATTGTGCAATTTGAAAATTTGATAAGCATTGATCACAGTTATGTCCAACAGCCAAAAAAATATTGGGAGCCAGGTACGATTCGAAATCAATTGCAATGAGTAGTAGCTGCGTAACTGGTCGCATATATCAACCCCATTCATGTTGTGGTTGTAGTCGTCGATAACCTTTGGAATACTCAAATGCTTTATTGGTTCACTGCCAAAAACTCGACGGACAGTTAAACCATTCGTTGATGTCTCACGGGGACGACGTCTAGGTCGAACAATGAACCATTCGTCACTATTCGTGTCGTGGATAGTAGAGCATTTGGACAGGGCCATTGTCCATCCAAAATACCACAAGAACATCACGAACAGCCTTGGTTTTCAGAGTATTCCAGTCAAATTTCAACGCCTTTTGACCACGAAATTTCATATCATTGGGATATTGACGTGAATTCGACCTCACAGTACCACAACAACCAATGCCAAGATCTCGCAGACACTGAAACAATGGTATGCTAGAGTAAAAGTTGTCCATATACAAGTTGAATGCTTTGTTTGAAAACGGCAATTGCTGTACTAAATGCATGACAATGTTTCCAGTGTCACTGAGATTTTCATATCTGGGTACTTGAATTGGTTCAACTCGGGATGCCAATTCGAATGCATAACAATAACCATGTCCACACAACGCAATAACCTTGAATCCCTCTGAAACTGGCTTGTTTTCATTCGAACGGTATGAACACTCCTGCCAGAAAACCGTATCATCATTTCATCAACGCTGACGTTTGAAGCAGGAATGTAATACTGCTTGAATGATTTTTTGACATTTGATATGAGTGGCTCCAGTTTTGAATCCCATTGTGGTGAGGAAAGTCCAGGGTCTGATATGTGTAAGAATCGACGAATTTGCTTGAATCGGTCACGTGCCATGCAGCTGCAAAAAGGATAACGCGGTGCTCGGGGATCTTGTCTCCAGCACTCGGAAGGAACGACGATTTGATGGACGCCCATGAATATTACAATTGCAAACCATACTTTCAGTTCATTTGAAGTCACAAACGTCCATGATTGAACCCCAGACGCGACTGCATATTTGTTCGTGTTCATTGCTATGGATTCGATGTCATTTTGGGTGAATAACAGTTTGAATATCGATAGTGGTCGCAAGAATTGAAGACGCAAGTCTAATGGCAAGGCTGCACGCTGATGATGTGTGGTAATGGGCTTTGAAAAGGAACATATCCCAGATCGTTGTCTACTAGAGTAGGGGCATTGGTTTCATCGGTATCGGAGTCGTCTTCATCATTCAGAATGAATCCATCCACCGCCATACGGTGTAGAGTGCTCGTGACATCCATAACTTCGACTTGGATTGTATAATCGTCATCAATGGGTGCATCGCGTGTATCAGACATCGTTAAATGGCCATAACGCCTTTGCTATGTCCTATTTTTAGCATCTCTCTAGACGTTTTGGAACTGAAACCACAGGGATTCCAGTGCTATCTCTATGGCTGAACAAATCAGCGTGGTGAAAATTGTATGATTCAAATTGTAATCCGAACAGTGTATCTGGTGCAAATTTGCACCCGCCGTCTGCGAAGGGATAGCTTGAAAGTGAAATCGGCACATTGTAAAAACATGACCTTGCGGAGTTCTCCTTATATTATATATACTGTGATAATACATACAAATCCTTTACAAATGTATATTTCTTTGAAATGTTGAGTCTGCAAACCAAAACTGGAATTTCAACACGAGGTTTCGTTCAAAGGCTTGCGTATCCAGTTTTCTCTCGTTTTCCATCATATTTGACATCTAAATTGCTCTCTGGATTGACAAGAGCTCAAGATGAGAGTGATGCACTGAAATACTGACGACACGCACGACAAACAAGTTGAATTTGAATATTGTGCGTTTGATACAAAATTGTGAGGAACGGTTTGAATCGCCGAGGTTTCGAATCCGCATCGAACGGGCATCTCTGATTGGCTAGAATTAAAAATTAAAAAATTAACCCAATCATAATCGAGCAGCCACCTAACTCACGCAAAACACACACTAATATTATTTTACAGAGGAAATAGCTTGAATCTGAACTGAAAAGTGCATCCGAGAACTCTCTAGTAGAGAGTTTTCGGTCCTGTTCGGTGATGAGATCAACTCAGGTTTTTGGGTCAAAACATATGGAAAAAGGGCCAAAAACCAGGTTTTCGATGGTTTCACCGAACAAGAATTTTTGGGTTTTGGGACATCGCTACATTGCCCCAGTGTCATTGCCCCACTGAAAACCTGATTTATAATTTCTACCTCTGGAGCATTGAGCTGGGAGAGCCAGTTTGAGACCATGAGGTCAGGTGGCAACTGTATTTGCCCCAAAACTCCAACTTTTTGTGATCTTTTTTCACCGAACAGGTTCTAAAACCTGTATAAAATTGTTCTCAAGATTTAGTTTGCCCCAAATACACGTTGGTACACACATGGGTGATCTGAATCTTGTACTACCGGTATTATAGTACTACATACTACAGTGCGCGACGCAATGATAGGTGCACCACCTAAATCGGCGCTCTCAAGTCAAAACTTTGCCATATCCAGTCCAATTCTTCTCCAATTTTGATATTTTCTTCCAATCAATGAGATCTATCTGGACATGTGACTACAACACTGGGGTTCCAAGTGCATCACCATCGACAATGCAGAGCAGCCTGTGTATACTTCGACGCAATGATAGGGACATACAAAATTCAAAATATAAAATAAAATTGACTAGTATTTTATTTTATCACCACCACGAGCATATACCTTCAAACAGCGGCAAGTCATCGAGTTAGCCAGCGTTTGAAAGTAGTCTTGCTCGATTTCATTCCACGACTGGACAATTTGGTTCTTCAATTGCGCCCTTGAAGTGAACTCACGTCGTCCATTGTCATAGACCTTTCGCGACAAATGAGCCCAGGCATTTTCGATCGGATTCAAATCCGGCGAAAGCGCGGGCCATTTCATGACTTCAACTACATTTTCTTCAAAAAAGACCTTGGTTGCATGGGAGCAGTGGATGCTCGCATTGTCTTGCTGAAAGACAAAATCGGTGCCATGGTGCAGTTGAGCAAAGAGTACCATAAACTCAGAGAGCAAATAGATATAGCTCTCTGAATCTTGACGATCTTTAAGAAAAACGACATCGCTTTTGCCGCTCCAACAAAAGGAGGCCCAAATCATAACGCTGCCTCCTCCTTGCTGCCTCTTCAGTCGCTTTTGCTTGGGAACACGCTTGTCGCGCCAGTAGCGATGATAACCGTCGGGCCCATCCAAGTTAAATTTCTTTTCATCCGAAAAGATAACACTTTTCCAGGACTCTCCTCGAGTTACGTTCTCTTGAGCCCATTGAAAACGAGCTTGCTTGTGTGCGTCAGTGAAGGCTGGAATTGATTCACGATACGTGCTCTCTATATACTCAGTGTTTTGCAGAACTCGTTGCACAGTTCGTGTATGTACATCTAATTTCAAACCTGCCTTAATTTCGGACGCGCTCTTAAGATCAATCGTTGCTTCACGTTGAATCTTCGCTATAGTTCGTTCGCTAAGCTTTGGCTTCGGGCCCGTTGAACGTGCCTTGCCATACATGGCGGGATTCTTGAGGACATTGCACACGGCGTTGGGTGAGCAGCCGACCTGCTTGGCAATCGATCGGTGCGAATGTCCGTTGGCGCGATGGGCGATGATTTCACCGACTTATCGCTCTGTGAGCCGCTTGCCTCTCCCCATCAAATTAATAAATGCCAGATTTCACCCTATATATTGAATTTGGTATGTCCCTATCATTGCGTCTCTGTATAGAAAAGCTGATCTGCACACGGTTGGCTACGATCAATCGGAATTTCAGTGTTGTAGTCACATGTGTAGATTGCTCACTCCGATTGGTTGTACATGTCAAAATTTGAGAATATTTTGATAAGATTTGGCGAAGTTCTGAATTGAAAACGCCAAAATTGTCGATGCACCTATCATTGCGTCGCGCACTGTATTAATAGTATACATTTTCGAGATACAGTGTTTCGTCTGGATCTGAAACCAGATTTTAAATTATCAATAAAAAATTTCTGCATAAAGTGATATTTCCCGCATGCCCCAGGTAGGATAATTGTCTTCTGATTGGTTAATGACAAAAGCCCGTTTTCAATCTGAAATCGAATCTAACGTTAAAAACCTTCCGAAATACTACAGTAGTACAAGTTTGGTCCGAATCAAATTTCAGATCGGATCTGAATCTGAATCTAAAATGTCATGGTTCCTCGATTTGAAAATGAATTCGCTTTTTGGTCAAAACCACAAATTTGGTTGAAAATGTATGAAAATTTTTCAATCCAACAACACCTCACAGGAAAATTAATCCAAATGAAGTGCTGTGCTTGCACGTACTAATAAATAGCTCTGTGTTCCAGACAATCTATGAGTAACCATAGATCAAGTATTCTTACACTGAGACTTGTCGTTGGGGAACTATCAGCTTGTACGTGTTGTCGTTGACTGAATACACACAAATGTCACTATCTTTTTTGCCATGGTTATCGATACTGTTCGTCCGATCGGTCACAAATTTAGCACTGATCGTTGTAGGCTACAGAGTCTTCCATGACGGAGCTCCAGAAATCATTCGACTGTCCTAGGCTATCAACCACACTCAGTATTCGCGAGGCAGGTTGGAATTCGACCTAGTGAAATGAACCACCACATCTCGCCCAGAGTCACAGAGGCAATCACGCAACAATTGATAAATAAAGCGATTAGGCTGAAATCAAAGGTCGTAAGTTTTTAATTCGCGTCTGTTGGACTTTGAGCGATCGAATGCGTCGTTCACCTCTTCGATCAACGACGCTGCCAACTCCTCCGACAATCGCAGTGAATAAAAGGGCGATCCCAGCCACAACTGCACAAACAACCATGACACCAACGAGAATAACAGCGACATCGCCACAGTCTCCACCGCAGTCACATCCACCGCAATCGCAGCAGCCTCCGCCGTCGGTTGAGTAAGCGGTGCAATAGAAGGAGCAATTCGTACATCCATCGCAGCAAGCGTAGCAAGCTCCACTGTGCCAGCACCACCGGACGACAAAGACAAGGCAAGTAATAAGCGCCGTCATGGCCAAGCTGAGGAGAAAGTAAATGACAAAGCGTGGCACTTTGGTCAGCCCGATCCAATTGTAGATTTTGCCGTCCAGTGCATTCCAATGCAAGTTGAAAAACTTTGGCGTGCCAGCATCGACAAGCGCAATCATCATGCTACCAACAAGGACGACTAGAAACACAATAAACGCTCGCCATAGCCTTGCACGAAAAAGTTTCGACTTGAAATCGTTGTCGTTGCCGGACGAAATCGTTTCAAATTCGTACTCGTTTCGGCAAGTTGGACACTCTGTCATGCAATTGTACGCAAACGACGTGACGCGCCAGTGGTCGAGGCATTTGCGATGGACATAAGTGCGGCAGGAGCATGGTGCAATGAGCTCGGTCGGGCTGTTAATAAAGCCACAAGTCGTGTCTGTGCAGATGTAACAACATGGTGTCTGGTCATCTTCGTCTGCCTGCGCTTGGATCGCCAATGCAATCGGCCCACGGCTATCAATGCGGTTGTAGTCCTGCTTTGAGTCCATCTTGGTGTCGTTAACTTCCATGGTTGGATGTGTAATTCCAAAAGATGCTGAAGTTCGAAGTCGAAGTTGACAAGTTCGGCAAAAACCTCTACTCATTAATATTTAGGTCATAATATGAACTATCAAATTTATCAAAATATTTATTGTAACAGTATTTATGTCCAACTGCAACACTTACCAAACGGAGGTAGTAACAAGATTTTCTTCTAACATTATTTATTTTTTATAGAAGTATATAAATTATGGCAGGATCAGACCCAAGTGCGGTTCTATTCTGTCTGGACTCCGACTTTTCTACTGCACTATACAGTCGTCCCCCAGTTTTTGCACACCACTCAAACTAAATAACCTCCATAATATCATATATGCAAGGGATTAAGTATCTTGAGTACTCTTTGAAATCAGTACATTGATCATTTGAATCGCGCATGAAGCATGGTCGGCAAGTTTAAAAATTCAAATGTGTGGTGTCTATAGCATAGCAGCACAGATTTGACTTTAAGTTTCAATGCCATCATCAAGACAAGCCATTAGACTTACGATCCATCAAAAGAACCTGATGAGAGCGTATTATAAAAGCCATGCATGGATCACAATCGAGATGATGATGCGTTGGACTCTGAAGGAATTCGGGAAGACTCCAAATATATCGACACTACGAAGGATTGTCCTCGACACTCGACATCACAGCAGTGCAAACATCGACAATGAATCAACAAAACATCGCTTTAACTTATACCCTCCAAAGCACCAAGATCTTGACGAGAGCGTCTACAAATGGATCATGAACGCAAACGACAAGGATGCCAACGTGTCTGGAGCGCTCATCAAGCACCGAGGACAGCAAATCGCTGAAAGAATGGCCCTAAGCGACGATTTAAAATGTTCGAATGGTTGGCTGTACCGACTGCAGCAACGACGGAGCCTCAAGATGTACCGTCTCCATGGAGAAGCGGCGTCAGCGACCCTATTGTTGTCGGTGAAGGTCGTGAAATTCTGCAATCAAGTATTCAAAAGTATGCCTTGAGTGATGTCTACAATATGGATGAGACCGGAGTGTTCTACAATTGCTAACCGAATACGACAATCACAGGCAAGAAATGAAGCGGTACCAAGAAAGACAAAGCTCGCGTGTCTGTGGTCCTCGGTGCAAACGCGGATGACTCCGACAAACTGCCCATTGTCTTCATTGGCAAGTCCATGCGACCACGCTGTTACAAAGGAATGAGCAACGAAGAGTTGTCAATCTTGTACCGCTCAAACAGGAAGGCATGGATGGCAATTGCCCTGTTCTCGGAGTGGATTGGCAATCTGAATGAGTCCATGATGAAGCGCGACAAAAAGGTCCTCCTCATACTGGACAATGCATCATCCCACAAAGCCATTGGAGTGAATCTTACCAACGTCGAAATTCTTATGGTGCCTCCCAATACCACCGCTTTCCTTCAACCAATGGATGCTGGAATAATTTCATCGTTCAAGCATGCCTATAGACGCCGTCAAATGGAACATGCCATTCGTCTCATCGATATGCCTACCAATGCAATGGTGAGGGGAAAGAAGTTGTATGCTGTTGATGTGCTTGTTGCAATGCAATGGATGACAGACGCCTGGAATGAGCTTTCATCCTCAACAATCCGCAATTGCTGGACGCACACTGGTATTGTTGGTTGAGACCGCGCCGCATTGACAAGTTTCCAATGGACACTATTGTTTTCCTCTATAACTCAATATATTTTATTCATATGATAACTTGTAATACTTTATCAATATTGGAATGTGCAAAAACTGAGGGACGACTGTATTCAACGTTTTTCATAGTCAGCTTAGGACACCACTAACGTTAGTGCTGGAGGGTCACTGGAATCCATTACACCAGTGTGCTGCTTCCATCATAGAGACACTTGGCAATCGAGGACAATGGTAAGAACAAAGTTGCTAGGATAAGACTGCATTTGCAAGGCATTCGAGCAGCGGTGGAAGAGGTGACATGCGCGGTTCCAAGTGCACATATTCGACCAGAGAACACGATGAGCATACGTGATAATTATTTAACAAGCTTGGTCCAGTAATAATTTGGTGGTTGATGGCGTGCAACCATCATTGTAGACCAGAGGGAAGTGTGTTGTCGGGGGCACCGTCAAGTGTAACCGAGTTTTGTAACATTGAAAAAGACTCCGAGAAGGTCGAATGAGCCCACGACGACTCGTTTGTATGTGTTGACTTATAATAACCTTGCTCGACCGTGATCATTTACGTTAGTTGAAAGAACTTCCCACATTCTAGCTCATTTGTCGTTTCCACGTCATGCGCTGGTGCTTCGAAGTACCAAGTGCTGCGTAGTAGACGCGATGAACAAGTACTAGAGGTCGCCATCTTGCTACATCATTTGCACTCACCAAACGCGACACAGCGAGGAGAATGTCAGAAAGTTCAAAGGAGGATTCCAGAGGTATGGGTCGTCATAGATGGTTCATGATATTCAACCCGCCTTGGGTAAACATGGCTACATGCTATGATTAGGCCACCCACCTGACGCCAAGGCGAGTAACATGAATGCAAACTTGGCCTGGAAAAGTTGGCTGAAACGTCGAGCATGTCTCGCCATTGCACGTGGCATAACTTGCATTGTGCTCGCTTGAACAAGTTGAAATCGCCAACTCGGGATCGTGCGTTCTTGTATCCAAGCAATCCAGAAAGCTAAGTCGTACTTGCAAGTGCACTTGGCCGTCTGGAGTATAGCACAAGATAAAGCAGTCGGCAGCTCGACAACTGAAGAGCGGCATGCTGCGGTATGCAGGATGGTCGTGGTACAATTCATGGAGAGATCCTCCAATCTTTTCAGGAGGCTCTGGGGCATGCCATCGCATCAATGCAAAGAAGAATCGGTTCTTGACGTCGTTGAATGCTCGATGACTGTGCTGGTTGCCTGGATTTGTTTGACTTTGCTCATTTGACGTGCGTTGAACGTTTTCAGGAGTTGGTACGATCGTTGTCGTCATCGAATACAAACGCTGGGCGAAGCGAAAGTAACCTTGGATTTGCGTCGAGATCTGTCCAAGCGATCCATGAATTCCTAGCACAGGGTTAGAAAGATCGAGTTATCGATGATCGTACGTTGTCGAGACGACGATAGTTTTCGCAGGCCAAATGAAAGATACACTGGGAAGAGAGCCATCGAAAATATGCCCATGACGACTCCTACAACGAAATGAGACCCTGGCAACTTGAGTCTCATCAATCAGCCTTACCCGACGCGCCTTCCAGTCCTTGAAACTCGAGTGCAGCCGGCAAAAACCAATCCCACGTGATAGAAAACGTCTTCATCAATGGTGTATTGGCAATGAGACTTAGAAGAGGACCTGCAAACAGAAAGAATCCAATACCAAGAGCTCCAGGGTCGACGGGGGCAAATTTGCGCTCCCATTGTCGAGCTTTGGCCACGTACGACAATATCCGCATCACAAAGTAACCGCACCAAACCTACAATTCAAAGTTAGCCGAGGCTCTAACTTGGCTTCTAAACCTGGCGAGTAAAGTAAAAGAAACCCAAGGCCAGCGCTGGAATATCCTTGTATTGACATATTCGCAGCAACGACCAGCCAACGTAAGCTGGTGTGAGCAACGTGTCAGCGACCATGACGACCCCGACAAGTGGATCACTTAGAATCAAATACGTTGGATCGCCCACAATGACTTCATAGTGGGAAAATTTCGCATCGACTCCAATCTCTTCCAGGCCACGAAGCAGTGGAAAGTAGTGGCGGCAGTATCGCTGCCACAAGACACGCATAATGAAGAGTGTGAGGAGACAACGAAAGACCAATTTGCACCAGCTCCATGACACGGTTTCCCAAACCAGGATGCCATAATAAACTTCGTACTCGTCACTTTCTGTCTCGGTCTGCACTGGCTCAAGCCACAGACAGGCATCGTTCGAGACAGTGCCAAAGTAATAGCCTCGTTGGCATCGATACAGTCGACTCTTGCGTCTGGCGGATGCATCTTGGCTGAGGAAATCGTTCACAAATACTTGTATTCCACGGCCGAAGAACATGGCCGCTTTCATGAGTGTGAATCATGTCAAATAAATGCAAACTACCTTGAAATCGAGTGACATACGAGCTTTGCAATGCTGTGGGAACCGCCTCGAGAGGGAAATCTAGTCTTCGACGCATGGCGTATGTGTTTGTGCTGCTGTCAAAGTGGAGATCACTTGTTTTACTCATAGTCTGGTGATTGAAGAGCTCATGGAGGTACTCAAACGTTGCGTTGTTGAATGCATCAAATGAATCCCAGACTCGAACAGGTCGCTCTGGAAGAGACCACGGCATGGGCTCGGTCAAGTAGGCAAACAAAGGCTACAAACTCAACACAACACTGACGGATAGGTGTTGAGTACCGTGCAAGCAAGCTTGAAGAAGAAGAGGCCCGTATAGCACAGCGAGGAGCGACTGAAGCGCGCTGTGGCTTTCGCCCGCGACGTTGCGCGCACTCTGGTCATGGGTGAACCTTTGCCTCTAACGGAGCCGATGTGGTTTCGAGCGATAGCTTAAAATAGAGCACTCGAAACATCTAGGTGGGCATGTAATACTAACTTCTTCATCATTTTGTTGTCGATTCTATCTGCGATTGATCGTTGGCTAGCTTGTTGGGTGGGTGTTGAGTAGAGTGACGAGGGTGTCAAATCTTCATGGAAATGTCGCCCTGGGAAGATGGTACGATAGATTTTCCCTCGCTGAATTGCAGCTTCTATCGATGGCGACCCGATAGTTTTTGAAAGCTCTTTAGAGGTGGACTTGGTCCAGAACGCGATTGATTTAAGTAAGCTTGATTAAGAGAGCGCGACGACTGTGAACACTGGCAAAATGAAATTTCTCCGTCGATATGAAGCATGGAGGATGGTCAGAGAGGGCCATTTTCACTCACAGAACGCGAAAGAGCTAGGAGTAGTTCATGTAAGGAGGAGTATATTTGGTAAACATGGCTAGTACATGTTATGATTTAGACCACCCACTTGACGCCAAGGCGAGTAACATGAATGCAAACTTGGCCTGGAAAAGTTGGCTGAAACGTCGAGCATGTCTCGCCATTGCACGTGGCATAACTTGCATTGTGCTCGCTTGAACAAGTTGAAATCGCCAACTCGGGATCGTGCGTTCTTGTATCCAAGCAATCCAGAAAGCTAAGTCGTACTTGCAAGTGCACTTGGCCGTCTGGAGTGTAACACAAGATAAAGCAGTCGGCAGCTCGACAACTAAAGAGCGGCATGCGGCGGTATGCAGGATGGTCGTGGTACAATGCATGGAGAGATCCTCCAATGTTTTCAGGAGGCTCTGGGGCATGCCATCGCATCAACGCAAAGAAGAATCGGTTCTTGACGTCGTTGAATGCTCGATGGCTGTGCTGGTTGCCTCGATCATTTTCGCTCGGCTCATTTGGCGGGCGATGGGCATTTCCAGGAGTTGGCGCGATGATTGTCACCATCGAAGGAACTCGCTGGGTTAAGCGACAGTGACCTTTGATCTGCGTCCACTGCTTGGAGATCTGACCAAGCAATCCAAGTAGCCCTACCATTGAGTTTTTATACCAGATTCAAGTAGCGCCGTACGTTGTCGAGACGAATTTAGTTTTCGCAGGCCAAACGAAAGATAGACTGGGAAGAAACCCATCGAAAGCATGCCCATGATCACTCCTATTGAGCCACTGGGTGTGACTCCTTTCAGCTCAAGGTCGGGTCTTACCGGTCGCGCCTTCAATTCCTTGGAATTCAAGTGCAGACGGCAAAAACCAATCCCACGTGATAGAATACGTCTTCATCAATGGCGTATTGGCAATGAGACTGATGAGAGGTCCTGCAAACAGAAAGAATCCAATACCAAGAGCTCCAGGGTCGACGGGGGCAAATTTGCGCTCCCATTGTCGAGCTTTGGCCACGTACGACAATATCCGCATCACAAAGTAACCGCACCAAACCTACAATTCAAAGTTAGCCGAGGCTCTAACTTGGCTTCTAAACCTGGCGAGTAAAGTAAAAGAAACCCAAGGCCAGCGCTGGAATATCATTGTATTGACATATTCGCAGCAACGACCAGCTGACATACGCCGGTGCGAGCAACGTGTCAGTCAGCATGACCAGTCCAACCAGCGGATCACTTAGAATCAAATACGTTGGATCGCCCACAATGACTTCATAGTGGGAAAATTTCGCATCGACTCCAATCTCTTCCAGGCCACGAAGCAGTGGAAAGTAGTGGCGGCAGTATCGCTGCCACAAGACACGCATAATGAAGAGTGTGAGGAGACAACGAAAGACCAATTTGCACCAGCTCCATGACACGGTTTCCCAAACCAGGATGCCATAATAAACTTCGTACTCGTCACTTTCTGTCTCGGTCTGCACTGGCTCAAGCCACAGACAGGCATCGTTCGAGACAGTGCCAAAGTAATAGCCTCGTTGGCATCGATACAGTCGACTCTTGCGTCTGGCGGATGCATCTTGGCTGAGGAAATCGTTCACAAATACTTGTATTCCACGGCCGAAGAACATGGCCGCTTTCATGAGTGTGAATCATGTCAAATAAATGCAAACTACCTTGAAATCGAGTGACATACGAGCTTTGCAATGCTGTGGGAACCGCCTCGAGAGGGAAATCTAGTCTTCGACGCATGGCGTATGTGTTTGTGCTGCTGTCAAAGTGGAGATCACTTGTTTTACTCATAGTCTGGTGATTGAAGAGCTCATGGAGGTACTCAAACGTTGCGTTGTTGAATGCATCAAATGAATCCCAGACTCGAACAGGTCGCTCTGGAAGAGACCACGGCATGGGCTCGGTCAAGTAGGCAAACAAAGGCTACAAACTCAACACAACACTGACGGATAGGTGTTGAGTACCGTGCAAGCAAGCTTGAAGAAGAAGAGGCCCGTATAGCACAGCGAGGAGCGACTGAAGCGCGCTGTGGCTTTCGCCCGCGACGTTGCGCGCACTTTGGTCATGGGTGAACCTTTGCCTCTGACAGAACCAACGCGTCGTTGCTTAAAATAGAGCAACTCGAAATAGTCGCGTCGGGAAGTGACTTGGCGCGATTGCACAATAACTTTTGTTTTATATTGAAGGCGATTCTAGTAGCCATCGATCGTTGGCTAGCTGTTTGGGCGAGTTTTGAGTACAAAGATGTGGATTATGATTTTTCACAAATTTGAAATATCACCTTGGGAAACATGGAATTTTCATGTAATGAACGACCAGCATGGAGTACTTCAGACCCTTTAGAAGTGGGCTTGGTCCAGAACGTAGTCAATTAAAGTGAAGCTTGATAAACAGAGCGCGACGACTTTGACCACAAAAGTTTCGACGAGATGTAGACATCGCTGTCACGAATGTCTTGGAGGAGACCAGGCTGGATGGGTTGCCAGCCGTACTTGGCACGAGTCCACTGGCTTGGACGAAACTTGTCCTTGTCGACAAATTGACTCAAAAAGCCGAAATGGTCGCGAGCTTCGGCCGCTGTCTTGCTCACCACTGGCACATTAAGTCGTTTTCCAATGGCTTGTGCAATGTCGCGGAATGGAATGCCATCTTCCCCCGTCGCATGAGCACGACCACTTTCAGTGGCGGTCTCCACTACGAAGCGAAACAAAACCGCCGCGTCCAAGCGATGCACGGCGGGCCATCGGTTTTCACCGCCTTCAACGTACGCCGAGACGCCCTTCTCGCGAGCAATCTTGACGAGGTCAGGGACAAAGCCGTGGTGATTGCCTTCACCGTGCACAGAGTATGGCAGTCGCACCGTCACGACGCGAACGCCACACTTGGCCACTTCATCTGCCGCCAATTCGGTTGCGGCACGAGGATGACCACCAGCTGGAACCGCCACGAATTCATCAGGCGCTTCATCTTTACTCTTGGGTCCGATAAACGCTGACGTAACGACCAAGGTGCGGTTCGTGCCGGCTAGCGCTTCGCCAAGTGCGCGGATGGTATTGCCATCCACTTTACAGCTCTCGACAAGCTTGGAGTAGTCGTGGTTGAAAGTTTGCCAAGTCTTCAAGATTACCATGTTGCGACTTGGCTCCAACCGCTGCCAGAGCTTGAGCCGAGGCTTGAGAGCGTGCAAGGCCAGTGACTTGATGGCCCGCTCGAAGCAGCTCCTTGACGACGGCCGAGCCAATAAATCCCGTTGCACCAGTGACAAAGATCGTCATGGTGGAAAGTTTTCAAATGAGATGTTTTTAGGTCAGCGAAGAAGATACAATTCGTGTTGTACATGACGAATGTTTCGTATGTGGACGTGAAGGGCAATCTCATTAGGAAATTTCTATCTAATCAGTCAAGATATCAGGACATTCCAGCATTCCTGTAGTTTGAATTTGATATCTGCTTCGAGCGGGCCATCAAGTCACTGGCCTTGCACGCTCTCAAGCCTCGGCTCAAGCTCTGGCAGCGGTTGGAGCCAAGTCGCAACATGGTAATCTTGAAGACGTGGCAAACTTTCAACCACGACTACTCCAAGCTTGTCGAGAGCTGTAAAGTGGATGGCAATACCATCCGCGCACTTGGCGAAGCGCTAGCCGGCACGAACCGCACCTTGGTCGTTACGTCAGCGTTTATCGGACCCAAGAGTAAAGATGAAGCGCCTGATGAATTCGTGGCGGTTCCAGCTGGTGGTCATCCTCGTGCCGCAACCGAATTGGCGGCAGATGAAGTGGCCAAGTGTGGCGTTCGCGTCGTGACGGTGCGACTGCCATACTCTGTGCACGGTGAAGGCAATCACCACGGCTTTGTCCCTGACCTCGTCAAGATTGCTCGCGAGAAGGGCGTCTCGGCGTACGTTGAAGGCGGTGAAAACCGATGGCCCGCCGTGCATCGCTTGGACGCGGCGGTTTTGTTTCGCTTCGTAGTGGAGACCGCCACTGAAAGTGGTCGTGCTCATGCGACGGGGGAAGATGGCATTCCATTCCGCGACATTGCACAAGCCATTGGAAAACGACTTAATGTGCCAGTGGTGAGCAAGACAGCGGCCGAAGCTCGCGACCATTTCGGCTTTTTGAGTCAATTTGTCGACAAGGACAAGTTTCGTCCAAGCCAGTGGACTCGTGCCAAGTACGGCTGGCAACCCATCCAGCCTGGTCTCCTCCAAGACATTCGTGACAGCGATGTCTACATCTCGTAGTTGAGTAAGGCGATCAACGCGACATAAGTTCTCTCAATACATTTCGAACTTCCGTTAATGGCGGTTGTTCGTTTGTTCCTGCTGTCCTCCTTGTCGTCCGGTCGTTGTTTTAATCCATCTGGCTGGAGTTGAAAACTTTTCGAGCTCTTTATAATGTCCTAGGACCGAATTATCCTCTTGTCCCACGAAAGACTTATCTCGACGACTGCAAGATGCCACCAGAAGCCCGCGGTGGCGAGATATTGTTGGTCGGATGACATTTCAAAGAGTGAAATACTCGAAATCACGACCCTACGACGACGGGCCAGCCAGCTTCCTGCTGTCATTTTTCAACTTGCTCCTGACAGCATTGACGATGCAAACCCACGAGAAAGCCATGGACGTCAAGGCTGTATCTACGTCCGACTACGGCCAAATCGCCAGCCTTCGTTTCATATTGCACTGGCAATTCAAGCTCAGGCTGAAGACGAAGAGGACTCGCCCCATTGCTATATCTGCACAGACTCTAGGAAAACAGTCCGATGGAGCTCATTGCGCCGTGTTCATGCCACACTTATGTCCATCGGAAATGCCTCGTCCACTGCCGCACGACGTCTTTCACGTACAATTGCATGACTCATTGCCCGACCTGTCGAATCAAGTATGAGCTTGAAGATATTCCGTCGATCGACATAGCAGATTGCAAGAAGCAGCTCCTTCGTGCACGTTTGAGGCGAGTTTTCATCGTTCTTTTAGTCGTGCTAGTCGGCAGCTTGATCATCGCCTTCATTGACGATGGCATTCTAGATTTTTCCATATCGATTGGAAAGCACTCAATGGAAAGATCTACAACTGGATCGGGCTGACCAAAGTGCCGCGCTTATCGTCTACTTCATCCTGAGCTTGGCCATGACGGCCTTCATCACGTGCCTTGTATTTTGCATTCGGTGGTGTTGGCATGAAGGCGTCTGCTTGGCTTGCTGCGACGGGTGCGCCCATGTCAATTTCGTTGCCTGTTATGCATGTCCAACGGACTGTAGCGGGTGCGATTGCAGCGGTTGTACTGGCTGTGGTGAATTCGGGGCCATCGTGCTCGGGATCATCGTGGTCTGCGCTGTCGTCGCTGGCCTCGTTATCTTGTTTATTGCGGTTGTTGGTGGCGTTGGCAGTGTCGTCGACCGAAGAGGCGAACGTCGCATTCGAACACTCCAAGTCCAGCAGACTCGCGTGCGCAACTTACTTAAATATTTAAGGGGTTAAGCTGCTATATCTATGGAAATAGTTTTGGGGCGATGTCAATGGATGGCCAAGGGTGCTCATCTGGAAAGTTGTGTCCTGGTGCGACAGAAATGCCAGATCAAAGGGGACTGAGTCATTTTAGTTGAATTTTCATCCCCTGGCAGCTATCACAGTCTGAACGGTTAGGCAAGCATTGCCCCGCCCCTCGGTTTCAGCGCCTTGGGGTGTCCCCCTCCACTACTGTCGCATTGACGATCCCTTTAAGCTGTCTACACAAAGTTATCGCAGACATCGTTGGATGAATTTCTCCATGGGCTAGATAAAATAAAGTGTTGCTGTATTACACAGTTGTTAGAGGCCGCAAGTTGCGAACGCAGTTCTTCTGGACTTCAAGAGCTCGACCTGTTTTCTCGCCGTTTAGGTTTGCAGCGCCGGCCAAGCCACCAACAATCGCGACAAAGATCATGACAGGACCAGCGACGATAGCGCAAACAACAATGACGATGTTTGAGATAAGCGCATATTCCCCAAAGTCTCCGCCAAAGCTACACCCGTTGCAATCGCAGCAGTAGCACGTGTTGTAAGGAAAACAACAATCGAAGCAGTAGCAAGTGTTGTGTTTCCCTGAAACCACCGCGTTTCGTCAACTCAAACACACAGATAGGGGAGTGCCGCCTCCCGTGAATATGCACTTGATTGACTTGCGCAGTAGCTAGCAAAACACAGACTGAGACTAAGATCTAAATCTCATCTTCTCTTCCTTGACTTGTTGAATTCTTGATTGTCTTCTCACCGACCGTACGGCGGTCTTCCGGCTGAGCCTTGGTCGTTGAGTCTTGGTCTTGATCTTGAAGTGGCTTCAACGTGCAATTCACTGGCGGCAGACACTCGGCTGTTCGGAGAACAAGCCTGTGACGTGGCGGAGCATGGCTTAACCACGCCACCGCAGACATCACACACCCCAAGCTATGCTCCGCTAGGAAACATGCTTGGTTGAAACCATGAGCTACTTCGCCATCGCAGCCTCGAGGTCTTCTCGCGCTTTCTTGGACTTGATCGTCTTTGCATACGCTCGCACCACTGCAGGACATTCGCGCATCAACTTGCTGAGCAGCTCCCATGAGGCTTCGATGTCTTCAAGGCCTTCCCAGCGTACAAGCAGGGCATACTCGCCAGCGTCTCGATCGATCTTGTGCTGCAGAATAGCGCTAACCTTCAATAGAATACCTTGTTCTGAGATGTGCTCGAGTATTTCTTCCGTGACTTGGAAGCTTACTTCAGCATACAGCTTGATCCTTGACAGATGGGCTTGACGTCGCTCCTTCGTGAGTAGATGTTCGCTGGATAGCTCGACGTCACGAAGTCCTTCATCGAGACCTAGTACAATCACATATACAGGTGTAGTGGGTTCCAATCCTGTAAAGAGCTCCATAGGCGACTTGTTTGCGAGGGATGGCACTGGCGTCTGATTGAGATTCGCTTGCACCACCGGCAGTAGATAGTCCCATTGGTGGTCGTCCAAACGGAATTCGCGCAGCATCACTCGCATGACTTGTAGTATGTCGCGGTTCATTCGCTTGACTGTTCCGTTGCGCCAGGGATAATACGCTAGAGTGAAATCATGATGAACCTAGAACTTGTGAGCCAGTGCTTTCACAGCCACGTTCTTGAAATGGTTCCTTGATCGCTGATCCACACTCTTGGCATTCCGAATCGCTTCGCCCAGTTCACAATCGCATCAACGCACACTTGACTTGTAGGCGCATCGCATGCAACGAGTTCGCAAAAGTGTGTCAAGTCGTCCTTGAGTACCAACACGTACTTCGCTCCACCTAAAGAGTTTCCCATAAAGAGATAGTCAAAATGTAGTCCTTCGTTTCTTCGCTTCGCGTGCCAAATCGGTGCATACGGTCTGTGCACCACTCTCCCCCCTTTCACATGAGGACATAGAAGGCATCCAGCGATAAACTTTCCAGCCAGGTCTTGCAGCCGCTCGATCCAAAATAATCGCTTGAGATGGTTGACCAGCACGGCTTGTCCACGATGACCCATGCTTCCGCAGTGTGCCACAACCAAAATGCGTTGAATCAATTCTTCGGCCGCTGCTGGGATCCAAATTCGGCCCTCGACAACCCATGGTTGGTCATCAGAGGTCCGTAGCGCACGCGTCAGTCTTGCAGCTGCATGTAGCGCTTGAGCTTGGATAATGTCTTCAATACATGGCCAAAAAAACTTTTCGTCATCGAGCGGTCGCAAAACATTTCGCTTCGGCGCTGGTCTTGGACTCTTGTTCTTCCGTTTCTTCGTCCATCTAGCCGCCATGACCTTCTGGGTCGCCTTGCCTATAGCCGGCTGACCCCATCGACTCATCATGTCTGCCCATAAGTTGTGGATGCCGTCGATGTGCTCGATTGTATAACGATAGCCGCCAATGATTCCAGCCCAACGCATGAGCTTGCCTCGCGTGTGTTCAGACCATTCCTTGCCGGGAGCAAAAATGTGGATGAGGTTCTTGTGATCGCAGTACATCCTAAAGCCGTCGGGACGCATGAGTAGATAGTTGAGTTTCTCGCATGCACGCGCGATAGGGTACGCTTCCTTCTCGAACACTGACCACGACTTCTGCGCTCCAGTAAACATTCCAGATTGGCAAACGAGCATTTCGTGCTGATGTTCGTGTATCGCCTTCTCTTCGTCAATCTTGTCAACCTGCGTAACAATAATAGACCATCCTCGATCGCTGCCATCCGTGAACAGGCACAGCGTGGCGTCAGCACGTGGGTGCGACAAGTCCACTGCCGCCCGCATCTTGGACTTCACAGCATCGAATGCAGATTTTTCACCTTCAGTGAGCTCGATCTTGATGCCCGAGGCGATTCGCTTCTTCTTCGCTTTGCCTTCAAGAGAGTTGTTCAGCGCTTGTTGTAGAGGTTCCACCGTCATCGCATATTCCGTCATTGAATCGCGGATCCAGTTCGCGGCGCACACAAATTGTTGCAGGTCGCCAGCGTTCGTGGGGTATGGGATCGCGCAAAGCTGTTCGATCCGTTCCGGGTCTTGCTTGACTCCTTCACCACTGAGTATTCGTCCGCACCACTTGACTTCTTTCGTGAATAGCACGGTCTTTGACGGTGATAGCTTGAAACCATAACGATCCACTTATCCAAAGAACTTGTGCAGTGTTTCGAGATATTCTTCTGCGTTCTTGGCAAACACTAGGATGTCGTCAATTCAAACAAGCAGGTGCTTCAACAGCAGAGGAGCGTAGCACTCCTCGCTCGTCGCTTGCACGTATAAAGCTGAGTCGACATGGCCTTGCATGACGCGGTCAGGTGTGTAGACGCATCCGTTTAGCATGAATGAGAGCATGTCGCGACTGTCTTCGTGTAGCGGAAACTGCCAGAAGCACTTGGGTAGATCGAACACTCCCATCGCTTGCATTCCCTTGAGATGTTGCGTAATTGTCGCTTGAAACGGCATTGTGCCCGCTTTCGGCTCTGTCTTGCTGTTGACCACTCGATAGTCGTTCGTCAGCCTAAAATGTTTACATCATCGTCAGTCCATTTGTCCGCCGTCTTCAATACTTTCGTCCTTCAGGCTTCATGACTGGGTTGACAGGACTGCACCACGCTGACTGCTGGTTGCGCTTGATGACTCCACCGTCCAGCAACTCTTGAGCAAATAGCTGCAAAAATCTTTCTTCCAGCGGATTGTTCTTCCTTCCTTTGCATCGGTATGGAACACATCCGGCTTTGGGTGTCACCCGCAATGGCTTGACCTTCGCAGGGGGATCTGGCCCATTGAACTTGATTCTCCAGATGTCGTATTCGATCAGCACTTTCCACATATGCGCAGCCAGCTCTTGTGGGAATCCGTTCTTCACAGCACTCACCACCATCTCCTGTAGAGCTTCTTCAAGCTTGTTCTTGGCCGCGGGTAATCGCAACTGCATCGAATAGACTCGCACGTTCTTGACTCGTCTGTTTCTTGTTCGAGACACTCGCGTATCGCCATCTTGACTACATAGGTCCGACTCGCGCATATCGGCGTCATCAAACATCCACCGAGACACACGACTACCGCCGTCATGACTGCTTTGGCCCGACTTGCGCGTATCGACGTCATCAGTCTTCGAGCAAGACATACAACTACCGACGTCATGACCTCGAGGGCCAGACACTCGCGTATCGACGTCATCACTCGGCGCACGAGATAATCTTGACCATTCCCGCTGCTGTTTGTAAACTGAGTCTCAGTTCGACGTAGGACTTCGTTTCAAATTGCATGTCGTTGCATCCTGTTCCACTGATAGGTTCAGCCAGCGTCACGATCTTCACGCTTGGTCGCTCCTTGATGAGTGCATCCACCATTCGTCTTGGAATAATGTTCTGGTCGGCGCCGGTATCTGGACAGTAGGGCACTTCAAGCGCGTCGTTCAGCACGATCCATCGCTCTTCTTCCTCTGTTTCGTTCGTCACAGCGGCTCTTGCCTTTAACCAAGCACGCTGGACCTTCGGCTTCTTCTTGTTGTTCCGCTTGAATCGCTTTATCGCATTCTTTCCTTTGCGGTACCCTTTGACTTGTGAGTTCGGACTGTTTTCCGGGCACTCGTTCGACTTGTGTCCCGGCTTCTGACATGCATAGCAGACGATGTTGCCTCGCGATATCCAGGCTTGTCTGTCCTCCCTTGCGTGTCCTTGGGTCCATACTTGTCATGCCTAAAGGGTGAGTTCGAGTTGCCTGACCCGTAGCCACCAGCGGGGCCACGGCGACCAGGACTTGTCGAATTTCGATTGTAGCGCGTGTTCTCCCAGACTCTTCGTCTTTCTTCTGAGCGCTGCTTGCGTTCTTCATGATCGCGGAGTAAGTCGTACGCTTGCTCTTCAGCATACTGGCTTCCTGCTCCAACGACTCCCTTTCCATCGCCCCAGCCCGTGACTTTGTCAAAATGCACCTTGACTGGTGTTCCTCGTCGTCGTTTGACATCGCTGTTGGTCCACCCTATCGGCGGGCTTCGCTTCTTGCTGACCAGGCCTTGTTGTTGCGCCAGTCGGTCCGACGCTTCGATGCGGTCCATTTGTTCGCGCACAACTTTGGCAAATTCGATGATCGTGGAGACTGGTTCGCGCTTGATCTGGTCTCGCACTAAATTTGACAGTCCAGGTGGGTCGATTCGGTAGACCACTGCTTTCAAAAACATCTTCAGACTTCCCTTCACTTCGAGGTCTTCCTTCAATGCGTATCTGTCAATGACATCGTTGATTTGCATCATGAATAGGCCTAGACGACTGGCAACCGAGCCTGTAGCCGGCATGCGCAGATCATGGCAGTAATCTTCTAGGTCAGCTTCAGTAATTCCAAATGAATGAGACGGTGTGTTCAGAATCTCCTCGATCTTCTCACGCAATCGCTCTGAGTACAGAAAATCTACAAACCGAAAATAGGGAATCACAGGCAGAATTTGGGGAATCACAAATTCTTGTATCAATAACAGTACTGTACAACTCTGTGTTCCTCTCTTGTCAAGCTGGTACGAGAGTCGGGGAGGGTTTCCTCCGCAACGCTTTATCTGCAGGGAGTGACGAGGAAATTCCCTTGCGAGGAAGAGAATGAATAGATTTGTCCATTTACGCTAACGTTAGGAGCGGACGACTATTATCCTCGTCAATAACAGAAATAGTGATGAAAACACATAGAGCTTGGATCGTGGATGTGAATATCCATTGCGACGTGTAAATTGAAGGAGCATTCGTAATCGTCATCGTGACAGGGCTCAATGAGTTGATAGACTTCTTCTTAAAAGCAATTTCTGCAACATGTAACTGTCAACGCCCGTGGTCGACGTGACGAGGTGATGGAGGATGAACCTGGAGGTTGCAGGTTCGAGTCTTGGGATTTCCGTCGTGGAAATTTTTAGTCATTTTAAAATTCTTTGCCTCTGTGCCCTCATACACAAAAGCAAGCTGCAGTTTTGGTACCATAACTACTTACGACGTCAATAGCACTTAAGAGGAGGTCATGAATAGACGCAGAGAGCTACTGAAGAGCGGTCAGTAGTCTGACTTGCTGTGTGGCAGACAAACTTGTTCAATGGGAACCTATTAATGAATTCTTCAAGTCGGGGTCGAGCGCTGACAGGTAGACTGCAAGCCAAAGTGCTATCGTCGATTGACCTAGACCTTCTACCCAGACTCCGACGAATTCGTTAATATTTTGGCCATTGAGCAAGCTTGTATGCCAGGCAGCAAGTCAGACTATTGGCAGCTCTCCAGTAGTTCTCTGAGTCTATGCATATCCTAATCTTAAGTGATACTGATGTTATGATAGCATCTGAAGTTCGTAAACTGTAGAAAGTGCAGGCGCATCCATAACTTTCGGTCTGTGCCAATTAATCGGATTGGATCAGGGTGAAGCACAAAACCTGTGCAATTTTATATATTATGACAAATAATTATCGTTCTCGCTTATAACTATGGAGAAGACTCCCTAGTATTCTATAACTTTATAAATTTTATATTTGCCTGTATAGCTCAATAAATATTTCTGAAATAAAAATTCGGATAAAACGAAGTTTCTCAATATTGTCGATTTCATTCTAAGGGCCCGTCTGGATACCACTAATTATCATGATAATTCGCAATAATTTGAGCATTATGGCATAATTTTAACTACTACTCTGTTTCATTATGTTTGTCACTTTCATTTTTTGATTGGCGGGATTTTTCTAAAACGACGAATCTAGGCCGACTGATTGGCCCACCAGAAAGTGCGTTCTTTTGTGTTTGATTGGCTACTTTTTGCTCTTTGAGAGCCATCCTGAGTGTTGAGATATTTGGCTTCAAACTTTTCGTCCTGAGCTAGCCAAGGACAAAGTCTTCCGCAGCACTTTCATTTTCGATTCTCTTCGCTCAATACACCTCGTGACACTCAACTAGAACCATGTCTCTGTCCCCAACCAGCTCGCATGAGCCGTCTGTCGTTCAATCCTCGTCCCGCTCAACCAGAAACCTCACTGACAGCGAGCGACTCTCCGTGTATCAACGACTGCTGGAAGTGTCCAATAATGGCCATGTCCAACCACAATCGGTTAACGAACTTGCTTCTATGTTCAAGTGCAACCGCAGAACAATCTTGCGCATTTGGAGCCGTGGACGAGCCTCCCATCACGATGGCCATGGCCCCGCCGATGTCACGTCGAAAATTCGAGGTATAACCTGCTTAAATACATATTCTTATAAAATTTTGGAGACATAAATTTTGACGGGTAATCTAATCTAGGAAATTGCGGAAAGAAGAGGTGGACCCAGGCACGAGTCGAAGCCGCCATCAAGGCAGTCTCCCTGTACAAGCGCCAAACCTTGCGAACTCTTGCCGTTGCAACGAACATTTCTGCTGCTACGTTGCACCGTCACATGAAAACTTGCCCACGTTTCAAGGCTCGGACGAGCTACGTCAAACCTTTGTTGACTGAAGCCAACATAATGGCAAGGCTCAAGCACGCGTTGTCCTTCCTCCAACCTTTGCCAAGTGGAAACCAGAGCTTTGTCGACATGCACAACTACGTCCATGTCGACGAGAAATGGTTCTACTTGGAAAAGGTGAAGAGGCGGTTTTACGTGTACGACGACGAAGAACTCCCGTCCCGCCGAGCGAAGTCGAAACGATTCATCACGAAGGTGATGTTTGTCGCCGCCGTTGCAAGACCAAGATTTGACTACCACACCAAGAAGTACTTCGATGGGAAGCTTGGAGTGTGGCCCTTCGTCGAGAAAATCCCTGCCAAGCGCGGAAGCAAGAACCGTCCAAGAGGCGCAATCATCACGTCACCTCAAATTGTTGACTCAAAAGTCTACGCCGACGCGATATTGACGAAGGTAGTACCAGCGATCAAGTCCAAATTTCCCGCCTGTGACCAACACAAAGGGGTTACCATACAGCAGGACAATGCTGGTCCGCACATGCGGGTCACGACAGAGCTGTTGCTGGCAAACGGAATTGAAGGTATACAAGTCGCGAATCAACCTCCCAATAGTCCCGACTTCAATATCCTAGACTTAGGTTTCTTTAATGCTATTCAAAGCCTGCAGTACCAAAAGCATACACGTTCAATTGAGGAGCTTATTGGCGCTGTAGAAACTGCGTTGTTGGAGCTACCAGTCGATACTCTCGCGAAAACTTTCGTTACTTTGCAAAAGGTACTCGAAATATCGATCTCGTTGAAAGGAAGCAACGAATATAAGCTCCCTCGCAAGACCAAGGACTTGCATTGCGATCACCCCGTTGTCATGTGCGACTCAGTTTCTTTTGAATCTGCCTTGGTCCACCTAAACTATCGACTTGGTGAAGAGGCTTTCCTTGAGCAGCAACTGACTGGAATTCACCAAAATGAGAAGTCTTGATAATATACTCTATTTTGATTTTATTTTCACACCCTTCTACTGTTTATTGAAGGTCATACTTTAATCAAGTCGAAATCAACAGAGCACTTATACTTTAATCAAGTGTATTTTCGAGTGGACAAACATAATGAAACAGAGTAGTATTGTATAACTCCCTGTCTGGATGCACATACATGTATTCAATAAATTTTATTGCAAAAAATTATTCCAAAATTGGTCGATTATTGCGATAAAAATATACAACTCAAAGTCGTATATTTTGACCAATATTGTATAATTCGGTCAAATTCTCTAATTTTATTATATTTTCTTGGGAATCCAGACAGTCCAAAAATAGAATTATTGTGAAAACATAATCCGTGGTTTGTATTCTTTTCCCAAAATGCAAAATACTCAATAACGAATTATCACAATATTTTTTAATGTGTATCCAGACGGGCCCTAAATTGTAAGAGGGTTCTGAAATGTATCGATCTTTCAAATCGATCTGCAAATCGATCAGCCAATCAGAATCGAGTATTTACCTAATTCACGCAAAACACACCCAAACACACGTGTAATTTATTTGGGACGCTTGCCATACTTTCCATTTATACTTGACTTCAGTATGATCGAATCGATTTGGAATAGAATTCGATTTTGGTAAAAAAATACAAATTTGGGTGAAAAAGACAATACTGAAGTCAAGTATTTTTCTCAACCCGATTATTTGACTCATTTGATCGTGTCGACTTGTCAACTTTTTAACGGTGTAAACTGTCTTCTTTGATCTAAGATAGAGTTTCATGGAATTAGAGACATTTCGGCGAACACGTGGCCACCTTCAGAGTTTCAATCTGAATGACAGTTTGTCGAGATATCGACATCCAAAGCAACTTCGATTTCAATCAAACCGAAAAATTGGCGCTTTGCGTTATCCACTTGTATTCATGACGATATGGTGCACATCAAAATACGTCTAATAGACGTACTTTGCTACCACACAAAGTGCAATTAGGTTTGGGGAGTTCGCTATTATACAAAGTTCAAAAACTTTTTGATTTTAATATTGCACATTCTTTGATTGGAGCTGAAGACTCATCAGTACCGACATGAGCAACTCCCTCATCGTAAATTTCGCACATACGACCCGTAACTCATTCGGTGATCGACTATAGACAGCGATCGGTGGTAATCGTCGGATTCGCATGACTTCACGAAGGATGTCGGCGTCTGTCCATGCCGTGAACTGAAGAATTTTCACCATGGATATAATTCCTCAGAAAATTGACCAATCAGTGGTCTCAATGTATTCCACTGAGCTTGTGGCAATATCAGCGTTTTGTTGGACAAAGCTTTGTGCTTTCAGCACGGAATGTGTGTCAAAAGTGAATGTCAAATGCACTTTGTGGAATAGCAAAATACGTCTATTACAGGGAACAATTATTCCCTTGGCCTACAGAATTACTTCGAACACTCACGAATACAGTGTAGTCGTCTCGCATTGGTCAGTATACTTCGAAATTCGTCTTTTCATTTGTCCAATTAGATGCAATGTGGGAAATTTTATTGAGGAAAACATATTTTATGACAGCGTATTCAAGTATTCCATTTTTTCTATAATATAGAAAAAATGGAGCACCAAATTTTCGGCTTTTTTTATTTCATCATATTGACCTCTGTAGTTTCGAGGGTACCGCAATACCATACTATTAGATTGAAGAGCCATCAACGACCCTTGCTGGCCTTTCAATCCCATCGGAAACAAGCCCTTTAGTTCGTCCAGAGGGTGTAAAAGCTTCTGAACGAATGAAGAAAGTCCAGGAGAAACTGGTTCCGTACGAAGCCTCTTTGGCAAAAGCAACGGCTGATATGGCGGCAGCAATGGAGAGAAAGGCTCACGCTCAAGCAATTGTTGCAAATATGCAGCTATTCACAATGCCAACTGACATACTGACGCCAATTGCCAAACAATTTGTCGAGCTGCAACAGTGTGAAGTCATTGCCGATCTAGAGGCCCGCGCGATGCAACGAGGCCAAACGACATCAGATGACTGTGAAAAGGAAGCATCAGTTTGAACCACAATGATTTATTGACGAAATGAATTATCTTTAGTCAGTTACCACTCCGGTCCGAAATGATTGGAAATCTGAACTTTTCATTGGTGTAAATTTTGTAATATTTCGATTCACATGACTCTGATTAGCTTAAAATGAAGCTCATTATCTCCTCTTTCATTGGGTAATATTGAATTTGAATGACTTCGTCCAATGAAACTTTTATCTGCCCTGACGCACAGTGGGACAGATGGTCAAAAATATGAAAATTACGCCAGAGCTTCATTTTGATCCTGTCGCCTACCTCGCTTCGTCAGGTTGTTCGTTCTACTACTCTGAGTGTTTATCACTCATTTTCGCTCCCTAAGAAGCAATACTGCAGCTGAAAATTCGATATCAAGACAGAGCATTTCTACATTTAGATGTAAGCTCAGGAAGGTAATTTTGACATAAAATTGCGTCAGAAGCATCAAGATGATTACTAGGGTGAGGCCAGGGCTACGCCCCTGGGTGGAGCGTTTTGCTTTGGCAATAAAAAAGATTTGATCACACACATGAAACGTTTGAAGCCATACTATGAATTTTGAATTTGATTCAGGCCCAGTTCGAAGTAAAAAAATAAGTTAACGCCGAGGATTCTGATTGGCTACTGTTGACTGACGAATATGTTTTTTTCGTCAGGAGATAAATCATATACCCAAGTTCAGATTGCACAATCTGTGCGATCGATGAGTAGATCGAGGTCATCGTTGGTTGACAACCACGTACTTCTTCATCTTGTAATACTGTAACGTTGAATCTAAGTATAAGGTGCGTAGTTTGGGGTTAGCTAATCTCGAGGATTTATCGTCCAATTCATCGGTACGATGCAATTGGACTTGATCCAGGAAGTCACGGCAATTCCACAACAACACAGTGTAAATATTTGTAAGAACATGATAACGTTTGTTAGTTATGGATGAAGTTTTATGGAGTCCTGCCTATTGTAATGCTTCTTGATACACAATGTTTTTCGTGTAGATTCCAGGCAGTCCATCGTACTGTCCATTGGCGACCAAAAACTTAATGTTGCCTTTTGCTTGGGCTCTTGACATGGCGACGTAAAGCTGTCCATGCGAGAAGACGGGTTCTGGAAGGGAGACGCCCACGTGAGAAATCGTTTGACCTTGAGCCTTGTGAATCGTCATTGCAAAGGCAACTTGAACAGGAAATTGTCTTCTGCGTAGCTCAAATGGGTAATTGTTTTGCTCACCATCGTGAATTGTAGTAGTTCGGGGAATGTAAACGATCTTGTTCGTGTGGGAGCCGTTCATAATTTGAGCCTTGATACATCGTGTTTTCAGCTCAAGAACAATTAAACGTGTTCCGTTGCACATGCCTTCCGAAGTACACAAATTACGAAGCAGAATAATGGGGCAACCAACTTTCAAATGCAACTTGTGGCTGGGGAAGTTGTTGATGTCTATAGAATTCAGAAACTCGATGGGGAACTCGCATGCATTTGTGTCCGAGTTGGGTTTGTCAGCAACAGAATTGGCGGACAAATATGTCAATTCGCAGTCGGAAGTGAGTCGCTCAAGAAGTGTTGTGTTGATGTCAGCAACAACACTATGTTTGGGTGCAAGGATAGCTCGACATCCAAAGTACGATCTAAGTGCATTGATGCGCAGGTTGTTCATGTCTTGATAGACTCTGTGTAAAAATGACCCCAAATCATCAGGCGACTTGTATGGAATCGCCAAATCATCAGGTAGTCGAATGTAATCGGCACCGAGTTCGGTACATGTGGGGTATGTTCCATGACCAATAGACTTGAGCAATGCAGCAAACTCTCGAACACTCTGAGTTGTTGTTAGTCAACCTCATGTTCACCGTCAGATGAAACTGTGCGATATTTCTCCAAAGGTAGCTGTTCTTCAAGCATGCTTCGAGGATTAGCCCAGGTGTGCCCTTCAAAATGACTGGAAGCATTTGCTTGAAGTCGCCCGAGAATATGACGACCTTTCCACCAAAAGGAAGCGCGTTGTCCATCAAATCTTGTAGCATGTGATCAACGGCCTCCACAGCATACTTGTGCATCATCGAACACTCGTCCCAAATGATAAGTTCTGTGAGACGTAAAAGTTCCGCAAGATGTGACTGCTTCCGAATGTCACATCGGCTAAGCTCGTGCAATGATCTTGGAAGACAGAATCTCGAATGCGCAGTTGTACCTCCGATCAAATTCAGAGCAGCAAGTCCGGACGAAGCAACAGCCAAGGCAATTTTGTTCATTGAGCGCACTTGAGCCAGTAAAATGTTTGAGATGAACGTCTTCCCTGAGCCGCCCTCACCTTCGAGAAAATATACTTTGCCTCTTCGAACAGTACTTTCCTTCGTAATCTCGCTCATAACGTCGTTGTAGAAGACCTCGTGCTCTTCGGTCATCGTAGACTTGCCTTCCAAAATGCCTTGGATTTGTTCTTGGTTGTGCGACGATTCCATAGCCAATAATCGGTTGGATTGACGGCCCCTGTTTGTTTCCTCAAGAGCAAAATATTGTTCGAAATGTGCAAGCTGTGGAAGCTCCGGAAAACGATCCAAGCTTGATGCATTCGACTCGAGGCATCTTGATAAAGCCTGAATTGCGAAAGCTGTAGATTTTTGAGAATCGTCGGGGTACATGCGGTGAAAATCTTGCCTCATTTCATCTTCGAATTTGTTCCATAGCCCTCGTGCGTCCGCAGGTTCACAGTGAATCAGAATACTGACAAAAAGTGTTCGGAGCTCATAGGGAGTTGCTGTTTCAGTTGCTTCTCGCATGCAGGTTAGCCATTCCTCGTCATTTTCAAGAAAGCCAAGGGCAAGTGCGGCTGACTTGAACGTCGGATGAACCACGCCATTGACGGTTCGCAAATCTTCGTGCGATGTCGGACCTCGTCGGTAGCATAAGAGCATTCGCATAAAAAACAGTCTCCCGAGCGGGGTGACACCGTCAGCATCCTCCCGATCATACGATCACCACCCCTTTTACGTGATGTCCACTTGCGGAGCTTTTTGTTCTATACGAAATGCTCGGGGATATCATGGTACAGACATTCACGCGCAAGTGCTTGTGAATTACTGTTTTCACGGCACAGTTCAAAATACGCGGTGAGTTTCGTCCGGTTCCTCCTTGCCAATTCCTGAGGGCGGTCGGTAGGAATGCACACAACTTGTTCACCTTCCAAGTGTATTTCGAGGTTCTCGACAGCAGCGTGAGATCGTTTGAACATGTCGAAAGAGAAAATGCGTGTGAGGGCCTCACAGCACGGTACATAGCGGGCATCTTGGTATTGCTTGATTTCGTCAAGTTCGCCGGACTCAACTTGAAAATTTGAGCGGTCTGAGCCCTTGTAGATGTACTTGTACAGGTACTTGACTGCAGATATACTTGTACACGCCTCGACATTGATGTGGCAGTCGAACATGGCACTCAACGTTGGGCAGTACGGAATAACATATTGGATGGTATACTCAGAGAGCCGCTCTGCCGAAGAGCGGCGACGACGGTAGAGTGGATATCCATCACTGCCTTCTGATGTTTCGTTGCAGTATGCTTTTGGAAAGTTTTTCTTGCACTTCCCGTTTTCCAGGCATCGGTCGCTGCATTTGTGAATCATGCAGGTTGTAATAATTTCGTGCAGTCTTGGATTCTTTTCCTTGTCGGGGATTTCTGCACTGATAATACTGTCAATATCGGCAGCTGTCTTGATTTTGTCGTCCCCAGTGAATATGACCAATATATGGGCATGAGGCAGACCACGCTTTTGGAATTCGACAACACGAACACACGCAGCTTGTCGACCCAAAACTTCCCCCTTGTACAGCATGGCTTCAATGGCTAAGAGCTTGAGACGGAACATGCGCGTCACTAAGTCAGGTCGATCAGCTGGAGATCGTTTAAATCCATAGTCGTCTTTCGCCAATTCCAGCTCCCTGTCGATTTCAACCCACTTTGGATTGCATGTCACAGTGATAAAAAGGTCTGGTCGACCGAACTTGCGAACAATTGCCATGGCGTCAAGGTAACGTTGTCTCATGTACCGAGGTCCACCCGTGTAAGATGACGGCAAAACAGTCCTTTTTCCAATGCTTTTGAGGTCCACATCATGCGAAACAGCGTCATGAAGTGCGCGGTACGTGTCGCTGCGGAGGTTGTTGGTTTGGTCACGAATATATCGAAGCCTTTGGTTTTCCACCTTTGCAAAATTGTCGACTGCAAACACTTGAAATAGAGGTCCGCTGGCATGTAATGGAGAGAATGCACCGCGCTCGTGCAAATGGTATCGAGCATAATCGTTCAAACTCACGTTTTCATGATTGCGACCGCTCTTGTTGTCAAACGACCACCCCAAAGTCCCAGTGGGAAAGAGCAAAGGGTATTGAAGCGGGTCATATGCCGAATGAAATTCCTTAATGCGAAATAAGCGTTGTTCCCCAGGTTGTCAATCCAAACGCACATGTTTACCAACGTGATAGTTTCGCTGAACTTCGCTGAGTACGGGGCCATCAATACCATGCAGTAAGATATGACGCCCTGACTTGGACGTTTCTGAAAAAAGAACAGCGATTTCAGAACACGTAGGAAGGTTATGCGTTCGGCTGTTGCTTCGAGGCTGAGCAGTGAGCACAATTCTCATGTCGTCATCCTTTGGAATATCCTTCGCATGCTTGTACAGCTGGGTGAACGCGTTGTGCTGTAGTAGTAGACGCTGGATTTTCGTCACAGTTGACACATTAAGATTTCCCCCAAGCATTCTTCGTCGTATGCTTGCTTGCGTTTCAGGATCCGTAATGTAGATCTGGGCGTAACCGGCTTGTTCTTCGTCCGCAGGCAACAGTGGTCCAATCAAATGATGCAAAGCGCCTTGGATTGTATAAGATCTCGGCCCACCGTTTCCGTGAATAATTTCTTGGGTACCAATAGATGTAAAGGCAAAGAGGGCGTTGTACCGGCGAGTGTTATTGACAAACCCTCTGGTTTTGAACAAAGCAATGTATTCGCGAAACTCGGGTGTGTCAGGCCAGGTAGCAACAGGCAGCACTCGAGTGCCTCCACCGCAGCAGTCCTTTTCTTCGCCTGGCCAAATCTTCGCTTCGCAATGGCGGCAAATCGAACGCTGCTCAATAGTATGAAGAGGCACCAATGATTCATCGAAGTCATCGAAACTGACGCGTGCACTGTTGTGACCACTCTTCTTCTTCGGGCGACCCTTGGGTTTATTCCGGAGACTTAATCCTTGCTCGCGAGGAGGTACATCAATCAAATCCACATCCACGTTTAGCGGAGGATCAGCATTTGCCAAGGCAAGTAATTAATTGTCAGTGTTGCAATCCACATTTCCATCGGAAATATCTTCTTCCTTGGTTTCTTCTTCACCTCCTTCATTCATACGGTTAGGTTGTAGCGCAGCATAGATCCTTCGATTGTCAACTGTGCGCTCGCGATCTTCTTGCTCCTGAGCTGCCAGAATCTTGAGATGATGGTCACTTTGAGCGCGATAATGGATTCCGTCTTCTCCCTCCTTGGTTTCCTCTTCGTCGCTCTTATCCATGTCCGTATGGTGCACAATGATGGCACCCCGCCCTTGATTCGCAACCTCAGTGTTGTGCTTTTTTTCGCGAGCACGTTTGTTGTATTCCGCCTTCTTGGATCTTTTCATAGCCCCCTCTTTGTCGAAGTCTTCCACGATAGCATGCCGTTTCTTTTCGCGAGCACGATTGTTGTACTCCGCCTTTTTGGATTTTTCCATTGCCACCTCTTCGTCGACTTCATCCAGGATAGCTTGCCGTTTTTTTCGCGAGCACGTTTGTTGTACTCCGCCTTCTTGGCCTTTCTCATAGCCGCCTCGTCGTTAATATTGCCCTGATTCAAGGCATCGTCATCCACAACCCAGCCATTAGCTCCAGTTAATGCAGCCTCTTGTTCGGTAGTATGCACTTCATTCCGTTCTGCTTGCTTTCCAGGTTCGGAGTTATCGATCGCATGTCCTTGATTGTCATTGTCATGATTGCTTTTGCCTTTCTTAGAGGCCGAGTAGTTGTTATTTTCTACGCAGAAAACTGCGTCAGACAAATGTTCATACAAAAACATCAACACAAAAATGATAATGTGATTGGATCGTAAAAATACTGTGGATATGTGTCCCGCCACTTAAGCTTAACATAATGTGGTTTGCCAGAAAATACTACTCATTTCTTTCATAAATTGTACAGAGTTCGCGGTATTTATTAAACATCACTTTGTTTAATATCGCGTTTTGAACTCGTACATCCAATGAGTTGAAACTTTGATACTGGGTAATACACCTGCTAAGTATCATGAAACACCCCTGAAGTGATTCAAGATACTCGCCGTAGGCCCACTATCAACAGTGGTACTCCGTCAAAAAAAGTAGCACTATCAGTTGCAATAGTGGTAACCAACGTTACACATTGTCCCCTTACTGTAAAAAGTTGAACTATGGGGAGAGGATTTACTCGTCCAAAGTCAATATGAAAATACAGTAAAAACACACGTTTTAGCTGTCCCTGGCTGCTCTATGAAAATGTCCGGTATTTCGAGCCAAAAAGGCCCTACTTCGTAACATTCGCATATCGCGTCGGAATTCGCCTTTCGGAGTCCAAGCCTCTGGCCAGGGTATGGCTTAAAGTGGCAGAAAGGGCTCGTCACCCTACTGCACAGTGTGTTGACCGCTTATTCAGCGGCCTTTTCTGCCCGAGTGAAGCTATCCTAAGACATGCATCTCACCTTGCATCGTCCCAGAAAAACTCAACTGCCATTCAATCGTCTTTGGTAGGTATTATTTTAAATAGTAGGACAATATATTTTCATTTTGTATGTGGAATTGTTTGATTATTAATATTATCGACAACTGCCACGTCCAGCATCATGGGTGCATGAACGAACTTGTCTCAAATTACTCTTTTTTTGACTTGGCGTTTGTATGTAAAAATTGCTCATTTTGTACTTGGATAAAGTATATAAAAATTGCTCATTTGTTGACTTGACGTTTGTATGTGAAAATTACTCTCGTACTTAGTCTCGTACTTACGTGTTGCGTTAGAGCCTTAAGTAATAGATATTAAGAGGTTTAGTGCATCAACTGCTTATCCTATAAAGACTGGAGCCCAAGATAAGTGTTTATCTTCTCGCCACTAAAAAGTCCTGAAATTTAATAACATCCCCTTTAAAACTATATATTTTGATACAGCGATCCGGGAAATATAAGACCACAGGTGATTCTTCGCTGATTGGTCAATTTCAAGCTGAACATGGACTCCATATACTGTAATAAATTGTAACCTGTTAAATTGAATCTTGCATTTGGAAAAAGACGAAAAGAATTGTATTGGACAAGCGTGCAAGACTTCATATACTATGAAAATTGCTAGAAATGACGAATTACTCACATGTGTCATGTAATCGATCGAAAGTCTTCAGTGCTCTTGGAGAAACATGGAAAACTCAATAATTTTATAATTGGTGCATTCATTTCGAAGATGAATCATTGAACAATGTATCGTCCCATTTGCATATCATTTCTTTGGAAAGAATCCCTGTATTTTCAACAACAGCTTACCCTTCTTCTACGACAGCACTTATAACCTTTAGCTTATGTAGGAGCACCGTAGTTTACTTGTGTTTGCGCGTTTATCTGGCCATGAAACGATCCTGTCATATTCATTTCTTGTTAAAATTAATATGATTTCTTTTCACGGTTCAATAGAGGGGTAGGGTTTGTTGATGGTCTTATATTTCCCGGATCACAAAATCAAGTTTCATTTTCAGGATTCCAATCATTTCGGACCGGAGTAGTAGGCACGAATACATTATTAATTTCCAAGCTTTTGCCACAGCTCTTCGATAATATCATTGCGTAGCTTGTTGTGGGCTGCTTCACTGCGAATAGCTTTTGTTACTTGTAAATATGACTCTAATGATAATGGACGATCAACCCGTTCGAGATCTATATTGCATTGCCATGTGTCGCCTTGAACAGTCGGTGGCAAGGTCTCCTCATCAAAAATTATCATGTTGTGCAAGCATATGTATGCTTTCACCCCAGGTGCATGGTCTCTTGGCTCCAGAAACGTCCAGGATTAGCTAAGATGTGAAATCGCCCGAACAGTACGCAACATCGCTCAACATCTTTTCGCACACTCTCGTGACGTTCACAATACAGCTTCTCTTTTTGACAAGATGGAGAGCTCAGAGTCTTTTGGAAGAGGGTGTAGTTGGGATAAATCCCGTCGGCCAAAATGTAGTACATGCTGTATGAATTTTCATTCACCTATCATTGAATTAAGTCCAAATAGACAGCTTTGAATCACCACAAAAGACGTAGCAGGAGCCACGCCATTGACTAATTTCACCATGTGAGTAGATCTATCTAAAACATTAATGCCATTGTTCGATCCCGGTATGCCAATAAACGCATGCCATATCCATGAATTCTTCGTCGCAATCGTCTCAAGTACAATTGAGCGTGAGCCACTACGATCCTGGTACTGGCTCTGCCATGCAACTGGACAATTTTTCCATTCCCATTGGGTGCAATCGATGGCTCCAAACATTCCTGTAAAGCCCCTGTCTGAATTCTCCTGGAGATGGCATTTGACGTCGTCCGCTGTAGGCTCGAACAAGAACTCACTCCCGTATCGCTCGACAATTGCGGATGTAAAACGCTTCAATGTTTCGTTTGCTGTGGTCTCTCCAAGTCGGCAATACTGCGTCGCATCCTAGTCCGTACGCTAGCATACGCATTGCCGCGTTGCACTTTTGGATTGTAGATAGACATATGAGAGTATCTCCACCGGTTGAGAGCTAAAGCGTTAGCTGAAGGAAAACTTCGATAAAATCCCAGATATGTATAGCTCATAAATCTTTATCCGGTATTTTTAAGCCAGATCTGAGCTATTTGAGTGGATATAGCTCACCATCAAGGCATTTCAGATATATTATTCCGGATATAAATATTTTTATCCGTAACTTCGAATAGCTTTAGCTTTGGCTCTCACCGGTGGAGGTGCTCTGATTATTCATTAGGCAGATTTCGCAAACAAATCCTTGTCCGTGTCTGTCATTTTTACTTGCAGAAACTAATTCAATCACGGAAATTCTTGAGACTTTATCACGGATTCCGTGAAAATGGCAGTTTCGACGGATACGGATAAACCCCCATGTAGTCGGATAACGGAACAATCCAAAATCTTCTCAATGAGCCGCTGGACAAGCGAAGACGACATGGCCCTCCTCATTCAGGCAAACAATGAGCGTCCGTTCCTTCAAAAGGACGGCGTCATGAAAGCTTGGGGTGTTCTTGCCAAAAACCTTCTCAATGCACCCGATTTCACGCGCGGACCCACCGAGATCGATGGCAAAAAGGTCTCGCACAGGTTTCATCTCTTGCTCGACAAACACGAAAAGTTTCTAAAAGAGTCTGTTTATCTCTCAGGTGTCGACCAAGAGTACTCGGAGCGCCATATTCTCCATGACGAGCTGGTTGCACTGCGTGCTGACAACATTGCAATGAAAAAAGGCCAGCAAGATGTAAACGCAACTGAAAAGGCCGACAAGGTGATCATAAAATCAATGTATTAAATAACTAAGTAAATAGGCTAAGAGTGAAGCAGCAGCCAAGCACATAAGAGAGGAGGCTATGAAAACTTGCTCAAAGAAACGAAAAATGACCCAAAATGACGATACGCCCGACGACACGACTCCGTCAAAAAAGAAGCTTCTTGGTGACTTCCATCAAGATGAAATTCGTCTCGAACGAGAAAGGCTAGCGTTGAAGAAAGAAAAGTTGGCCTGTGAATTTGAGGAAAAACAGCTCGAGAGAAACGAAAGACGCGAAATGAGAGAATTTGAGCGCAAGCAGCGTGAAGAGGATCGAAAACATGTTTCAGACATGATGGCTCTTGTACGAGCGGCTTTAGACAACACGCACGGTCGCTAGATCCTTTAAAATTGATAATACATTCAAAGTCTGCATTAACACGGAGTACTTAATTATATTGCGTTGATATTTCGTTAATCTGGTTTTATGGTAGAAATAAAGCTATTGCGAAGGACTCGAGAGATAGTCTTCAAGTGATGGAGGCTTCAAATTGAAGAAGATGCTGATTTGGTTGTCTTCTTCGTAACAGCATTGACAATTGGTTAAAAGCATTGCAATGGATATAACTTTGCCCACGCTTTGTAGCATAATCTTTTGCTGCATCTTAAATGTTATGAAGGACCAAACAGTCTTTACGCGAGCAAACCACCATTCAACGGACTGACGGACAGTACTCATGGTACTGTTGAATTTGGCTTGTTGAGCAGTTAAGGAGTTGATTTTATAGCCGGAGAATATCCATTTCAGGACGCCGTAGGTAGGATCCCCGTACAAGTAATAGTTTTCAAATACATCGGACCTGTCTGTAAGATAGTCCATCAACTTACTCATGCGAAGCATTGTAGTGTCATGGCGCGATCCCTCTAAGGGGCCCCAGAAGTGAATACACAAGCCATCTGGAGATGTGACGGCTTGAAAATTCAAGCAATGTCTTCTCTTGTGACCACTGTAAATGTACCTTTGAAGGTCGCGAAACTCTGATGCTTCTCCTTGATTAATGCGGCACGTCTCAAATTTATTGCCATCGATAAAGCCAAAGAGGCATGGCACTGGAGATCCCTTATCAGTAATCGCCTTGGCGTAAAGGGATAATCTATTCTTTGTCAAGGGGCAGAAGTAAATTGTTTCGTGCCATTTTGCGTACAAAAGACTGACCATGTGATTGAAAACTCGACAAAGTGCTTCTCTGGACCGTCCAAATGTGTCCATCATATCACAATAGCGCTTGGGATAACTCAAACGATGGAGAACAATACAAATCGCTTCTACTGCATGCAAGGAATCGCGCGCTGACGTTAAGAAGATATCAGGAAGGCGAAGACAACGTACGAGTTGTAGAATTCCAGCGCGTTTAAAGCGGAATTTCAGTGTTAGCTCCGCGTCATTGAAGTCGTCCAGGTCAAAGCGAACGTCGGGAATTTGTGGTCTTTCTACTGCTTCCACCAATAAGAGTAGTAAGCGACGTCTTCGCAGAGGCTTCATGATACGCGACGACCTTAAGATGAGAACGAGCTCGAGGACCGACAGCATGTTGGCTCGATCTTGCAACTGCCCACTGATCGTTTGTTATTTGCGGGAACGGATTGAATTTCCCTTGCGAAATCTTCTAAATTTAGTCCGAGTCCGTGTTCGTGTCCGCCATCGACCTACCCACGGACACTGACACGGATACAATTGCGAAATCTGCCTATTGTTGTGACGACTCTATCTACGATCCAGAAATGCACATACTTCGTTTCCCTGTAGCATCTAGTTTTTGTTTGAAGTAGTCGTCTATCTCTGAAATGTCTGCCATAAAATACTGAAAAAGCTATCTTGACATACGAAATCGACGGCGAAAGATTGAGTCAGGATAGATTGAAGTGTGCCCAAGGCTACCAAAGTAGTCTCGAATGATTTGTCGGTCACCTTCTGCATGATTCTTTTGAAGGTTTGCCTTGCGGCCACGTCTGGAGCCACCCCACTTCTTTGAAGTCATTGAGGTACTGTATTTCTCGACATGTTGCCTTGCGAGAAGCAAGACTGTTGTTGCTACCTGGTCATCTTCATCAGACGAGTTGAAGATTTGGGCACTGAGCTGCGCCAAAGTGGCTCTCCACTCGGCCATGTTGCTTACTCTATTTTTCAATGCGTTTTAGAATAAGTATTAATAGGTTTCAGTGCTCAAATCCGGTGTACCGGTGGAGCATTTTTACGATCGACACTGACTTTTCAAACTCAGCACTGAGTTCGGCACTGAAAAGAAGTCAGATTCAGTGTGGATCTCAGTGCACCGGTGTAGATGCTCTTAACTCAGCGGCCTCGAGAGCGGGCTGGAATGCTCGATGTGAAGGAATAGAACGGAATCTGGGTCATAAAGGCTATCTTTTCACTTCCATGCTTCCAGCACCGTTGGTATGGAGCTTGATCGCAGTGACAATTCATGCAGTTTGACCGCGATTGCTTGGAGAATGAACGCTCCTGATGTGGAGATTACAGATTTCATCAAAGAATGAAATCAAGAACTCAATTTCTCCCTAAATAGATGTCTTGGTGAGTCCATGATCATTTGAAGTGAGATATTCTACATGTATGAAGTGCTGTTGGAATCCCATTCTTAAAACTATAAAGTTATTGTTTATTTGTAAGGTCCCGTCTGGATGCCAAATAAAAAATATTGTGAAAATTCGTTATGTGATATTTTGTATTTTGGTCAAAATAATACAAACCACGCATTATAATATCACGATAATTAAAATTTCGGACTGTCTGGATTCCCACGAAAATAAAATAATCATTGGGAATTTGTGTGGATTATACGATATTGAAATATTCTACTTTAAGTAGAATATTATTTATTGCATATTTGGCCTGTTTTGAAATAAATTATTGCAATAAAATTTATGCAATATTTGGCATCCAGACTGCATTTTGCGATAATCAAAATTATGCAAGAATTGATCAAAATATTGCGAATTATCTCAATAATAGGTGGCATCCAGACGGGCACTAAGAGTGTACACTGAACGTATCTCGTAGTGCATCTCGTAATCTTTTGTACTTAACGGGGGTCACAATAATAGATGAAGAGATAATGTTTGGCGTAGTTAGAGGATGCCGAAAGATTAACTAAATGTGGGATGTTAACGTTTCGATTCAAGGTCACGAGTATATTATTCAAAGGAAAGAAATAGGAAGTTATGTATATCTGTAGGCAGATTCATCTCAAATGCTACCCCGATATTTTATATAAGTGATCAATATTCCGTTTGCAATCAACAGCAATCATGTTGGGAATCTCACGTCTTTGAAGTGAGGATTACCAATATCCTAGCACTTAAGTCAATGGCAAACTCCTTGGCATAACTGTCCTCACAACTTTGTGATATGTCCTTGTTGAAATTCATATTTATGCTATAACTTACAGAATAATCACAGGCTAATTGTTACTAGTATTCCTTATGCCTTTATAAAATTATAAAACTCCCATCAAAGGAATATGATATTATAAAGGAACTCGATTAGTGCCTATTTTTAGTAGCCCTGCCATTATTAGAGATTTTACAGTAGATGGATCGGTGCGTCGGTTTTTGCACGTCCTCCTTCTGCTCGCGTTGCAAGTTGTAACGCAGTTTGGATTGCCCCCTCGCATCCATTTGACGTTATCCATGGCTATCGTTGCGCTCGGTTTGAAATCATATCAATCGAGCGAGATTTCAAGCGCTTTCAATCGCTCGAAAAAATGACCCTGCAATTAATTTATTACATCGATTTTGTATTAGAGTGGAATAGTATTTTCATTTTATTTTCAATTTGTTTGTGCAGTTTCCTGAATTGCTTTCTCGTCGAAAATTAAAGGGCACCTCTTGAAATGGAGGTGTTTTGACCATCAAGAGAGCTAAATTTCAACGCCTTCAATAAAGGGTTGTGAGATGAACTTGGGAGGTGTGGTGCATCGTTGACGTTAATGTGAAATCAAGCTCCATAGTATTGAAGACGCAGGCATATATTTACATCGAATTGCATCAAATCGGCGCCTCAATACAGAAAAAATACCGATTTGCTAGAATTCGACATTCAGTTGTACTTCGAGGTATCAAATCGATAATGCTCAACTGTAAATATTACAATTAAGCTCTGTACAATTCAAGTTTCCTACTTGTCCCAATTGAAAGGTGCATTATTCTTTTCATTGGGGGCCAATTCCGTTGCTTGTAGTTCAAAGAGCAAGTCTTGATATGTTCAACGTGCAACGAGGTGTGTATGCAGGCGATTCGTCGGCTTAGACACTATCGCAGATCAATCGCTACACTTACGTTGCTTTAGTTAGCATGAAGCACCGCTAGAGAGCCCTGTGTTACTTTAGTGAATTCCCCCCACACACTCCCCCATGCGCCGTCTCCCCGTCAATTGCAAAAATCTTGTCCTGAAACCCGCATATTCTTTAGAGGTTGGTAATTGCGAAGGAGCTGAGGGGTCTCTGAAGTTTATCCGGATCCGGTATTCTGATCAATCACATGCCAGTTGTCCCCAGCCTCGAATTGGGGACATTTCAGCCAATTACATCAATCGAGCGTTTTGAGCGAAATCAATCGATTGATTTCGCTCGATATCCGCTTTTTATTCACGATTTCAATCGAGCGCAACTATACCCATGGCGAACCTCCAACGCGGTACTTCCTCTGTTCCACATTACTGCCCAGAAAAACTTGTCATCGACCCCAAAAATACATTTCACGTCGAAAGTCGATGTAGTACATCATTATTTAAAGAGAATAAAAATGTGCAGGTTTTGTCCATTGGTTCTCAAGTGCCCAGACTGAGTTTTCGCGCCCAAAATCAACTTCAAATATACACCAACCCAATAAAATTACGCCACATAATGAAACAAACACATTTTTGAATTGCCGCCATGGAGAATCAAGCCGCACACACCAACCGGGAGCTTTCGAGCGAGTCGAAATAAGAGGTCATCCACACCCTTCTCCGATTCTTGAAGAAAAGCAAACTACGCCGTGATGCAATCGCCCAAACGACTGAGCTCCTCAACGTGAGTCCGAGCACCGTTGCCTACATTTGGCGCACGTTTCGCACCCGTGGATCAACGCAGTCACGCAAGATTGGGCGTGTAGGTCCGAAGCCAAGATACACGCCCCAACGCATCAAGAAGGTTGTACAAGGTGTGTCCATGGATCGACGCGAAACGTTGCAAGACATCTCTGTCGCCACTGGGCTGTCGCTGGGAACACTCAGTCGCTCCCTGAAGAACGGAACCTTTACATGTCACTCGACACGGATCAGCCACTCCTGTCGGATGCCAACAAGCTTGAAGGCACCTAATTTGACAACTTATGGGACATGGTCCACCTGGACGAAAAATGGTTTAACGCGGACAAGGATCAATGCAAGGTTTACATTGTTCCTGGTGAGACTCCTCAGCGTCGCGTATGGCAAAGCAAACTCTTCATCCCTAAAGTTATGTTTCTGGCGGCTGTGGCCCGTCCTCGCTTCGATGAGGCACGTGGTGGTATCTTCTTTGATGGGAAAGTGGGGATGTGGTCGTTCGTACGCGAAGTCCCAGCAGCGCGCAACTCACGAAGCCGTCCTGCTGGAAGTTTGGTCACGACACTGGTCAATGTCAATGCCACTGTTTATCGTGAGTACGTGATCAAAAAGGTCATTCCTGCAATCAAGGCGTCGTTTCCAAGTGCCAACAAGCGCGTTGTTCTTCAACATGACAATGCCACCCCACATGGTTCCATCACGGACGCCGAACTGGCAGCCGTGTCTACGGCTGCCTGTTCGTGATGCGTCGTCAGCCACCAAAGAGCCCAGACTTGAACGTGCTTGACCTTGGCTTCTTCGCATCTATCCAGTCCATACAATACAAAACGACGAGTCGCACTGTGGACGATGTGATCCGCGCCACCCTCTCAGCATTCAACGACTTGAGCTATGAGAAACTTGAAAGCGTGTTTCTCACCTTTCAGGTGGTGATTCGTCTTGTTCTCGAGCACGACGGGGGCAATCACTTTGCGTTACCCCACCTCAAGAAAGCAGCCTTGTGCCGTGCTGTACTCTTGTAGGCTAGGTATTAATGATCAATGAAATCATAGGTTTTTCTTATGAACCAATCATATCCATTTTGCACAGTAATGTGGAAAAAGTCGTTTTTACTTTTGGAGCAGTAATGTGGAACAGAGGAAGTACAGTAGTACAAGTTAGGTTCACACGTGTTTACACGTGTGAGCAAACGCCACGCACGCCGGATAAGTTCCGGATGATCTTTCGGTTGTGGTCTGCAAAACTGGCATACACGACTTGTAATACAAGTCGTGTATGCCGTCGAGAAAGATGTCGATACCATGAACGCGCGGCGTAGGGTGGCTGTATCAAGAGGACGTCTTGACAACGCCGTGGTCTCGAGGAGTTGCTTGACAAGTGGACTGTCACCTGCCACGCCACCGCTGGATTCAACATCCAGCCGACATGTCTTGGTATTGTATGCCAGTGTCGCAGTGTCCAATCAATGCCAATGGCACCTGAAATTCCATCTCTCTGTAGTAGACAAGTCGATGGCTGCAGCGTTCTTGGAATGCGTCTAGAAATTGTCGCATTTGCATGTTGTGTTTTTACAACTAACATCCGTCTTCATACATTTTGTCATTGTGCAAATTGCCTTGTGCCAGCCCGTGCCATGCGTGTTTTGGTCGCCCTCGTGCTTGCTACCTCTGCCGTCGAGGCGTTCAACCAACCTCGCCAAGACTCGCCAATTTTGTTGGACCATCAAGTCCGCATGGACGCTGCAGGCAACGATTTCCGCGTTTTGCGAGGTGGCTGTAAATGCAGAAATGCCAAGCGAAGCCTTCGAGGCCAAGAAGAGCCGACAACTTTGTCTGGTTCGTCTGGTAGACGACTAGTGGCGGCTAACTGGTTTTCATGTTGTTTCGGTGGCCAACAAGGTCAAAATCAGCACCACGGACAAGCTGCTCAAGCAGAAGAGCGACGACGTCGCACGGCCCAGAGGCAATCAAAAGTGTATCCACCTGGTCCTTCAGACCCCAATAGCCCAGAAAACTCGGTTAGAGGTAGCCCTTAAGACAAGAATGGTCGATAACCCTGCATGACTGCTGAAGACGCAAGCCTTGGGATTTATTCAGTAGCGCAACCGCTGAGTAGGTTTCTTCATAAACTTTCATTCATTTTCATCTTGTTGGCGTTCCTCGTTCCTTCAATGGAGAATACAAACAAACTTGCCATGCTGCTGGCAAGCGTCTAACGATCTTGAAAGCCCAAGACAGTGTTTCCAGGACGAAAATCAAAGACAGGAAGGGATCTAAGGGCGCTACAGAATATTGTCAATCGAGATCTCTGCAGAAGAGATAGACGACATTTTGGTTTATATTTGCTCTCATCGGGTAAGGCGGCAGGTAGGCCGTAAGGCCGTGTCGCCACCCTGATGAGGTCTGCTAGGGAATGACAAAGTATGGCGCTTTAACTCTTCCTGGTGATGGAGATAAGTTCAATTTTGTTGTGTGACCTGACCCCGATATGACCTGTTTCGGACACGAGCAGTAAGATGTCATGTTGAGAGTGAAAGACAATTGCAAGCCTTAGTTGGTGACCTTTTGATTGGCCTTGGAGGCGTCGCACGTGACGAGGGTCAAGCTGGACGTGAAGCAGAACTTGGACTCATCTTCAGCGAACGATCCACTTCTTGTCGTTGACAAGGCGCCATGCATCGGTGCGAGTAGTAAGACTCTTGCCCTTGGAGTCGTTGACCAACGAGTTGGCCAAGTTAAGAACCGAGTGGAGCGACCACTTGTCAAGGTGAGCGCCAGTATCATCGGATTACTTCCAACTCCAGTAGGGCCATCCGTTCTTGGCTCCTTAGAACATTCCCATCATGCTTGAAGCCAGCTGGCTAAAGCGGTTGATGTCGCTAAGGTGGATCCAGGCGTGACAAAGCTCCATTCGCCCAAGACGAGCGGCTTACCCTTCCAGTTGGTGATGTCGCTGATGCGACCAGCGACGCCTTGGTTGGTCAGTTGGTCTTCCGTCATGGATTCAGAGCTCCAGATCACATAAGGATGCCATTCGTGCCACACGTTGGTCATTTTAGGCGCAAAGTCGTCCATGTAGTCGCCATGACCTGGCCTTTGGTAGCTGAAAAGCGGCATGTGAAGTTGACCGTCGCCTTGACGTTCTCGGGATATTCGCTCCAGTAGACATGGCCATCGTCAGATCCACTGTGTTCGTCACCACTTTGCGAGACAGGAGCGCCGTGGATTCTAACGAGCACGGCAATGTTGTGCTTCCACGCCCAGTCGCGAATGAGCTTGTCAAGGTTGTCAAGACCGCCTTTGGCAAATCGATTGCACTATTCAATCCCATGAGAAGGCAGCCAAGTTTGTCCAAACTTACATTATCCTTGAGAACTCCAGCCGACAATTGATCGCGTCCAAAAGCCGACAGGGACGCGAACAGTATTGAGATTGGCCAGAGCGATTTGCTGGATGTCGTTTTCCGTGATGTTGGTCGAGCGGTGTTACTGGAATCGCACCGTGCCTTCCTGAGCTCCCCAGTACCCCGTCGTCGTGTATTCCCCTTGCTGAGCTGTCGCAAGGCGTTCCCGACCTCGCCAAACCACAGAGCCTTCGGTCCCAGACAGAGAAATTGCTCCGCAGTGGTTATGACAGCAGCATTACTGTGAGTTGGACACGTCGTCGACACGACGCTTTGACATGTATGCGGTCGAGGGGGCGACTTTCAAAGCAATAGAGGCATGGGGGAGAGGCTCCTGGCTTTGAAATCAGCTTGGTGGGGAACTGCTGCTCCGCATTTCTTCACATGTCGACCAAATTTAAAAGAATGCTAGCAAGCTGTCGAAGGTGCAGACATGAAGCTCTAACGAAAGTGCTCTTGTCGTCCTTGTCAACCTTCGATATAAGAGCATCATTCAAAGGCAATCCTTGTCGACCATGGCGTAAGAACGCAAGGAGACTGATCTCCCGTCAAACAACGATGAATCAGGTGGATTACTACATTGTATGTCGCGACAAATGAACGCTCTGCGCCGAGATCATGATGTTGTTCTCGTATTATTACAACCATCACCTTCTGGACTCTGGATCAGGCGCTTGGGGTACAAATTGTACCCCCAGTGAAAGATGATTGTACCGTACAATAATCTTTGATGGAACACCGACCACGGGCAGGACTTCAGGCCATCGTCAGTTTGTAAGGTGGTTGGGCGTTTCCAAGAGATTCCAGCCGAGCTGGAGGATTTTGTACTCGTTTCAACTCGTCGTTGGTTACCGAACTGAAGACTTCATGCATTGCCCGTGCTTGGTGTCTAGTTCCCCCAAGTCTATTCTTCAAGATTGGTGCGCCATCATGACGACGTGCCGAAGTCTCTGTGGATCAGTGCGAGTGGTCAAACTCTTGCGATTCGAGTTGTAGATGGCCGTGGCACTCTCGCAGTCGCCGCTAGTGCTACCTATAAAGCAGCAACATGATGAAAAGTTTTTGAAGAGCATATCATATACTGTGTCGATTGAGTTGAGATGCGAGGGGAGGGTCACTTGCCCATGCAAGTTTATCATCTCTATCCTTCTTGCATGTCCAGAACGCCCTATTCGCCCTTTGCGTCAACCCAAGTGGATAAATTGATTGATACTGTGGAACGTCGGCCCAGGCATCACAAAGCTTCGTTCGACCGCTGCGTCGTGGGAGTCTTCATGCTAGATCGAAAATAAAACCGAGACATCCACTTCACGAGGTGAACTCACGCAAGCGCCTTTACTTTCAAGCAAGAGAAATGATCGACTACGGAAGTGAGTGGCCCAGTTAACGCAAGCCTGGGAGCTCGGGTCGCCTTGCCCATCGATTCTCGGATGGTGAAATCCGACAATGTTCGAGTCGCCTTGGTTGACAAAGCGTGGGCAATTTCAGGAGGGTAAACCTGTATAGCTTCAGCAGACAAGCTCGGGAAATTTAACCCGATACTGTAAGTTTCGTTGAACCTTGGTCGAGGCTCGGGTAGCCATAAGCAAGCTAGCCCCGGCCGTCGGTACCCTCATTAGCTCCCATCCTTCTCTGTACCGAGAGGGAGAAGGACCTATTTTTGTCACACAGAATTTGTGGAAAACCACATAAAAAAATCTAATTCCACATTAAAAACACCGAAAACCACACAAATATTACCGAAATACACAAGCTGACGAATTCAACATTGAATTCGCTGAATTAAACATTCAATTTACCGAAAACCACACAATAATGAATGTAAACCACACAGATTTTCCCGAAACTGTATCATGAGATATGTTTTGAGTCCCAAGAGCTTAACATTTTATTGGGAACTATCCTTTGGGATATAACAACGTCTTTACCTTCTGTCTGACCACTATGTTGACTCTGAGTCATCAAAGCAACGATTCTAGTTCTACTAGTATATCTCAGTACTTGTACTACTTAAGTACTTGTACTACTTAAGTACTTGCCATCTTATAAAACAAATGGAATCAAAAAGATTACTCGAATGAGCTGTTGTGCTGTTACCCTTCCCTGGGACTTGGGTGGTGAGTGCTTGACCTTTGTTGGGTTTCAAATCCCCGAAAGTTTAACATATCATCCACCGAAATTATGGTTTCCCGCAGGTAACCATCCCAGAATGCGAAGTAACGTTGCACAACAGAAATATCACACCACGGTTGCGCTAGCAGTTCTTTGGGTGCTCATTCTTTCATACCCCGTAATTCCCCATTTCTTAACACTTATACACGCCCAGATTTGAACCCGGGACCATTGGGATGCCAACCCCATGCTCTTCCCCTTGAGCCATTCTCCCCATCAAAAATACAGGAGACGTAAAGAATACTTTTAGCGGAACAAATTCAGGTCTACATTTTATAAATTGTATAAAATAATATGTTTGAGGTCATAGGAATTCAAAGGTAGATCATTCTTGATTCCTCTACATAAGCAAAATGATTACCTCTTAAAATGAATGATTGTCATAACTGAATCTTTGGTGCCTATTACAAATTGGTGGGAAATCAGTGGGATGTTTGCATGGATGTAAATTCATTAAGCATTTTACATGTAGATTATGAAAAAGTCTAGAGTTCGTTGTATCTCACAGTGCGATTTCCACGCAAAGGAAATACTTGTTCGGCATTTCGCCCTCGGCTTCGACTCAGAAGATTGTTTGAAGCACGAACCATACCAGGCAAAACCAGTCCAATGTCTGTAGCCACCTTAATAACATGGCAACAAACGCCATCACGAGCCCAGTGTTGACATTGACACTTCAACAGCTCGGGTGCAGGAACTTGTTCAACAAGCCAACCTATTATGGTATATTAATAATGAAACATAGAGGAAATTTACCAAGTACGGGCTGATTGTGGAGTTCAAGTCGCTTCAGATTTCTTGACACTGTGTTGCTCTTCGAGAAAGTCGCCTGCGCTTGAATTCCCTCGTCTTCGCCACAGGGAATATTTTGAGAGGGTGGTGTTTGCAACACCCATCAAGAGGGTGGCTGCCAACGTGGAATCGACGTCATTCGAAGCTGATTCTTTTTGCAAAGATTTTTGAAATGCTTCTTCATACGCTCGCTCACCACTGGACAAGTTGTCCATGGGATTGCTTCTTCAGAGACTGCTTGAATTAAGCGAGCAAACCCTTGGATGAGAAAAGGTACGTGCTTTTTGACACGACCAACCACTTACCCAAAAATCAGATTAGTACAATGTGACACATAGATTCGGTGCAACACTTACAACCTTCAACACGCGATTGAAGTGCTCATTTGGATTGTTGGTGTACGAGCAGCCACGATTGGTATGGAAAACCTGCCACTTCCAGAAGCGGTGTCCACGGTTGGTGGAGAATTCTTGACGGTAAGGCAGCCAAGTGTTGAAAAAGTACGTGCGAAATTTCATCACTGCGCGACTAGTGTTCCACCTGTCGTGCACCTCCAGCATGATGTTGTCCATTTCGCTTTGGGTTTGGGCCATGTGAATCAAGTAAATGTCAAATGACACGTCGCTCCATTCTTCACTTGAGAGCCCATGCCCTTTATCATAGCACTAGCAAATGTGGTGATTAAATATGGACAACGTTTACGTACATTTTTCAGGACATGGAAAAAGCACATTAAGTACTTCACCCCATATTTTGAGAGCGTTCTTCATAGCGTCAGTCACCTACAGCACAGATGACGTTCGTACAAATAGGACAGATTTACCTTGGGTGTCAAATGGACACCATCGTCATCCTGTGGGTGATTACCCAAATGATGACCGAGAAGGTCAATCTTTGCACGCTGGACAATGTGCATGTCAAAATTCGGTACGAGGCTCTACACCTCAATTGTCCTTGTACATCCTCTTGAGGATGACAATGTGGACTGACACATCGAGTATACTGTGTTGTCATTGGATGTGGCTTGGCAAACTCCAGTCCAGGTTCTTCGTGGTGCCAGTTGCAGTTGTTTGTGTTGGTATGAGTCACGCCATACCTTGGTACTGTTGCCCTGAACTCGTCCAACGCCGCTACATCGATCGTTGCAATCAAGTCACCCATGTCAATGTGGAGAAAACACATCTGCTAGTTTCTGTATAAATACATCTTTGTTTCCTTCCAAAATTTATATTGCATAGCCTATTATATATTTAGAAATATTAGATTGTACAGTGAATATTGTGTACATCATTCTGTATGTCCCTGTGTACTGACATCGTGAAAAATATTAAGTATGAACAGTTATTTGAAACCTTCAGCTTCGAATTGACATCTTTCGGTCGTTTCATGTACTACTTCTATCAGTAAATGTGTAACTGTTTTCTCCTATAAATAGTACTCTTACTATAATTATTAGCTAGTACTTACTAGTTTTAGTAGTATGTGTAGTCGAACATGCTGAATATTGAGCGATGTCATCACGCTTTTCTTGTCGGCTGTTTGCCAAAGCGTGGTCGACACAAGGTGATTGGATTTCAGGTTCCCTGGACAAGGATTGGACAATATGGCACGTCTGTGTACCCCATTGTTAATACCTTGATATGGATGCGGCGAGAGAGCGCATCCTTGGTTTGCTGGTCGACTGTCAGGTGGAACGAGACAGGGGTATGCTGTAGTGTACCAGCTATTTCTACAGATAAGACCATTCACGCATTACATACCTAAGACAAGACTACCCACCATGTGGTGGGTGTTTGACGGGTGTTTGGACAGATTGCTTTCCAATTTGACGGATAGAATTGCCCCACAGTTGGCGAGAAGGTTCGTCTGGGTGGCGGCACGGCCTACTTGACACCTTCCCGACGTGAGATGAATACAGAAATCCCTTTTTGGTGCACGTTTGGGGATTGCATAAATTTTATTGCAATAATTTATTTCAAAACAGGCCAAATATGCAATAAATAATATTCTACTCAAAGTAGAATATTTTCCCCAATACTACTCTGGTCCGCAAAAAATGCTACACTGTTTTATCTTGATTTGAGTATGTCCGGATATGAGGATATATGGGTTTTTGTATACAACCTCAAAAACGTATATAAAATTTCACAGGATGTCCAATATTTTTATTCAAACAGCACTGATGTCCCGATGACACAGGTCTCTCTGTGTTCATCTTGCTTGCCCAGAACAGAAATAGCGAAGTCTAACGTCAGTATAATGTCAGTTATGTTATAGCGCATGTCAGGTGTGGCTATTGGCGGCTCTCATCGCGAGAGCGCTATGTTTGACAGTCATCTCTAGGTTTGATAGGTTCCAGCCTTCTGACGACCTGCAACCGGGCTATACACCAAGAACCAGCAGTGTTGCTATGTTAACACCATCTATCTTTGATGTTGAATCTAGATATGTAATTAAATTGGGCTCAATTCCTACAGTGAACCCACAGCGAAAAAAATGTGATCTATCCGCCTGGTCGGTCAACTTTGACACACCATATCTCGCCAACGGAGACGAATTGTAGTTTCCACAAATTAACCAATCAAAGAGGAGATCCTAAGCTGTTTACTGAGCCAATCAGCGTTGAATATTTCGATTATTTTTGAAAAAAAATTCTGCCGAGAATGTAACTGTAGCAATTATTTCGGACCAGAGTAGTATCGTATAATCCACACAAATTCCCAATGATTATTTTATTTTCGTGGGAATCCAGACAGTCCGAAATTTTAATTATCGTGATATTATAATGCGTGGTTTGTATTATTTTGACCAAAATGCAAAATATCACATAACGAATTTTCACAATATTTTTTATTTGGCATCCAGACGGGACCTTACAAATAAACAATAACTTTATAGTTTTAAGAATGGGATTCCAACAGCACTTCATACATGTAGAGTATCTCACTTCAAATGATCATGGACTCACCAAGACATCTATTTAGGGAGAAATTGAGTTCTTGATTTCATTCTTTGATGAAATCTGCAATCTCCACATCAGGAGCGTTCATTCTCCAAGCAATCGCGGTCAAACTGCATGAATTGTCACTGCGATCAAGCTCCATACCAACGGTGCTGGAAGCATGGAAGTGAAAAGATAGCCTTTATGACCCAGATTCCATTCTATTCCTTCACATCGAGCATTCCAGCCCGCTCTCGAGGCCGCTGAGTTAAGAGCATCTACACCGGTGCACTGAGATCCACACTGAATCTGACTTCTTTTCAGTGCCGAACTCAGTGCTGAGTTTGAAAAGTCAGTGTCGATCGTAAAAATGCTCCACCGGTACACCGGATTTGAGCACTGAAACCTATTAATACTTATTCTAAAACGCATTGAAAAATAGAGTAAGCAACATGGCCGAGTGGAGAGCCACTTTGGCGCAGCTCAGTGCCCAAATCTTCAACTCGTCTGATGAAGATGACCAGGTAGCAACAACAGTCTTGCTTCTCGCAAGGCAACATGACGAGAAATACAGTACCTCAATGACTTCAAAGAAGTGGGGTGGCTCCAGACGTGGCCGCAAGGCAAACCTTCAAAAGAATCATGCAGAAGGTGACCGACAAATCATTCGAGACTACTTTGGTAGCCTTGGGCACACTTCAATCTATCCTGACTCAATCTTTCGCCGTCGATTTCGTATGTCAAGATAGCTTTTTCAGTATTTTATGGCAGACATTTCAGAGATAGACGACTACTTCAAACAAAAACTAGATGCTACAGGGAAACGAAGTATGTGCATTTCTGGATCGTAGATAGAGTCGTCACAACAATAGGCAGATTTCGCAATTGTATCCGTGTCAGTGTCCGTGGGTAGGTCGATGGCGGACACGAACACGGACTCGGACTAAATTTAGAAGATTTCGCAAGGGAAATTCAATCCGTTCCCGCAAATAACAAACGATCAGTGGGCAGTTGCAAGATCGAGCCAACATGCTGTCGGTCCTCGAGCTCGTTCTCATCTTAAGGTCGTCGCGTATCATGAAGCCTCTGCGAAGACGTCGCTTACTACTCTTATTGGTGGAAGCAGTAGAAAGACCACAAATTCCCGACGTTCGCTTTGACCTGGACGACTTCAATGACGCGGAGCTAACACTGAAATTCCGCTTTAAACGCGCTGGAATTCTACAACTCGTACGTTGTCTTCGCCTTCCTGATATCTTCTTAACGTCAGCGCGCGATTCCTTGCATGCAGTAGAAGCGATTTGTATTGTTCTCCATCGTTTGAGTTATCCCAAGCGCTATTGTGATATGATGGACACATTTGGACGGTCCAGAGAAGCACTTTGTCGAGTTTTCAATCACATGGTCAGTCTTTTGTACGCAAAATGGCACGAAACAATTTACTTCTGCCCCTTGACAAAGAATAGATTATCCCTTTACGCCAAGGCGATTACTGATAAGGGATCTCCAGTGTCATGCCTCTTTGGCTTTATCGATGGCAATAAATTTGAGACGTGCCGCATTAATCAAGGAGAAGCATCAGAGTTTCGCGACTTTCAAAGGTACATTTACAGTGGTCACAAGAGAAGACATTGCTTGAATTTTCAAGCCGTCACATCTCCAGATGGCTTGTGTATTCACTTCTGGGGCCCCTTAGAGGGATCGCGCCATGACACTACAATGCTTCGCATGAGTAAGTTGATGGACTATCTTACAGACAGGTCCGATGTATTTGAAAACTATTACTTGTACGGGGATCCTACCTACGGCGTCCTGAAATGGATATTCTCCGGCTATAAAAGCAACTCCTTAACTGCTCAACAAGCCAAATTCAACAGTACCATGAGTACTGTCCATCAGTCCGTTGAATGGTGGTTTGCTCGCGTAAAGACTGTTTGGTCCTTCATAACATTTAAGATGCAGCAAAAGATTATGCTACAAAGCGTGGGCAAAGTTATATCCATTGCAATGCTTTTAACCAATTGTCAATGCTGTTACGAAGAAGACAACCAAATCAGCATCTTCTTCAATTTGAAGCCTCCATCACTTGAAGACTATCTCTCGAGTCCTTCGCAATAGCTTTATTTCTACCATAAAACCAGATTAACGAAATATCAACGCAATATAATTAAGTACTCCGTGTTAATGCAGACTTTGAATGTATTATCAATTTTAAAGGATCTAGCGACCGTGCGTGTTGTCTAAAGCCGCTCGTACAAGAGCCATCATGTCTGAAACATGTTTTCGATCCTCTTCACGCTGCTTGCGCTCAAATTCTCTCATTTCGCGTCTTTCGTTTCTCTCGAGCTGTTTTTCCTCAAATTCACAGGCCAACTTTTCTTTCTTCAACGCTAGCCTTTCTCGTTCGAGACGAATTTCATCTTGATGGAAGTCACCAAGAAGCTTCTTTTTTGACGGAGTCGTGTCGTCGGGCGTATCGTCATTTTGGGTCATTTTTCGTTTCTTTGAGCAAGTTTTCATAGCCTCCTCTCTTATGTGCTTGGCTGCTGCTTCACTCTTAGCCTATTTACTTAGTTATTTAATACATTGATTTTATGATCACCTTGTCGGCCTTTTCAGTTGCGTTTACATCTTGCTGGCCTTTTTTCATTGCAATGTTGTCAGCACGCAGTGCAACCAGCTCGTCATGGAGAATATGGCGCTCCGAGTACTCTTGGTCGACACCTGAGAGATAAACAGACTCTTTTAGAAACTTTTCGTGTTTGTCGAGCAAGAGATGAAACCTGTGCGAGACCTTTTTGCCATCGATCTCGGTGGGTCCGCGCGTGAAATCGGGTGCATTGAGAAGGTTTTTGGCAAGAACACCCCAAGCTTTCATGACGCCGTCCTTTTGAAGGAACGGACGCTTATTGTTTGCCTGAATGAGGAGGGCCATGTCGTCTTCGCTTGTCCAGCGGCTCATTGAGAAGATTTTGGATTGTTCCGTTATCCGACTACATGGGGGTTTATCCGTATCCGTCGAAACTGCCATTTTCACGGAATCCGTGATAAAGTCTCAAGAGTTTCCGTGATTGAATTAGTTTCTACAAGTAAAAATGACAGACACGGACAAGGATTTGTTTGCGAAATCTGCCTAATGAATAATCAGAGCACCTCCACCGGTGAGAGCCAAAGCTAAAGCTATTCGAAGTTACGGATAAAAATATTTATATCCGGAATAATATATCTGAAATGCCTTGATGGTGAGCTATATCCACTCAAATAGCTCAGATCTGGCTTAAAAATACCGGATAAAGATTTATGAGCTATACATATCCGGGATTTTATCGAAGTTTTCCTTCAGCTAACGCTTTAGCTCTCAACCGGTGGAGATACTCTCATATGTCTATCTACAATCCAAAAGTGCAACGCGGCAATGCGTATGCTAGCGTACGGACTAGGATGCGACGCAGTATTGCCGACTTGGAGAGACCACAGCAAACGAAACATTGAAGCGCTTTACATCCGCAATTGTCGAGCGATACGGGAGTGAGTTCTTGTTCGAGCCTACAGCGGACGACGTCAAATGCCATCTCCAGGAGAATTCAGACAGGGGCTTTACAGGAATGTTTGGAGCCATCGATTGCACCCAATGGGAATGGAAAAATTGTCCAGTTGCATGGCAGAGCCAGTACCAGGATCGTAGTGGCTCACGCTCAATTGTACTTGAGACGATTGCGACGAAGAATTTATGGATATGGCATGCGTTTATTGGCATACCGGGATCGAACAATGGCATTAATGTTTTAGATAGATCTACTCACATGGTGAAATTAGTCAATGGCGTGGCTCCTGCTACGTCTTTTGTGGTGATTCAAAGCTGTCTATTTGGACTTAATTCAATGATAGGTGAATGAAAATTCATACAGCATGTACTACATTTTGGCCGACGGGATTTATCCCAACTACACCCTCTTCCAAAAGACTCTGAGCTCTCCATCTTGTCAAAAAGAGAAGCTGTATTGTGAACGTCACGAGAGTGTGCGAAAAGATGTTGAGCGATGTTGCGTACTGTTCGGGCGATTTCACATCTTAGCTAATCCTGGACGTTTCTGGAGCCAAGAGACCATGCACCTGGGGTGAAAGCATACATATGCTTGCACAACATGATAATTTTTGACGAGGAGACCTTGCCACCGACTGTTCAAGGCGACACATGGCAATGCAATATAGATCTCGAACGGGTTGGTCGTCCATTATCATTAGAGTCATATTTACAAGTAACAAAAGCTATTCGCAGTGAAGCAGCCCACAACAAGCTACGCAATGATATTATCGAAGAGCTGTGGCAAAAGCTTGGAAATCAATAATGTATTCGTGCCTACTACTCCTGTCCGAAATGATTGGAATCCTGAAAATGAAACTTGATTTTGTGATCCGGGAAATATAAGACCATCAACAAACCCTACCCCTCTATTGAACCGTGAAAAGAAATCATATTAATTTTAACAAGAAATAAATATGACAGGATCGTTTCATGGCCAGATAAACGCGCAAACACAAGTAAACTACGGTGCTCCTACATAAGCTAAAGGTTATAAGTGCTGTCGTAGAAGAAGGGTAAGCTGTTGTTGAAAATACAGGGATTCTTTCCAAAGAAATGATATGCAAATGGGACGATACATTGTTCAATGATTCATCTTCGAAATGAATGCACCAATTATAAAATTATTGAGTTTTCCATGTTTCTCCAAGAGCACTGAAGACTTTCGATCGATTACATGACACATGTGAGTAATTCGTCATTTCTAGCAATTTTCATAGTATATGAAGTCTTGCACGCTTGTCCAATACAATTCTTTTCGTCTTTTTCCAAATGCAAGATTCAATTTAACAGGTTACAATTTATTACAGTATATGGAGTCCATGTTCAGCTTGAAATTGACCAATCAGCGAAGAATCACCTGTGGTCTTATATTTCCCGGATCGCTGTATCAAAATATATAGTTTTAAAGGGGATGTTTTTAAATTTCAGGATTTTTTAGTGGCGAGAAGATAAACACTTATCTTGGGCTCCAGTCTTTATAGGATAAGCAGTTGATGCACTAAACCTCTTAATATCTATTACTTAAGGTTCTAACGCAACACGTAAGTACGAGACTAAGTACGAGAGTAATTTTCACATACAAACGTCAAGTCAACAAATGAGCAATTTTTAAATACAAACGTCAAGTCAACAAATGAGCAATTTTTACATACAAACGCCAAGTCAAAAAAAGAGTAATTTGAGACAAGTTCGTTCATGCACCCATGATGCTGGACGTGCAGTTGTCGATAATATTAATAATCAAACAATTCCACATACAAAATGAAAATATATTGTCCTACTATTTAAAATAATACCTGCCAAAGACGATTGAATGGCAGTTCAGTTTTTCTGGGACGATGCAAGGTGGGATGCATGTCTTAGGATAGCTTCACTCGGGCAGAAAAGGCCGCTGAATAAGCGGTCAACACACTGTGCAGTAGGGTGACGAGCCCTTTCTGCCACTTTAAGCCATATCCTGGCCAGAGGCTTGGACTCCGAAAGGCGAATTCCGACGCGATATGCGAATGTTACGAAGTAGGGCCTTTTTGGCTCGAAATACCGGACATTTTCATAGAGCAGCCAGGGACAGCTAAAACGTGTGTTTTTACTGTATTTTCATATTGACTTTGGACGAATAAATCCTCTCCCCATAGTTCAACTTTTTACAGTAAGGGGACAATGTGTAACATTGGTTACCACTATTGCAACTGATGGTGCTACTTTTTTTGACGGAGTACCACTGTTGATATTGCTCCTAACGTTAGCGTAAATGGACAAATCTATTCATTCTCTTCCTCGCAAGGGAATTTCCTCGTCACTCCCTGCAGATAAAGCGTTGCGGAGGAAACCCTCCCCGACTCTCGTACCAGCTTGACAAGAGAGGAACACAGAGTTGTACAGTACTGTTATTGATACAAGAATTTGTGATTCCCCAAATTCTGCCTGTGATTCCCTATTTTCGGTTTGTAGATTTTCTGTACTCAGAGCGATTGCGTGAGAAGATCGAGGAGATTCTGAACACACCGTCTCATTCATTTGGAATTACTGAAGCTGACCTAGAAGATTACTGCCATGATCTGCGCATGCCGGCTACAGGCTCGGTTGCCAGTCGTCTAGGCCTATTCATGATGCAAGTCAACGATGTCATTGACAGATACGCATTGAAGGAAGACCTCGAAGTGAAGGGAAGTCTGAAGATGTTTTTGAAAGCAGTGGTCTACCGAATCGACCCACCTGGACTGTCAAATTTAGTGCGAGACCAGATCAAGCGCGAACCAGTCTCCACGATCATCGAATTTGCCAAAGTTGTGCGCGAACAAATGGACCGCATCGAAGCGTCGGACCGACTGGCGCAACAACAAGGCCTGGTCAGCAAGAAGCGAATCCCGCCGATAGGGTGGACCAACAGCGATGTCAAACGACGACGAGGAACACCAGTCAAGGTGCATTTTGACAAAGTCACGGGCTGGGGCGATGGAAAGGGAGTCGTTGGAGCAGGAAGCCAGTATGCTGAAGAGCAAGCGTACGACTTACTCCGCGATCATGAAGAACGCAAGCAGCGCGCAGAAGAAAGACGAAGAGTCTGGGAGAACACGCGCTACAATCGAAATTCGACAAGTCCTGGTCGCCGTGGCCCCGCTGGTGGCTACGGGTCAGGCAACTCGAACTCACCCTTTAGGCATGACAAGTATGGACCCAAGGACACGCAAGGGAGGACAGACAAGCCTGGATATCGCGAGGCAACATCGTCTGCTATGCATGTCAGAAGCCGGGACACAAGTCGAACGAGTGCCCGGAAAACAGTCCGAACTCACAAGTCAAAGGGTACCGCAAAGGAAAGAATGCGATAAAGCGATTCAAGCGGAACAACAAGAAGAAGCCGAAGGTCCAGCGTGCTTGGTTAAAGGCAAGAGCCGCTGTGACGAACGAAACAGAGGAAGAAGAGCGATGGATCGTGCTGAACGACGCGCTTGAAGTGCCCTACTGTCCAGATACCGGCGCCGACCAGAACATTATTCCAAGACGAATGGTGGATGCACTCATCAAGGAGCGACCAAGCGTGAAGATCGTGACGCTGGCTGAACCTATCAGTGGAACAGGATGCAACGACATGCAATTTGAAACGAAGTCCTACGTCGAACTGAGACTCAGTTTACAAACAGCAGCGGGAATGGTCAAGATTATCTCGTGCGCCGAGTGATGACGTCGATACGCGAGTGTCTGGCCCTCGAGGTCATGACGTCGGTAGTTGTATGTCTTGCTCGAAGACTGATGACGTCGATACGCGCAAGTCGGGCCAAAGCAGTCATGACGGCGGTAGTCGTGTGTCTCGGTGGATGTTTGATGACGCCGATATGCGCGAGTCGGACCTATGTAGTCAAGATGGCGATACGCGAGTGTCTCGAACAAGAAACAGACGAGTCAAGAACGTGCGAGTCTATTCGATGCAGTTGCGATTACCCGCGGCCAAGAACAAGCTTGAAGAAGCTCTACAGGAGATGGTGGTGAGTGCTGTGAAGAACGGATTCCCACAAGAGCTGGCTGCGCATATGTGGAAAGTGCTGATCGAATACGACATCTGGAGAATCAAGTTCAATGGGCCAGATCCCCCTGCGAAGGTCAAGCCATTGCGGGTGACACCCAAAGCCGGATGTGTTCCATACCGATGCAAAGGAAGGAAGAACAATCCGCTGGAAGAAAGATTTTTGCAGCTATTTGCTCAAGAGTTGCTGGACGGTGGAGTCATCAAGCGCAACCAGCAGTCAGCGTGGTGCAGTCCTGTCAACCCAGTCATGAAGCCTGAAGGACGAAAGTCATTGAAGACGGCGGACAAATGGACTGACGATGATGTAAACATTTTAGGCTGACGAACGACTATCGAGTGGTCAACAGCAAGACAGAGCCGAAAGCGGGCACAATGCCGTTTCAAGCGACAATTACGCAACATCTCAAGGGAATGCAAGCGATGGGAGTGTTCGATCTACCCAAGTGCTTCTGGCAGTTTCCGCTACACGAAGACAGTCGCGACATGCTCTCATTCATGCTAAACGGATGCGTCTACACACCTGACCGCGTCATGCAAGGCCATGTCGACTCAGCTTTATACGTGCAAGCGACGAGCGAGGAGTGCTACGCTCCTCTGCTGTTGAAGCACCTGCTTGTTTGAATTGACGACATCCTAGTGTTTGCCAAGAACGCAGAAGAATATCTCGAAACACTGCACAAGTTCTTTGGATAAGTGGATCGTTATGGTTTCAAGCTATCACCGTCAAAGACCGTGCTATTCACGAAAGAAGTCAAGTGGTGCGGACGAATACTCAGTGGTGAAGGAGTCAAGCAAGACCCGGAACGGATCGAACAGCTTTGCGCGATCCCATACCCCACGAACGCTGGCGACCTGCAACAATTTGTGTGCGCCGCGAACTGGATCCGCGATTCAATGACGGAATATGCGATGACGGTGGAACCTCTACAACAAGCGCTGAACAACTCTCTTGAAGGCAAAGCGAAGAAGAAGCGAATCGCCTCGGGCATCAAGATCGAGCTCACTGAAGGTGAAAAATCTGCATTCGATGCTGTGAAGTCCAAGATGCGGGCGGCAGTGGACTTGTCGCACCCACGTGCTGACGCCACGCTGTGCCTGTTCACGGATGGCAGCGATCGAGGATGGTCTATTATTGTTACGCAGGTTGACAAGATCGACGAAAGGAAGGCGATACACGAACATCATCACGAAATGCTCGTTTGCCAATCTGGAATGTTTACTGGAGCGCAGAAGTCGTGGTCAGTGATCGAGAAGGAAGCGTACCCTATCGCGCGTGCATGCGAGAAACTCAACTATCTACTCATGCGTCCCGACGGCTTTAGGATGTACTGCGATCACAAGAACCTCATCCACATTTTTGCTCCCGGCAAGGAATGGCCTGAACACACGCGAGGCAAGCTCATGCGTTGGGCTGGAATCATTGGCGGCTATCGTTATACAATCGAGCACATCGACGGCATCCACAACTTATGGGCAGACATGATGAGTCGATGGGGTCAGCCGGCTATAGGCAAGGCGACCCAGAAGGTCATGGCGGCTAGATGGACGAAGAAACGGAAGAACAAGAGTCCAAGACCAGCGCCGAAGCGAAATGTTTTGCGACCGCTCGATGACGAAAAGTTTGTTTGGCCATGTATTGAAGACATTATCCAAGCTCAAGCGCTACATGCAGCTGCAAGACCGACGCGTGCGCTACGGACCTCTGATGACCAACCATGGGTTGTCGAGGACCGAATTTGGATCCCAGCAGCGGCCGAAGAATTGATTCAACGCATTTTGGTTGTGGCACACTGCGGAAGCATGGGTCATCGTGGACAAGCCGTGCTGGTCAACCATCTCAAGCGATTATTTTGGATCGAGTGGCTGCAAGACCTGGCTGGAAAGTTTTTCGCTGGATGCCTTCTATGTCCTCATGTGAAAGGGGGGAGAGTGGTGCACAGACCGTATGCACCGATTTGGCACGCGAAACGAAGAAACGAAGGACTACATTTTGACTATCTCTTTATGGGAAACTCTTTAGGTGGAGCGAAGTACGTGTTGGTACTCAAGGACGACTTGACACACTTTTGCGAACTCGTTGCATGCGATGCGCCTACAAGTCAAGTGTGCGTTGATGCGATTGTGAACTGGGCGAAGCGATTCGGAATGCCAAGAGTGTGGATCAGCGATCAAGGAAACATTTCAAGAACGTGGCTGTGAAAGCACTGGCTCACAAGTTCTAGGTTCATCATGATTTCACTCTAGCGTATTATCCCTGACGCAACGGAACAGTCAAGCGAATGAACCGCGACATACTACAAGCCATGCGAGTGATGCTGCGCGAATTCCGTTTGGACAACCACCAATGGGACTATCTACTGCCGGTGGTGCAAGCGAATCTCAATCAGACGCCAGTGCCATCCCTCGCAAACAAGTCGCCTATGGAGCTCTTTACAGGATTGGAACCCACTACACCTTTATATGTGATTGTACTAGGTCTCGATGAAGGACTTCGTGACGTCGAGCTATCCAGCGTCGATGTCCGAAGCGGCTTCGAAGTACTGCGACTGAGTCTACAAGCGATGCACAAGCAAGTCCTCTAGAAGAACGAAACACGTACACAGAAAGCAACGGCTGCGACTGCGAACGCTGAAGCCTGCAATGTGTGCGAAGGAGACTACGTGCTATGGTCAAGAGTCGACGAGAATCATCATCCGAAGCTTCTAGTGACATGGCTTGGGCCCTATCGAGTGACGGAAGCTGGCGAGTATTCAGTCGAAATCGAACATCTACTCACGAAGGAGCGACGTCAAGCCCATCTGTCAAGGATCAAGCTGTATGCTGAAGTAAGCTTCCAAGTCACGGAAGAAATACTCGAGCACATCTCAGAACAAGGTATTCTATTGAAGGTTAGCGCTATTCTGCAGCACAAGATCGATCGAGACGCTGGATACGAGTATGCCCTGCTTGTACGCTGGGAAGGCCTTGAAGACATCGAAGCCTCATGGGAGCTGCTCAGCAAGTTGATGCGCGAATGTCCTGCAGTGGTGCGAGCGTATGCAAAGACGATCAAGTCCAAGAAAGCGCGAGAAGACCTTGAGGCTGCGATGGCGAAGTAGCTCATGGTTTCAACCAAGCTTGTTTCCTAGCGGAGCATAGCTTGGGGTGTGTGATGTCTGCGGTGGCGTGGTTAAGCCATGCTCCGCCACGTCACAGGCTTGTTCTCCGAACAGCCGAGTGACTGCCGCCAGTGAATTGCACGTTGAAGCCACTTCAAGATCAAGACCAAGACTCAACGACCAAGGCTCAGCCGGAAGACCGCCGTACGGTCGGTGAGAAGACAATCAAGAATTCAACAAGTCAAGGAAGAGAAGATGAGATTTAGATCTTAGTCTCAGTCTGTGTTTTGCTAGCTACTGCGCAAGTCAATCAAGTGCATATTCACGGGAGGCGGCACTCCCCTATCTGTGTGTTTGAGTTGACGAAACGCGGTGGTTTCAGGGAAACACAACACTTGCTACTGCTTCGATTGTTGTTTTCCTTACAACACGTGCTACTGCTGCGATTGCAACGGGTGTAGCTTTGGCGGAGACTTTGGGGAATATGCGCTTATCTCAAACATCGTCATTGTTGTTTGCGCTATCGTCGCTGGTCCTGTCATGATCTTTGTCGCGATTGTTGGTGGCTTGGCCGGCGCTGCAAACCTAAACGGCGAGAAAACAGGTCGAGCTCTTGAAGTCCAGAAGAACTGCGTTCGCAACTTGCGGCCTCTAACAACTGTGTAATACAGCAACACTTTATTTTATCTAGCCCATGGAGAAATTCATCCAACGATGTCTGCGATAACTTTGTGTAGACAGCTTAAAGGGATCGTCAATGCGACAGTAGTGGAGGGGGACACCCCAAGGCGCTGAAACCGAGGGGCGGGGCAATGCTTGCCTAACCGTTCAGACTGTGATAGCTGCCAGGGGATGAAAATTCAACTAAAATGACTCAGTCCCCTTTGATCTGGCATTTCTGTCGCACCAGGACACAACTTTCCAGATGAGCACCCTTGGCCATCCATTGACATCGCCCCAAAACTATTTCCATAGATATAGCAGCTTAACCCCTTAAATATTTAAGTAAGTTGCGCACGCGAGTCTGCTGGACTTGGAGTGTTCGAATGCGACGTTCGCCTCTTCGGTCGACGACACTGCCAACGCCACCAACAACCGCAATAAACAAGATAACGAGGCCAGCGACGACAGCGCAGACCACGATGATCCCGAGCACGATGGCCCCGAATTCACCACAGCCAGTACAACCGCTGCAATCGCACCCGCTACAGTCCGTTGGACATGCATAACAGGCAACGAAATTGACATGGGCGCACCCGTCGCAGCAAGCCAAGCAGACGCCTTCATGCCAACACCACCGAATGCAAAATACAAGGCACGTGATGAAGGCCGTCATGGCCAAGCTCAGGATGAAGTAGACGATAAGCGCGGCACTTTGGTCAGCCCGATCCAGTTGTAGATCTTTCCATTGAGTGCTTTCCAATCGATATGGAAAAATCTAGAATGCCATCGTCAATGAAGGCGATGATCAAGCTGCCGACTAGCACGACTAAAAGAACGATGAAAACTCGCCTCAAACGTGCACGAAGGAGCTGCTTCTTGCAATCTGCTATGTCGATCGACGGAATATCTTCAAGCTCATACTTGATTCGACAGGTCGGGCAATGAGTCATGCAATTGTACGTGAAAGACGTCGTGCGGCAGTGGACGAGGCATTTCCGATGGACATAAGTGTGGCATGAACACGGCGCAATGAGCTCCATCGGACTGTTTTCCTAGAGTCTGTGCAGATATAGCAATGGGGCGAGTCCTCTTCGTCTTCAGCCTGAGCTTGAATTGCCAGTGCAATATGAAACGAAGGCTGGCGATTTGGCCGTAGTCGGACGTAGATACAGCCTTGACGTCCATGGCTTTCTCGTGGGTTTGCATCGTCAATGCTGTCAGGAGCAAGTTGAAAAATGACAGCAGGAAGCTGGCTGGCCCGTCGTCGTAGGGTCGTGATTTCGAGTATTTCACTCTTTGAAATGTCATCCGACCAACAATATCTCGCCACCGCGGGCTTCTGGTGGCATCTTGCAGTCGTCGAGATAAGTCTTTCGTGGGACAAGAGGATAATTCGGTCCTAGGACATTATAAAGAGCTCGAAAAGTTTTCAACTCCAGCCAGATGGATTAAAACAACGACCGGACGACAAGGAGGACAGCAGGAACAAACGAACAACCGCCATTAACGGAAGTTCGAAATGTATTGAGAGAACTTATGTCGCGTTGATCGCCTTACTCAACTACGAGATGTAGACATCGCTGTCACGAATGTCTTGGAGGAGACCAGGCTGGATGGGTTGCCAGCCGTACTTGGCACGAGTCCACTGGCTTGGACGAAACTTGTCCTTGTCGACAAATTGACTCAAAAAGCCGAAATGGTCGCGAGCTTCGGCCGCTGTCTTGCTCACCACTGGCACATTAAGTCGTTTTCCAATGGCTTGTGCAATGTCGCGGAATGGAATGCCATCTTCCCCCGTCGCATGAGCACGACCACTTTCAGTGGCGGTCTCCACTACGAAGCGAAACAAAACCGCCGCGTCCAAGCGATGCACGGCGGGCCATCGGTTTTCACCGCCTTCAACGTACGCCGAGACGCCCTTCTCGCGAGCAATCTTGACGAGGTCAGGGACAAAGCCGTGGTGATTGCCTTCACCGTGCACAGAGTATGGCAGTCGCACCGTCACGACGCGAACGCCACACTTGGCCACTTCATCTGCCGCCAATTCGGTTGCGGCACGAGGATGACCACCAGCTGGAACCGCCACGAATTCATCAGGCGCTTCATCTTTACTCTTGGGTCCGATAAACGCTGACGTAACGACCAAGGTGCGGTTCGTGCCGGCTAGCGCTTCGCCAAGTGCGCGGATGGTATTGCCATCCACTTTACAGCTCTCGACAAGCTTGGAGTAGTCGTGGTTGAAAGTTTGCCAAGTCTTCAAGATTACCATGTTGCGACTTGGCTCCAACCGCTGCCAGAGCTTGAGCCGAGGCTTGAGAGCGTGCAAGGCCAGTGACTTGATGGCCCGCTCGAAGCAGCTCCTTGACGACGGCCGAGCCAATAAATCCCGTTGCACCAGTGACAAAGATCGTCATGGTGGAAAGTTTTCAAATGAGATGTTTTTAGGTCAGCGAAGAAGATACAATTCGTGTTGTACATGACGAATGTTTCGTATGTGGACGTGAAGGGCAATCTCATTAGGAAATTTCTATCTAATCAGTCAAGATATCAGGACATTCCAGCATTCCTGTAGTTTGAATTTGATATCTGTCATGCACTCAAATCGTACTGAGGGTTGCATACTTATGGGGATCCACGAGGTTGCAGCTTGCAGTGCAAATTGCACTTGGCAGAGTCGGCAGTGCACAACGTCAATTTGTGGAAAGTCGCTCATTTGCAGTTACAATCGACTAAATTGATGAGACTCTTCTGGTGGTTCAATGAAACAAGCGAGCGACGATCTGTCCTAAAGACACTTGTCATGATCTCTCCACGCAGCAGGGCATGGCTTTCGCCCCAAACGCTTCAGGGCTAAACCAGCCTCGAGATTCCTCATCAGAAGAGTCGCCCCCAAGAGGACCACGACTGTACTGCGCCACCGCTTTCACGAGCTGCATTTTAAGGTTGTGGCCTTAACAAGTACTGGCTATCTTGTACTCTTGGTATTCAACAAAAACCAATCTGGCAGGATGGAGTGGACATTTGAAACATGTGCAATTTCTCTCATATGTAACAACTTTCCCCGAATCAACCAAGACGACATAATCAACCCATGGAGCTGCTATATACAGCACATCCCAAGAATATTGAAGCTTCCTATGTCGTCGAAGTCTTTCCTCTGGACGATGATTTGCCTCCAACTTTTGATAGATGGAAATTACCTAATGAGATTGGTCTCCATGTATCCGCCAGCAGAAAATGTCACACTCGACCATCGTGCTTCGCTCCGGCGAGCGCAATTTTCAGGGCAGATGTCTGATGTCTCTCGCGTGGTGTGATGCTTGTTGTTGTTGTGGTCATCCGAGAAATCATAAAGCAATCCCGTCAGTCAAATAGGAAAGCTATCTCTCCAAACATCCAAACACACCCGTCCACTACCCACCACGTGGTGGATAGTCTTTATTTGTGTAATATCTCCCTATTAGGGAGATTTCGAAAGTTATTCCATTCCCGCTCCCGTATAAATACCTCTTAAAATTTATTTTTCTACGGGAAGACTCTTAAACATTATAAGTTATCCCATAGAATTGGCTGATTATACGGGAGAAATTCCATTCCCATAAAAATTATAGTGAATGGGAACGGGAAAGTGCGAGTTTCGAAATCTCCCTAATGTAATGGTCTTCTCTGTAGAAATCGCACTGTTTTAAAAGTCCATGTCATAAGTCAGTTTGACTTTGCATAGTAGAGCAGTGCGTCGTTCGTACAATTCTTCTTATGACACCACCTGCGTGTTGAGAGATATCGCATTGCATCGAATCAATCCCCATGAGTTCGAATTGGAGAAGAGAATATCCTGTCATCTTAAAGCATAGAACTTGACGAGAGCCGACCTTAATGTAATATTCTCCACCGCTTTGTTGCCACGTTTAGCATACATGACGCGCACAAGTTAAAGCTCGCTTCCAAGAGGCATGTACAATGCTCGTCCCACGTGTTTTATCATGCATGCCTCGTGGCTCTTGAAGCGCGGGATGAGCGTTATGCCAAGTGTCTGAATGCTATCGTGATTGCTCACGGCCATGGATGTACAACGTGCAGAAAATCTCGACACACTGGCGTTAATTGCGTAAGCAACGTGCTCCTCAAATGTCAAGTCTGCGCTTCAAGCCCTTCAAGTTGTGTGGTCTACGTCGTACGTATCAACTCCTGGGGTGGGATATTGTCATCTTCCATCTTTGGTTAGGACGAAAGTTCTCCTCCACTCATCAATAACAAATACGCGTTGGGGCTCTTGTAGCATCGTGGCAATCGTTGCATGTTGATGAAGCGTTAAGAATGTGCAAATGCCAAAGAGTATAAGTCATTCTTTCGCGATCAATGTTGCTCGAAACTGTCTGTCGTTTTGGATTTGAACAATCTTCGACCCGAGCGATATCGTGGTGGAAATCACAATTAAGCTTTGACGAGGTAAACTATCTTGGGACATTCGCCTGCCTTCAATTCTATTCCCTTTCCCGGTGGATGGTTCGGCTGTCTGTCGGTTCGGAGTGCAAGTATCAACTGAGATGCTTTCATAATCCTGCGGGATATTCTTCGATCTCTCCTTGCGTAGAACTTGTTTAAGTTGTCAGCAAGGCGAAGAGAGTGCTGTGTCGTGTATAGCTCAAACTTGAGCCACGGTCTTCTCTGATGCTAACTTGTCTCGAATCCGAAGTACAATCTCAAGTTTGGACAGCTGGATAGTGCGTTCGTTGTTATAGTTGTTGATCAAACGATCGTTAGAGGTCGCAAGTTCTTGATGCGTGTTTGTTGGACTTGAAGCGTTCGAATGTGCCGTTCACCATTTCGATCCACAATACTACCAATTCCCCCGACAACCGCGGCAAACAACAGAATAAGGCCAGCCACGATAGCACAAACGAGGATAACTCCAAGCACGACCAGTGCAAATTCACCGCAGTCTCCACTGCATGCGCCGACATTACCACAGCATCCACAATCCACTGGGTTGACATTGCCCCAGTAGATGACATTGCAGTGATCACAACAACGCAGGTCCCGGTGCCAACAGCAGCTGGCGAGAAAGACAAGGCACGTTATGAAGGCCGTCATGGCCACACCAAGGAGGAAATAAATCACAAAGCGCGGCACTTGCATCAACCCAATCCAGTTGTAGATCTTGCCGTCGAGCGCGCTCTAATGCAAGTGGAAACTCTCGGGTAGGCCTTCGTCAATGAGCGCAATGACCAAGCTGCCGAGTACAACCACAAAAAAGACAACAAGCGCTCGTCGCCATCGTGCACGACAGAGCTCTTTCTTGAATTCAGCCGAGTGGACCATTTGGACTTCCTCAAATTCATACAGGTCTCGACACGTGGGGCAATGCGTCATGCAATTGTACGTGAATGATGTGGCGCGCCAGTGGTCGAGGCATTTCCGATGGACATAAGTACGACATGAACACGGCGCAATGAGCTCCATGGGGCTGTTCTCCACATCAGTGCTGGCATCCAGACAAATAAAACAATATGGCTCTTGATCGTCTTCGCCGTTATCCGAAGCAAGCAAGCCACGACTCTCGAGAGGATGACAGTCTAGTATTTCGTCAGGCTTCACGTCGATCCTCTCGACGGTCGGCTGCATGGCATTCAGCACAAGTTGGTCATTCGCTGGCCTGTGAGTAATTTCACAATAATGAAATGTCATCCTGACAAGGCATCACCAAAACGGTGTTCAAATTGCCAATTTGTCGCGCCAAAGTCAATTCGGCGATGGAATTAGTTGTGGAGACGCGGGATTCAGTGGATGGACATCAACTGAGTGGCGGCATCCTCGAATCTTGGGAGCCAGGAATGCAGCGTACCTAAGAGATGGCTTTGGACGGCCCATCTTGACTGCCACGCCCGTGTTATCTGTAGAACGAGACCACCTTGGTCAAGTGGCCAAGTTTGGGGGGAGATTACTGCTTGCACGATTGCAATGATGGGGACGAGATCAACGTGATAAATCTCCTTGGGCTATTAGGATAATTGTTAAGTTATTAGACGCTACTTTGCGGTCGCAGGTTTTTAATGCGAGCTTGTTGTACTTGAAGGGTTCGAATGCGCCGTTCACCGCGTCGATCGACGACACTGCCAATACCACCGACGATGCCAACGAACAAGAGGACAAGGCCAGCCACAATTGCACAGACAACGATGACTCCAAAGACGACAATGGCAAATTCTCCGCCACAATCTCCGCAGTCACATCCCCCGCAGTCGCATCCTCCACAATCACAGCAACCGTGATGGTAGCCGGTATCGCAGTAGCAATTGCAGTTCGTACATGCGTCGCAGCAAGCATGGCACGCACCGCTAGTCCAACACCAATGGACAATGTAGACAAGGCACGTAATGATCGCAGTCATCGCCAAGCTGAGGAGGAAATAAATGACAAAGCGCGGCACTTTGGTCAACCCGACCCAATCGTAAATCTTTCCGTCGAGGGCGTTCCAGTGCAAGTTGAAAAACTTAGGCGTCCCAGCATCGATGAGCGCAATGATCATGCTCCCGACGACCACGACAAGAAGCACGATGAACGCTCGCCAAAGCCGTGCGCGGAAGATTTTTGTCTTGATGTCTTCCGGATTGCCCGATAAAATGTCCTCAAACTCATAATTGCTTCGACAGGTCGGGCAATGCGTCATGCAATTGTACGTCAACGACGTGACTCGCCAGTGGTCAAGGCATTTCCGATGGACATAGGTGTAGCAAGAACAAGGCGCAATGAGCTCCATCGGGCTGTTGTCTTCACCGTTCGTAGAATCCATGCAGATATAACAATGTGGCGCTTCGTCCTCTTCTTCAGCTTGGGCTCGAATCGCCGCGGCAATCAATCCACGGCTCTCAACGCGGTTGTACTCTGGTGTTGACTCTGGTTTGACCTCAATCGCCTCCACTACCTTGGTCTCCATCGTTCCTGCTCTACTGGAAGTTGAAAAATGACGAGATGGATGGCGAGAGAGACGACATGTCTTCAGCACTTTACTCCAACCATCCGACAGAAAACTTGACACCACCAAAATATTCAAAAAAATATATGCACTTTGCACTTAGTCGTACTGTACTTATACTCAATTTTCTATTGAGTACTTTTAGGAGTTAAGTACTTAATTAGTTGGTCAAGCAGCTTTTCGCCAAGGGACGAGCACATGACTCAAGTTTTGGTGAGTGTTGGGACCACCAAAATACATGTTCTGAATTTGAAATGTTTTCACACCCAGCGACAAAAATTGTCAAAGACAAATGGGATGTTGACGGGTCGTTGGAACATTCACATTCATCTCCAACGAGGTAAATCTTTTTTTTCAAAGTACTCGATTCCATGTTGAACAAGCTCAACATTTATAGCCTCCAGAGTGTCCAAATTGATGGCATTGACGAGTGCCATCTTGACTACGGCGGAATAGCCTTTCCCAAGGAGGTGTGTTACCTCGTCCTGACGCTCAATGGTCACTCGGAGAGATTCCACACACTACAGTCGATGTATTGGCTTGCCTCTCGTTTGGCATCTGTGTTGGATGCCTCACCAGGATGATAAAAAAGACTTGTCGAGATGGTGTCAACGCAGGAGAAAATCCGTCGAAAGTACCGTGGCCAAGGTTAAGCTCTGTGTAGTGGAAAGAGAGGCCTCTGCATTTGAAAGCATGCGGCCATTCTTACCTTCCCCCCCGCTTAACTTGGAGAAAAGAACGAAAACGACCAGCAGATAACTGGTGTCAGTTGTTGGCTTGTCAATTGAAACTCGACGGGGCGTGCTTGTCCATGTTGAACCTTTTCGCATCCAATTGTTCCACTGGTTAACGTTGGCAAAAAAACTGGCAAATGGCTCCACCCTCGTGGCAACTACACTAGCAATTGTTCAAAGCGACAAGATCATTTAGAGCATTTTGAAAAAAGTCTTCATCCTCCGCGGACAACATCTTGAGATTGAAGGTCCGATAGCCCCATTTGAAATTTCGAATCGTCCTGCTGTCGGGCTTGCGTCGATTTGTAGCCTTTTCCTCTCGATGTCGACCAGGTCATTCCCTTCCACGGCTGCGCAAGTCCATTGGCGATTGTCCAGCACAATCAACACATCTCAATCGTCGACAATTGTCTCCCGCTTAAATTATCCTGTCGATGATTTTGTTCTTGAATGTCAACTGTTGTTCTATTTATAGAAAAATCGATCGAAGTACTACACCATTTGCCGGTTTAGTTCGTTTAACTTGCGATATATTTCGTATCATTTGCAATATATTTCGTATCAGTGCAATATATTCCGTATGACTTGCATTTAATTTCGTGGTCGGCGACGAAAATCGATTTATATTTCGTTTGACTTGCATTATATTTCATACCTCTTGCATTTAATTTCATATTTTTTTGCTTATATTTCGTATCACGTGCATTTAAATTCGTAGTAATGCAAAATATATTCAACGTCCTCTTGAGATATGAAGTTTCACATGTGTTGCAGTGTTGGCTTGAGCTATGAATTTGCGACGGGCAAGCGCATATGAACTCTGCCGAGCTTGATTGATGCTCGCATTGACTTATATGGTGATTGAAGTGTCCCATCAATTTCTTACGAGTTAATTTTTCTATGTACTTTTCTCTCTTTTCTGCGAATTTAAATGCACGTGATACGAAATATAAGCTAAAAAATACGAAATTAAATGCAAGAGGTATGAAATATAATGCAAGTCATGCGAAATATAAATCGATTTTCGTCGCCGACCACGAAATTAAATGCAAGTCATACGGAATATATTGCACTGATACGAAATATATTGCAAATGATACGAAATATATTGCAAGTTAAACGAACTAAACCGGCAAATGGTGTATTATAATAAGTACAGTATATGGATGAATATCATCAAAACTCCGACCAGTTATTCTTTCATTATGATACATTTTGTCCAATCAACTTCGTCATATGTCTAGTACACCAATGAGAATTTGAATGATAACACTATTTGCCCAATAGAACTTATTAGGGTTAGGTAAGTAGGGTGAGTTGGGGCTTCCGACCTACAAAGTCGGAGGTTTTGAAAAAATATGTGTATGTCTATACAAAATACAAGTCTAATAGATATCAAAGAAATATTTCGACATCGTCCGACGATGGCGTTATCCGGACATACCAGCCTTTTACCGAGTAGTATATCTTCCTACAGATGGAAACTTTTTATCCTTTGCGTCATAATAAACTTGACTTGATGTTGTCCTTAATGAATGGTTTCCCTTCAGCTACCGTTCTGCCCTGTCTTAACAGCTAACGAATATAAAACGTGTATGCATTTTAAGTCAGTCGTGGTGCCCAGTAATAAAAGAAGCATGGGTGACGTCAGTTGCCTTTTTAATTACATATGATATTTCTAAGAGGTACTTCGAAGAATATAGAAGTAGGCCTTCGGTGTTGGCAGTTTAAAGTTCAAAGAGAAGATATAATGGAAATTCCAAATTGATTGAAACTTTGACTGAAAAGTCCAAACTCGGATGAAACGCTCTAGATTTACCACATCTTGAAAATAGGGAGGATACTCTGCTGTAGAATGATTTAAAATTTAACAAAGAAGTGTAGTTATCCATTACAACAAAAAGCCGTCCTTTGGGTTCACTGTGGAACAATTGTCCTACACAAGAGCTCGTACAGCATTTTCTTCTCAACATTCCACATATTCAACAAAGATATAATCTCCATGAACTACATTGAACTACGTAAATAATTTTGGATCCATCGATTATTCTTGTCAGAGGCGAATACGGCGAGAAGATCAGAAAAACTGACTATTGATATCACTTCATTCCTATTCTTAGCTAAATAGTAGCATAAACATGATTATTGGCACACGTAGTATTGTTTGTTTCGACCTTACGTCGACTCACTACCGTCGACCCACTACCGGCGCAAGCTGGTTTTCATGGTTCGAGTCTATAAACATTCACTGGTTCAGAATCGTTATACAATGCTTTATAGATTGTGACAAGATTTCTTGTCATATTTTATTGACGCAGATTGCTTGAATTTATTTAAATATCCTATCGAAAATATACTGGCTGTATATATTATAATTATTTGACGCGAGTATATAGACTGCAAGGTATTTTGATTTCTATTGGTCAGGGGGTACAGGCATTCTTCTTGCACTGCACACCTCAATGGGTTTGGACGATTTGCAATCTGGGAATACAAAGCGAGCAAGGAAGACGGCAGTCAACGCTTTCGCCAGGTTCCTCAAAGCGGAAAATGTTATGCTTGATTATGTCAAGCAATGTATTCAAAAAGACGCCACCGGAAAATGTTTTGTATCCGTCATGGACAAATTTGGCATGTTCCTTGCGTTCAGCGAAGGCTCTGCTGGCCAGCCATTGGCAAGACATTCATGTATGCAGTACTACAGACAAGTGAAACACTGGCTTTTAGACCAGTTCCCTTTGCTACGACATGTATTGGAAACTCGACTTCTCAAAATGGGTAGAACCTTGGAGAACTTTTGTCTGAAAAGAGAGGAAGGTGGGTTTGTGAAAAAGGCACCTGCGTGCTCCAAGTATGACTTATGTTGTATGGTACGTCATCTGTACAAGAATGCAACCACTTTCAGTGACTACCAAGATGCATCGCTTTTGTGTTTGATGTGGTACATGTTTGGACGTGCGTCAGATTTATCCTTTGTTCGAAAAGAAAATGTTTCGATTGACGCAGGCGGAGTGTTCTTTGTGCGCCTCATTCGTCTAAAAACGAGCGAGGAGCAAGGCTTGTCTCTGTTTCCCGATTCTGAACCCTTGACGTGCCCTCTGTTTACTATGGCCGTAGCATTGTCAACCCAAATTGCTCCATGTGCCGATCTGCTCGACAACTTGCCACCCGCTGTGTCACGAACGAATGCTGATCTCAACAATGATTCCCCTTTGATTGATTTGTTGGATGCACCTGACATGGATGTTCAACCCAAATTACCCGACACATCCTCTTGCAACTCTAAAATCACGCTCCACTCTACTACTCTGGTCCGCATTAGAAGCAACATTTGCCTTTAAATTTTGGGCCGCAATAGAAACAACATTTGAAATACTTAGTATTTGTATTAATTGATTATACTTGAAAAATGTATATGCTTGTGAAAATTTATTCATCCATTAATCCTATATGAGCAGTCGATTCCACAAGCTGCTCCAACTCGAACTCATCATCAAGTCGAGAGTTCAAGGCACACAGAGTCTTCGTAATTGTTTCAATATTGCACACAACGCTGGTTCGGATCAAATCAATGCCAGTCTTGTCTTTATACATGTGGGGTAACTTGAAGTTGTTTCCTCCACCAACCTCCATTGACAGCTCCATGACTTTCTGAAGCGTCAAAAATGTTTTCGCCAACGTCTCATGCGAGAGTTGGGAAAAGGCATCATTAACAGCATCTATCAACTCATCGATATTCGATGGAGTCGACTGATACTGTAAACTTTGAATAGAATTAAAGAAGCCTAAGTCAAACACATTGAAGTCTGGACTGTTCGCTGGTTGGTTTTTCAAGTCCACATTCCAGCCATCGTAAGATCCAACTTCGTTGAATCTGTAATTCACAGACTTTGACTGAGGACCAGCATTGTCCTGCAGGATGAAGATCTTGGAATTCTTCATGAACGGCATTTTACGCTTGATTGCTGACAGGACATTCGCAACAAGCATGTCAAAGTAGACTTCACTTGTAACAGCAATCGGAGTCGTTATCAGGGTGCCACGAGCCCTGTTCTTGCTTGTCCGTTTGGCTGGCTCTTGAATGACAAATGGCCACATGCCGAGTTTTCCGTCGAAGAATTGGTTTGTTGCTTGGTCGCGCCGTGGCCGTGCGACAGCGGCTTGAAACATCACCTTCGTGATAAAATTCTTCGACTTGGTCGCACGCAACGGGAGTTCTTCATCGTCATAAACATAGAATTTACCATTGACCTTTGTCAAATAGAACCATTTTTCGTCGACATGGACAACATCGTGCATGTCGACAAATTCACGGTCCTCTTTGACAAAGGACATGGCAAACTCCAGTCTTGCTTTCATGTTGACTTCGGTCAAGAGCGGGCGCAAGCGAGATGATGCCCTCTTGAGTCTTCCTTCTTTCTTCATATGTCGAAATATGGTTGTCTTGGGGATTCCAGAATGACGCGCAAGGGAACGGTATGTTTGACGCTGGTGCAACTTGAGTCGCTTGATTGCAGTTTCGATTTCAATTGATGTTCGCTTTGGCTTTGCACCACATCTCCCTTAAATACTGTGAAAATTAATACCTTTAAAATTAATAACTTTATAAATTTATACCTTTTTTCTTGGACGTCAGGAGGAGTTCGGCGACGTCAACATCTCGCGTTTTCTCCCAAGATTTCCACACCTTGCTGACCGTGTCGCGGTGGCAATTGAACCGCTTTGCTACGTGGCCGATAGACCCGTGCTTCCGTCGACCGTCTTTCGAGCTTTCGAGAAGCATCGCCAAGATGCCATGGCGCTCGCCGTCGGTTAAAGTTTGGGACCTGGTGACCCCGCGGCTTGCCGCGAACGACATTTGGCTTGGTTGGTGTGTTGAGGGTGACGCAGACATCATTAGCGCCAAGTGTGATCGCTGTAGATTTAGAAATGACTGCGACGCACATCATACACTACTGGTCGTCAAATATCTAAAACTTTGATGGTCAACCATCTCGACACCATTTCGATCTGGAAGTCGCTGAAATGGCCCAATGAAAGCTCTTCGTTTGTTCTTTCTAATGAACCAATCAAACTACTGATAGTTGCAAATACCGGCTTATTCCGTCAATAAGAGTCGATATGTTGATTTTATTGTGGACCAGAGTAGTACACTACACTCTCATGTAAATCGTTTACTCGATCGCGTTGCGAAGCCAGCTGGTGTTGAAGTCCATTTGTCGTCACATTCGTTTCGACGCGGTGGAGCCCAGTTTGCGAATGGCTCGGAGCATTTGACGGCTCGGTGGATCTTTGATGGCGGCGCGTGGAACGTCAGCGCCACAAACAAAGGGTTTGGATATGTCTTCAATACCCTCAAAGAAGATCATAAGGTGGCGAAAGTCCTTAGCGGCCAATCTCCATTTCATCGTGTCCGCTTAGCAGACTTGTCGTCATTTGACACTTCGACAAGACTGAAAATTCAACAAGGGCAAAGGCTTGTCTTTGCGTCCTGCTCTGGGCTCGAGTCAAGAAAATACAACATCGACGGAAATGTGCTGGACATATTGATAGCTTACTTGATCCTACAATTTCCACTGTTTAAAGAATTGAGCCCCAACAGCCCAGCGGTGGTGCGTCTCGAATCGTGCTTGGAACAGGCTGGATGTACCATACCGCAGCTGCTCTCATGGTCAGTACATTTGGCTGCGGCAATGATCGATCTTGTTGAAAGCGTTCAATGCGAGCAAGCCAATGAGTCAGATGAGCGCAAGATGATTAGACACCAAGCATCTGTCATTAACCACTTTATTGAGCAAGCCAAGCGCCAGGACGAGCGTTTGGATGCGATGGAAGCAAAGCTTGATGCGCAAAAGTCAACAACTGAGCAAATTGCTGAGTGCCAGGCAAGACCTGTTGTTGCAACAATTCCTTAAAGTGATCCACAGTTTCCCCCCAAATGCCGACGAAAAGCCTCTAATGTTCCTCTCAGAGCAATCTGGTATGAATGGTACACGTCAGAGCCACGATTGTGGGTCAAATGCGTCAACAAGCAGAAACGATCGGATTCAAAGTTGCTTGTTGCGTATTTGAAGTTGTTTCTTGACAGTGGATTTAAGCTCGATGCCTCCGCATATCGAGACGACGTATGACGTTGGGTTTGCTTGTCGAGGAGCGGGTGTTGGCGTTGTTGAGTCAACATGGATCGAAGTCGAAAGGAGCAAACGCTGTTCTCAAGATGATGCGATTGCTTCATCGAACAGGAAAGCTCAATGGTAAAATTGTCACACATCGACGGCTTCTTGCTGCAAGAGCCATCCTTGACCCCTCGCCTGCCTATACTCAAGATGTCCTTGACACTCGTAGTGAGTAAGATGAAGCAAATCAAACAAGTTGTGAGATTATACCTTAATATCCGACTATCAGGTGCTATCGCACATGCCAGAGTGTCTTCTGTTGTATCTTGCGGCCTCTCATGGTAGTCGACTTGTTTCCACAGCAAGCAAATTCAATGTTCCTTGGTCGCGACTGGAATAGAACCAGTTTCTCAGGGTAACATGCCATGCGCTCTACGAACGAGCTACACGACCGGCTTTGTGTCTTGTGTGTCGTAAATATTGCTCATACTGATCTTCATCAAGGAGTTGAAGCCAAGTCCCACATGCTAACTCTTCGTCTTCTTTTCATCCTTGTTCGTCGATTGTGCAAGCCAAACGGTTGTCTGAAATGCTTGAGAGTTCGTAAATCCAACATAATGTGATCGAGACTGGAATCGAACCAGTTTCTCAGGGTAACAATCCCTGTGCTTTGCCAATGAGCTACACGATCAGGTTTGTGTCTTGCGCGCTGAATATATTGGTCATATTGGTGGCACCAAAGGGTTGAAGCCAAGTCGCAGGTGTTAACGCTAAGTCTTGTTCACAATACTGCTTGCTGATTGTGCAAGGTGGTTGGTTATCTTGAATGTATGAGAGTTCGAAAACACACCATGATCTCGACTGGAATCGAACCAGTTTCTCAGGGCAATGAGCCCTGCGCTCTACCAATGAGCTACACGATCGCTCTGTCCTTGAGCTTGGTTGAGCTTGATTTCATTCACAGTGAGCCGCAACTTTATGTCTTCATCGTTGACAATGATGGGTCCTTCACGTACGACACATGACACTCCGCTTGAGGACTTGCGTGAAAAATCGAGAATGATCTCTTCGGTTGTGTCGGCTTGTTAACGAAACTCTGCAAAGCGATATCGATTTTGAGAGGCATATGTTCTATCCTTGCCCTCATTTCTGAATTTTCCATGAAGCTGTCAGGTCGAATTACTTCGAGCGGACACGCTAACTTCGATATCCTCAATCTCAGCCTACAGGCACTTTCAGACAATTCTGTGTGCAAGGATAAAGGCGTCTTTCACCGAGTCTTTTAGTTCGAAATTCGTTTTCAAACATTCCTCACAAGCGTGTCACAGATATTACTCCTGCACGCTCATTGGTCGGATTTCATTAGATACCTGACCTCTGAAGTCGGATTTTTTATGAAATGGTCATGGGAAGAAATTGTAATAAAATAAAGCATTCATTATATTACGGACAATAAAATAAAATGAGTGACCATGCTGAAAGTTCCGATTGCGCTGGGTCCGAGTCTGCGTGGTGCGCTGAAGGCTCCGACGAGTGCATATTTAATATGCATTTAAAGTTTATGATTGGCCGAAGGCACGCGTTCAGCGCAGTAGTTCCTTCCTATATGAGAGAGTACAGATAAATAGTTTGATTAACCAGGATAATTCAGTTTCCAATTTGCCAAGTCTACCACATCTGGTAGCCTTCCGAGTTCCAAGGACCGCCTCTGCCTGTGCCTGCCTGCCTGCGCCGTTGCCTGTCCATCCGTGCCTGCCTGCCTGCTTGCTCCTGCCTGCCTGTTTGTGCCTGCCCTTTCCCGCCGCGTTCAAGGAAGAACCTCCGTTATCTCTGGTCTTGTGGTAAACTTTTGTTTACCTTTGTACCGAGTTTCTGGAGACGCGTTTTTGGAGAAGAACCGTCCGAAGTCTGTGCATTGCCGTGCGCTCGTCCTAGTTGGCATCGCTAGGGGTGTTTAAGAGACGAGACACTAGCGTGCGCAGTACCGAGGGCGTTGAAGACAATTGGATGCCCAAGAAGAAGACCGCCGTCAAGCGTAAAGAGTTTCAAGACAACGTCGAATACCTCGATCGCTTTGTTGAAGGCCAAGCAGCGAAACTTGATCAACTGCGACACGATCTCGAAGAAGCAGTTTTAAGAGTCGAACGTATTAAAGGAGTTTTTGTTCAGGAGTTGACAGCAGTCAGTCAATACTCCAATCGCGTCAATCACTCAATCAACTTATTGAGTGATATCCAAGTCCATACCGAGATCCAGAAGGAGTTGATTGGTCGTCATCTTACGACCATCCTATCGGGAAACAAGAAACAAAAGAAGACACCAGTTTGCGAACATTGCAAGAAGACTAACGATTGTATTTGTATTACTTAATACAATTGTTTTGAACTAATATGGAAGACATTGTAAGAAGTATGATGGCTAAGATGGAACAACAACAACTGATGATCAACCAGTTGTTGGAGACTCAAGCAAGAACAAAAGATCAACTTATTCAAAGTCAGAACTTTCAACAAGAGCTGCAAAAGCAAAATGCAGCACAACAACAAGAACATCAAAAAGCTCAGCTTGAGCTTCAGAAGGCTATGCAAGCTCAGTTGCAAGCCATGCACCAAACCCAACAAACTGCTGTTGCCGCTCCTCAACATGCAGATGTCGAACGTCGTGTAGAAGGATTGTCTATGCCGTCTTATCATGGACACCTTAATGAAAGTATTGGATTGTATATCCACCGTGTTCAAACTTTCTTTGCCGCCAAGAACTTGGACTGGAAAGAACCGAAAACAGCGTCTCGATGTCTCTCGATGGTCGTTGCAAACTTGAAAGGACAAGCTGCCGCATGGTACCAAGAGCTTGCCTCACGTGAATCTGAGTTGGGGACACGAAGCATCAACACGCTGCCCGAACTCGAAGCTGCGTTGCGAAAAGAGTTCGAGCCAGATGATTTGCAAGAGCGACTTCGTGACAAGTTGTTTGCTTTACAACAGAAGGGATGTAAAGACTTGTTTGAATACATTGAAAAGTTTCGTCGCTTTTGCACTGATGTTCGAGATATGTCCGAGCGGGACAAAGTGACATTCTTCATTCGTTGTTTGAGATTGAAGACACGAGAAGAAGTGAAGTATCGACAGTGCCAAACATTGTCCACGGCTATCAAGGCCGCACTTGAGTTTGAACGATCCCATACCGTATTTTTGGGAATGACGAAGACAGAAAAGACTGGTCGCTGGAACAACAACAGACCAGCAGAGAAGTTTCAAAAGCCACCACAGCGTGAGAAGGCCCGTGAGCCCGACGACATGGAAGTCGACAACGTAAACGTCCGCGGAGATCGTAGACCGCGTGATAACAGTAACACGAGATGCTTCAATTGCAATGAAATGGGTCATATTGCAAGAAGATGTAAGAAGCCAAAGAGGCACATTTCTGGACAAGCGCCGAGTCGACAGAGTAATATCGAAGTGCATGATGAAGAAGTGACTGATGAAGACGTTGAGTACATGACGCTTGGACACTATGACGCAAGTGAAGCTGAGGAAGAGATTGAGCCTCAAAGCGAGAAGCCGCTGGTAGTAGACACCTCCCTTATGATAAAGTCGGGTGTAATGAATGGGAAAGTGGTGAAGATCTTGATCGACTCTGGAGCAACAAACTCGTTGTGTCGAACTGGTTTGGGAAAACATGTCGTCCGCTCCAAGTCAGTGCGTATATCGGGATATGATGGAACACTTTCACCAACAACGATGACACGCGAAGTCAAAGAAACGATATGCTTTGACTTCTTCACGTTCAAAGACACTGTCATGCTCGAATGGGACTTGAAGGATAAACAATTTGACGTTATCCTCGCTCAACCTTGGTTCCGCCAACACAACCCCGTGATTGACTGGCGTGACCAAGAAGTTGTTGCTTTGAACGGTGATCCTCCACCATCTCCGTCGAAGGATAGTGAAATTGGATGGATAATGAAAATTTGTGAAGTTGAACCACAAATAACTCCACGTCCTCCTGAGATTGAATCGCTGCTCAATGAGTTCAAAGACGTGTTTCCTGCGCAACTGCCCGATGGTTTACCACCTGAGCGCTCCTTCCAATTCGAACTGACGTTGAAGCCCGGTGCGAAGCCGCAGAATCGTCCGCCCTTTCGACTTGCAAAAGTTGAGCAAGAGTCGCTCGACAAGTTTGTCGATGATCTGAAGAAGAAAGTTGGGTTGAACTCTCGACGAGCGACTGGGTGTCTAACATCTTTGGCGTCCCAAAGAAGGACGAAAACGGCAAGATGCCTTCAAGAAGTGTGTGGTTGAAAACTGCGACTGCAAACACACCGATTCGATGGGTATTAGATTACCGCCATGTGAACTCACAGTCGGAGATTCCCAAGATACCTTTGCCTAACATCGAGGATCTGTTTAATAAGATGTATGGTTGTGGGATATTCTCTAAGATTGAACTTGCATCTGGGTATCATCAAATGCTTGTTGTGCCTCAAGCTCGCAAGTACACAGCTTTTCGCACACACAAAGAGATTCTACAGTGGTGTGTTGCTCCTATGGGGATGGCCGGAATGCCTGGCATCTGGTCCCGACTTATGCAATCGTTGTTTGAAAAGTTCTCCTTTGTCGTTGTGTACCTTGATGACATATGCGTCTATTCTAAGTCATTAATCGACCATGTGAGTCATTTGCGAGTTGTTCTCGAAGTTCTACGCAAAGAAAAGCTATATGCGCGCCTCGACAAGTGTGCTTTTGGTGTTAATAAAGTCGATTTCCTCGGTCATACCATATCAGCTGAAGGACTTCAAGTCGACAGTAAGAAAGTTCGCGCGATAGAAAAATGGCCAGCACCAACTAATCGTAAAGAACTGTTGAGTTTTCTTGGAATGGCTGGTTACTACCGCAAGTTTATCGCCAACTACGCTAAGCTAGTGTTCCCGATCAGCGAATTGGCGAAGGATAGTGTCCCTTGGCAGTGGACACACCAACAGGACAATGCCTTCATGACAATCAAGGCTGCTCTGCAGCAAGCCCCCGTGCTTCAGTTGCCTGATTTTGACAAACCCTTCGTGATCACCACGGATGCGTCTGGATACCGCTGTGGCGCAGTGTTATCCCAACAAGATGATGAAGGAAATGATTGTCCAATTGCTTTTCTGTCGAAGAAACTTGGAGAAACTGAGTGCAACTGGCCAGCACATGAGAAAGAGCTATATGCTATTAAGTTGGCTTTAACAAAATGGAGAGCTTATGTTTATGGTTCTCATTTTGATGTCTTCACAGACAACTCGACATGTCAATGGTTTCTAAAAACGCCGGTGCTAACTGCTAAGTTAACTCGTTGGTTGGACTTTTTCAGCAGTTTTGACTTTACTCTGCACCATCGTCCCGGCAAAACCAACGTCGTTGCTGACGCTTTGTCACGTCCACCGCGATCTCACGTTCATGTTACAACGTGTACACTTCACCACTGTGATTCAACTTGTTTTGAACGTTATCAAAATGTTCTGAAATGGACTTCTAACGTTGAATCTATCTCTCATCTTGATGCCCGTCTTTTGTCGCTTATGCTTGACACTTCTTTTGAGGGGGAGGATTTGCAAATTGCACAACTCGAAGTCGAAGTTCCTCAACACCTCGCTGTCAACCATACAGAAGAAGTGTCATACAGCATGGTCAAGATGGATGACAGCATGAAACAGCGATTCCTTCGTGCTTACGCCAAGTCGAAAGAGTTTGAAGATAGTTCAAAGTTCGTAATGAAAGATGGTCTCTATTTCGTCAAAACGAAGGATCAAGTTTGGAAGTTGTGTGTTCCCAACGACGACTACCTCAAGGTTGAGATCATATCTCAAAGTCATGACGCAAACACCGCCGCTCATCCTGGCGTGCGACGCACACAGCTACATGTTTCTCATGGTATTATTGGAACGGATTGGATGACGACGTGAAACTCTATGTTGCAACGTGTGAAACTTGTGCGCGCTACAAGTCAAGTAGTAGTAAAGCTAGTGGACGAATGATTCCCATTAAGTCTCCTGAAGAATGTTGGCATACAGTTTCTGTAGACTGGATAACTGGATTGCCAGTGTTAAATGGCAATTACGCCATTATGACTTGTGTCGACAAAACCTCAAAGCGACCAAAGTACTGCGCAACAACATCCAAAGTGGATGTACCACAAGCAGTGCGTGAATTCTTTGATGCCGTTGTTCGACATCTCGGACTGCCTTCCGTTATCATAAGTGATCGAGATCCCAAGTTTACGAGTCAGTTTTGGCAAAGTTTAATGAAAGTTATGGGTATTAAGCATTCGATGACTACTGCGGGTCGTGCTCAAAGTGATGGAGCCACAGAAGGACAGAATCGCACATTGGAAGATGCACTACGTTGTCAAGTGTCCTATCTTGGACATGACTGGACAGAGCATCTTGGAACGATCGAATATGCTCATCAAGGGCTTGTTCAAACATCCACTGGTTTGACGCCTTTTGAAGTAGATACGGGTAGAAAGCTTCGTAATCCTGTACTAAATGGATTGGAGTCGTTAAATGAGTATGCGAAGAACTTCTCCGAAAGAAGACAAGATTTGATCAGAATGGCTTTAGAAAATTTGGAGAAAGCCCAAGCTCGCCAAAAGAACTATTATGATCGAAGGCGCTCAAGTGTCGAGTTCAAGCTAGGCGACTTGGTCATGCTAGCCACTCGCAACATTCCTCTTAAGCATGCACAACTTGCAGATAAGAACAAGAAATCCAAGCTGGTGCCAAGATACATTGGACCCTTTGAGATTGTCGAAGTCATCAAGCTCAACGCTATGAGACTTAAGCTACCGCCTAATATGAATCGTTTGCATGATGTCTTCAATGTCGACAGATTGAAGCATCACGTACCGAACTCCAGCCTCTTTTCTGGACGTCCGATACCAAAAGTCACGCCACACATCCTGGATGACGAAGGCGAAGAGCTGTTCATAGTTGAAGCTCTGTTGAAGAAGAGACAGTTCAACAGGAAGACGGAGTACTTGGTGAAATGGCATGGACTGCCAGAGCACGAAGCAACGTGGGAACTTGAGAAGAACATCAAGCACGTCTCCCACTTTAAGCGCCTTGTACAAGAACTCCGCAAGAAACAAGGAAAACGATCAACCCGAGAACAGGGGGAGAATGTAGTGATGCAATAGACGAATCACTAGAATATTCTAGAAAGTTCTCGAGTTGATTACGACTGATATACGATGGCGAAAACAGATATGAAATATGCATTTAATGTTTATGATTGGCCGAAGGCACGCGTTCAGCGCAGAAGTTCCTTCCTATATGAGAGTGTACAGATAAATAGTTTGATTAACGAGGATAATTCAGTTTCCAATTTGCCAAGTCTACCACAATCTTGGAGCCTACAATAGCCCATGGATTGAATGACCGGCCGGAAATTTGAATTTAGAGCGCAAGACGACGATCCAATCTGGTCGAAAGCATCGAGCGACCTTCCGGATAAATGATTATTTTACGGAGATATCGAACTCTACAATTTTCATAAGAGAGATTTATAAATTTATAAGATAATCAAATATGGAGAGTCATTACAAATTATCAAAATCACCCAGATTGCAATCGTCACAACTGTCATCATCGCTTTCAGATTGACTATCCGAAGTCAAGCTTGATTCCGCTCGATCGTCTGCGGCATCCAAGTTTTCAAGGTATGTCGCCATGTCAAGCACCTTTCTCTCAGTGTGACGAATACAATCGTAAATGACGCCGATGCGTAGGCAATCAAACTCACGATCAAGTCGCTCACGGACGTCTGGAAACTTGGTGGAGGTATTGTACTGTCGGCCGACTGCACCTTTGACGATTGACCAGATCATTTCAATAGGCTGGAAGTCTGAATGGTATGGGGGTGTGAAGACGACTTCGTGGCCACGATCTTTTGCCATTTTCACTATCACAGGTAAAATGCTCGTCGCAATGTATTCCTTCAGTTTGGCCCATAGTGTTGAACGATATTCGCACTCACCAACTTCTATGTCGAAGTTCCGACAAGCCTCGGCAAGTTTACATTTCGTCCATGTACCCTTTGGGGTGTCGTCAGGTAGACCCTTATGATATTTGGCATTGTCCATCGCAAAGATCACGTTTTTCTTTCCTAAGGCGTCGACTTCATTGAGCAATTTTTCAAACCAACCCACGAAATAGGTATGGTTGAACATTGCATGATAGTCTTTGGTTGCTTCCGGCCGCCCTCAAATGCATTGTAGGACAAAAGTTTTAATTGGTCTGGTCCGTCGGCTAAGATGCCAGCAATAAAGCACAGTCTTCGTCCCTTGTGCTTTGGTTTTGCGTCGCTTGCTTCGTCAGGGTGGTAGATACTGTCATTATGGCGTGCATAATGGTGATGTATGTAGGATTCATCCAAGTATACGACCGGTCGAGGCTGTGAGGACTCAAATACCGTAGCCATGTATTGAATGTATTTATCCCTAGCACTCGCGATTTCGTTAGAAAGCCTTACAGATTTTGTTCCCTTTCTGTCACCTCGTCGAAAACCTTTCTTGATCAAGAACTTTTGCACAAGCCTCAAACATGCATTGACTTCCTTCGAGTTATTGCGGTCGTACTTGATAACGTTGTGTTCGTACAGTAAATTCAACACATCTTTCGCGACCACTCGAGTTCGCGTTAATCTGCGTTCTCGTACGAAAGATTGGATCATTGATAACACTGATTTCGTGTCTGGAATTCTTGCTTTATGGTTGATTCTATTTGCAGCTACTTGAGCTGAAGTCACGTTTGCATTGTGAAGGAATTCTGACCAAACCTCTTTGACGACATGCAAGCTCCTACCAACAAGCTGCGCTATTTGTTCTGCAACATTTGCGGTGCCCTTTGTCGCATATGGGCATGCATTCGAAGTATGACTAGACGTTCGTCTCATGACACGGTCCGATGTCTCTAATTGTCGACAAAGCTCGTGATCTCCTCGTATTGCTCGGTCGTGATTGCAGGTATCGTCGTGTGCAGGCAGTCAACCAAATATGGAGACACGCGTATGACCGACCAGTCATCCATGTGTCTCATGAGTTGGTGTTCATCGACCAATGGAATTGCATGACAAACTCATATGTCACTCAATATTATATGTCAAAAGGTTCACACCGGCTTCATAATTTATCAAATATGCAAAGGAATATATATATTATTACAGATTATTGTATTTTACAGTCTAAAATGACATACATTTTGGTACTATTTTCATCATTTTATGAAGAGCATTTGATTTGAGAGACTCTCGTCAGAATGGTTGCATTCGCAATAAGAAAATGTGTAGGACCAAAATTTTGAAAAAATACGCTTTTTTATGATGACACAATGTAAAAAAGGTCGCTCGATGCTTTCGACCACTGTAAGTCCAGAGTGAAAATATCTTGGGTATTGCTCCTTCAGGTCCCACACCACTGATAGGCTAAAATATAACTTACATTTCCATCCACTGGAGGCATATCAAGATAAAAGTACACTTCATGACAATAGAATTCATGAACAATCAAGCAATAAGCTACACTAGAGCTGCAAATGGAATTAAAACGAGCAAAATCGTAAGAATACAGCTCAAATCTATAACCTAACAACGCAATAGAGCATACATATGCACGCAACCTAGACAGTGTGGCTTTTGTTCTCGCAGCAAGGGCAAGACCAAAGTCCATCGACAGCGGAAATTAGCCTCCATATGCCATACTATAATAACGTTAGTATTGAAAAATGAACATGTATTCTGGTTTTATTCATAAATTTCGCAGTGTATGGATGCTTGGTTCCTGTTCTCATTCCTCTTGAAATGGAAAATATAACCAATGAAATTTCTCCAATTTCATATTTTCTAACCAATAATTATATTCTTTGTACAACCAATCAAATCTTTTCAAATGCTATAAATGGATATTCCTCCCTGGGTCTCAAAATATAAGTTTTTGTATAGGACCCAGGTCAGGACCCACTGTGAATACAGGTACAATATCCACTAGGAACGTAAATTTCTTGCTTTGATGCAATTGCCGAGTTGCCAGTGCCATTTACCGTACCAGCCTGAGGTGCTACGTTATTGACGATTTCAACAATAGCCAAAACAATAAACAAGTGAACCGTCTCCTTGCTTTCATTCGGGACATATTGGGTTTACTGGACATAGATATATATTCTGGCTTCACAGGATCCGCTTGCAAGGACGGCAACTTTCATGAATGCAAAGGCAGGACTTGGAGGAAGTTGGCTGAAACGAGGCACACTTTTGGTCATTCAATACGTAGTAACTGGTATTATGGCCACTCTGACACGACGCAATAGCCAAAGATGGATCGCGTAATCGCATGTCCAAGCAATCCAATAAACTGAGACGCAACTGCTGCTCGACCTCATTGCTTCGCGTGATACATAATACAAAACAATCGGCAGCACGATGACTGAACAACGGCGACTTGTGGTAGCGAGGGGATTTTTTATATAGTTCGTAGAGAGAACCTCCGACTTTCTTGATAGGTTTTGGCAGTCTTCCGAACAAGAGAAAAAAACAGTATGCGATTTTCACATCGTTGAAACGATGATCAAATTGATTTACTGAATCCATGGTATTTGATTGCAATGATGGATACAATTGAGCATCTGTTGGTGCTGTCGGCGGCGTTTTCACAAGGGTCTTACACGACTGCAAAACCTTGCTTGCGTGGTTGCACAAAACTAGAGTGTTTCGAGTTATTCAAAATCGTTGAGAAACCTACAAAAATTTCGATGCTGGACTTGCTGCAGAGAGAGAGAAAAGATAATCGGGAGGATCGCAAACATCATCCCTCCAACAGCAACACCTATAAATCAGTGACCAAGGTCCTACCGTCGCCTCACCAAACGTCAAGTCGAAAGCTTGCAATTTTATCGCCGAAGGAAGGAAAACTTCGCCAGCAAATTGAAACATTGCGATGAGAGGTGTAGTGCCGTACAAACTCACCAAAGGCCCGGTATAGAGGCCAGCTGCAATAGCCATCAACCCTGGATCAATACGAATCACCCAGGACTCCCATCCGAGTTTCTTCACAACTGTCGAAGCACATTTCATGCTAAAATATCCGTGCCACACCTACGAACTCACTAAGCCCATTTCCATCTACATCAGTACTCACAGCTCGCGACATATAAATTTTTTTACAAGCAACCCAAAAAATACAAACCCAATTGATGAAATTGGCATATTCGTAGTGCCGACAAGTTTATGTAAGCCATGCCAAGCCAAATATCGATCGCGAAGATGAGTGAAATAGACTGATCCCTCAAGATCAAGCACGTTGGATCACCGAGAATGACCTCATAGCGACAATAACCTTCTGCGACGCCCATATCTCGCAAATTCGCCACGAGGTTGACAAATGTTTTATAGTATCGATGCCACAATGCCCAAACAATGTAAAAGCTGAGAAAGCCGTGCATGATAAACCTCAAACAGCTCCAAACTGGGCTCTCGATGATGAAGACCGCAAAGTATACCACCGTCGTCGATCCCTGTTGATTTGAACCAGAGACACGAGTCATTAAATGGAAGTCCGAAGTAATAGGTCCGTTGGCATTGAAATCGCTTCGTGCGCGATTTGATATCCTCGACAAACGTCGAAGCAAATGCACGAAGACCAAGGCCAAAATGTAAACCACCTTCGTGCCACAACCAAGTCATGAAACATATAGACGATGCCGCGTACCTGGAAAACCAATGTAATGACCGATTTTGTCAACTGTTGAGATATTGGGTGAAAAGACCATCGTGTGCCGCACGACATACGTTCGTGCTGAGCTATTCAACGCCAAGAGAGAGTCTTCTCTCCAAGTTTGGTCGTTGTAGATTTGTTCGAGGTAGGCAAAGGTCGAATGATTGAATCGATCGAAATCTCCCCATGTATCCACGGAAATGGCTCTGTGAATAAATGGAAAGAATGGCTACAGATAGCAAACATGAGAGAGACAAGGGAGCGACATTACCGAGCTTTGACATGAATAAGACGTTGATGAAAATTGACCAACGGTTGATATGAACGCGGGCGGGAGCTCCTTCGTTGTGTACTCTGGTCATCTTGGACCTGCTTTGCTTTACGCAAGAGGTGATCAAACTTCGGTTTCGTGCGCGAAATAGGTTCATTACGGGGGCAATCGGTTACTCGACGCTATAAATAGCTAATGCAAACCGCACAGTGTCACGAGTAGTTGTGGATTCATTGCCAAAAATGCACGAAGTGTTTGCCATTACTATTCATACTTTCGTCGCAGATTGGGTTGAAACTCTTCACCACGGTGACCACTATAAGGATCCTGGCGAAATCTCCTTTTTGAATGTCTTCATTAAATAAGAGGGCCTAAAGGGATCAAGAGGTTGTACCGGAGTCAAACAAAGAAACCAAGGGAAGACAAGAAGTCTGCGTGGATGAATACTACTATTCTGATTGCCCTAGCTTCCCAAAAGTGCGATTAAAAGCAGGTACTCAATGTGTCAGCGCTCAATTTTCATGCGAAGGGCGAAAGTAGGGCGAAAGACAGTAAACGAAGTCGTGGCATGGCGCAGAGCTGCGAAGATTGCAAGAGTTTAGTATACCATAGAACCGGTTGGCGTTTGCATGCGAAGCTCGGTGAAAATTAGAACAACAGGAATGTTATCCCTTGGTGGATTTCTCATTTGGCGTCATGCTCGAGCCTTTCTTGGTGCAATTGTGCTTTTTCCATGGTGAATGCAAGAGGACATGGATGAAGAAGGTTGAACGTGCGTGTATGAGCCTCTCGAACGGAGTTCAGAGCGATTAGATATACTCCTACACTTAGAATACATGGTGTCTACAAGAAAATTTTGCGCCAGAGAAATCAACAAAGTTCCTATCAGTGTCAGTGATAGAGATATTGGCAGGGAGTGGCATATTGCAAATGTCAATATTAAGGTATTCGATGGAGGCGTCTGCTGTTCGCGCCTGGTTGATATAGATTTCTTCATGTGAATGAACTTTAGATTGATCGAAATCGCCCAACGAGCTCACTGTCTTGATAGACACAGGCGCTCGAAGAGTCGTTGAGTTGATGCCAATAAATGCCACAACGACCGCCAGTGTCAACTTCGTCGAGTTTCCAGGTAAATAACTTCGAGCATACGCACTTGATTGCTTTTTCTTCATGTAGGAGCAGTACTCTATGGAGAAGGACTCCGCAAATTTATTGTCAACTTTGCACAAGGTGGAGACAATCGTGCAATTCGATTTCAGTGCCAGCACAACCTGTTATTTGGATTTCCTCTGTGTGATTCGTGTCTTTGGTTTGAGTCAACTAGCCATGAAAACACGTACATTGTATATTTTGGCACAGTGATCCTCGACAGTTTGTGGCTGTGCAGGTCCAGACTAGCGTTTCGGTGTTTCCTTTGTGCCTATATCATTAGAAATCTCTGGCAACGATATTACAGTACTTTGATTGCTCTCATGGCAGACTTGAACAAAGTCGGGGTGGCTGCCAATCACCATCAATATGAAATCATCCTCGGTGATCCAACGTGTTTGATTCTCAGCAATCTTCTCGTTTCGTTGGTATGTGTTACGGACATTTGGCTTGGTATTGCCTACAGTACGTTATCTTACTTGCGACTATGTCAATACCATGATTTGGGCCTTTTCATCTTGGGATGCTTGTACATGTCGCGATTGGTAGGAACGTTTTGCGCCTGATTTGACCAATTGTATATTGTAGGTATGGATGAGCTATTTTGCGATGCAATGTACCACAAGACTTGTGAAAAAATTCAAACGGGAAGCGTGGTTTGTGCCTGTGGATCCTGGCATGTTAGCAATCGCGGCAGTTTTGTACAACGGCCCCATAGTGAGTCTTTTTGGCACAACGAACCTGATTAAAATGATTCATATCGTCGGAGATAAATTTAACCCGACGCCCAGGACGAACGACTACGCGTCGTGTAATGTAAGGAACCTAATGAGTTGAAGCTCACGTTGGTTGTATCCCAGGTATTGTGATTGGTTCTGGTGTGACTACAATATTCCCGATTGTCTTCTCGTTGGCATATCAACCACTGCGGTGGTTGAGTTCAAGTACCTAATGCTACACACGCAATCAATTATACTATGACTTAGGTCTAAATAACAAATACCATGGTCTGGTCAAAGTTTTTACGAGATTGCGAATACCAAGAGTCCAATCAATCCCAGCAGTAATACAAATACGTCCACCCAATGAACCAAACTCAGTTGCTATTCATTCATTCAACCACCGATCTTTCAATGACCTCAAGAACCGAGTGATTTTCTTCTGCATGTTGCACCGATTACCCAAAGCTACCGAACAGCTCGGCGGCACGTTGTATGAATTATATGAACTTAACCCCTCTTACCGCAGCATGCCACTCTTCAGCCATCGCGCAGCCGATTGTTTTGTCTTGTGTCATACACTCACTGGCAAGGTTGACCTTCAATTGCGCCTTAGTCTGATCGATTGTCTGGACACAAGGTCGAACGATCCTAATTTGGCTCTTCCGTCGTGCTCTAGTCAACACAAGACAAGCTACGCGGAGCTGAACTGTCGTAAATGCGCCACGTTTGAGCCCAAGACACCGAGTTCCAAATGCATTCACACCAATTCCCACAATTCCAAATGGATTTTGTAAATCAAGGCGATATTTAGAAGGCCTCATCATCTAAATGCAACGTGGTGGTATACCCATCGAGCTATTCCCAGTATTCATTGTCAGCATTATATCAAAGATTAAGGTTATCATTGACGCCGGTGTCCGTGAAGTTGCTCGATATTTACCTTACTACCCTCTTCAAGTCAGTTTCGTCGGAGGAGTCCCCTGTCTTTTTCTTTACTTTGCATCTTATGATAAACTTGGTGTTCAACAGTGACTCTGTCTACTCGGTCATTCGGAACAAATGCTATTTGACCCACTCTTGATACACCAAGGAGTACATGTTGACTCTAGACGAGGTAACAACTCTAAGCCAAGTAGTTAAAAGGACTTCCCTTCATTAGCTTTCTCAAAGCGAATCGTTTTGCATGCAGACAATTCATCGAAGTATGAACTCATTCAATTCATGTAATGTCTTACTATAATGTTGGATTCGATTCAAAGGTATAGCAGCTTTTGATATTCCACATCATTTTAGAAACGAAACGGTAGCCCGAAATAGCTCACACAATGTTTCCATTGGCAAACACCTTATAGACGACGGGGGCATGGCCAAAGTGCTAGATCCAAGATGTAGATACAACCGTGTGCAGTTCAATCGTGCGTCAACTCTTATCTCGTGTTTATACATTGCCAAACTCGTTGCAATGGTAAGCTTTTTGCCGTCATCGTAATTCTGGGACTACTTGCCTAGCCAATCTTGGTTTATATCACAGAGCCATTTCCATGGGTATTACCAGAAACAACCATTCAAACAAGCGATGATTTCGATCTATTTAACAACAGGACGTTTGCCTACCTCGAGCAAATCTACAACAATCAAACGTGGAGAACTGAGTTGAATTTGGCTCTTCTCAGTAAGACAAATACTTATGCAGCTCGAAGCGAAATGAAGTTGTCGTCAAATGCATCAACGAACGACACAACGCATTTCAGCTTGATTGACTTCCCGGGTAGAGCGCCGTGATATATTGCCCAAGTGACTTTGGAATTATTTCATTAGGTGCTATTTTCTATGGAAAAGGACTTCGCTCGTTTGCAATCCACTTTGCGCAAGACGCCACTCAGCGCTCAGTCTCATTTCAATGCCAGCACACTCTTTACTTTGGTCGTCCATCGTTTGATTCATGCGTCTGGTTTGAACCTGTTGGACATGAGGATATGTACAGTGTCTATTTCGCAACTGTGATTCTGGACACCGTCGCATTTAGCTGGTCGAAGCTGGTATTTCGCTGTTGCGCCTGCATTTATATGCTGCGGAAATTGTGGCAGCGATATTACACCAACTACATCATCCTCAAGTCCGATTTGAGAACATTTGGGGTTTCACAGGAATTCACTCGTTACGAGATTGTCTTCGGCGACCCAACCTGTTTGGTTCTCAGTGATCCATTTCTTTCATTTGTATTCGTGGTTGATATTTGGCTGAGTGTTGCGTATGGCAGCATGTCTCTCCTACGTTCTTCCCAACTTCACATGCTCGGACAGTTTCTCTTGGCTTGCTTCTATCTATCCAGAAATGTTGGCGAGAGAATCCATATTTTGAAAACTCAAAATGTTGTAGATATGGACGGCGTATTTTGTCATGCGATGTTTATCAATGCTTGTGAAGAAAAAAGGATGGGAGGCGTTCTTTATTCCACTAGATCCAGGCCTGACAGCGATGGCCGCAACTTTTTACTTTGGTCCGATTACCAGCATGTTTGGCTCAACACCTTTCATGACTACATTTCACATAATTGAAGACACCTTAGGGATGTCCCCATGGGCAAACGATCAAACTCTAGGTAGGACATGCATTTGGTTATGCACAACAGCGTTCAATTGCAGGCGTTCTCTTCGCAACTAGTATGACGGCGACTATTCCCATTATCTTTTCGCTTGCATATCAGCCACTTCAGCGCTGGAGCGCTGGTAAGGATTTTAAAAATCATTTGACGCGTTAACTGTAGCCAGGTTTGTACAGTAAAGGTGTCGGAGTGATTACCAAGACCAGTAACACCAGAATTCGCACAACGCGACTCACGAGAGTAACAGCGTCCGCATGCCATCCCGTCGGACCACATTCGATGGATGTACCTCAGGCATTCCACCAACGTTCGTTCAACGATCTCAAGAATCGGATCATCTATTTGCTCATGCTGCGCCAATTACCGAAAAACGTTAAACAAGTTGGCGGCTCGCTGTACATTTTGTATAAGAAAAATCCCAGCTATCGCAACATGCCACTTTTTAGCCATCGAGCTGCTGACTGCTTTGTCTTGTGCTTTACTCCCGACGGCAAAGTGAAGATGCAATTGCGTCTAAGTATGCTCGATTGTTTGGACCAAATGCTGCTTGACACGTGTTGGGCGATTCCATCGTGCACTAGTCAACACAATTCCAGCTACGCAGTATTGAGCAGACACAAATGTGCGACGTTTGATCCATCAGCGACGTCATCTTTTTGTGTGCACAAAAATTCCCACCAGTGCAGATGGATCTTGTAATTTTACGACGAAGATGAAGGTATTCAAATGGAGAAATCCTGTAGTCATTGTATTTGGCAAGAAGATTCTCTCAAATCGTCATCGCCCTGATCAAGAACGATGGATATTGCATCAATTAAGCAATAAAGAGTACAAATCCAATGAAATCATTTCCAGCAATTTCAACAGCACCAGTGATCACCTTCCAAAGACAGAACACGATGGAGATTCCTTATTTGTTTCCGACATTTCATTTTCAAGGATATTCAGAATCTCTTGTTCGTCGTGCTATAATATGAAGACGCTTATACAACTTTGATCACTTCATCAATCTGACATTTGCCTATCTTGAAGGAATCACAGCAAGTTAAACTAGGATACAAGCGGCTCGATCCAGCCATTCGAAGCGAAATTTTGATTCCAATATTATCTCGAAGACTGATACACTTGTCTACTTTCTATACAATATCTCGTTGCTTTACGTATGTACTGTAGCTCGGCAATTCGGGTGGATTCCCTTCCAGGAGCTCTAAATTAGAGAGGAGCCATAGCTTGTTGGCATCAAACTATGTTCACCAGACAAACTACCACAGATACATCAAGTTAACTCCAATTCCAATCACTCGAAGTGGATTTAGTCTTCAATCGCTATGTCGTTCAAGCATGAGACCATTCAAGTAAGAGGTCGTGCATGATTCACTTGGATTCATTTGGTCAACCACTTGATCTTTCCGTCACAATGATCTCAAGCTATGTAGTTTAGTTTCTACTCCAGATAGCACTGAGCTCTCGTTATATAGGGGCTGTAATTCTTCGCACGAATGTCATCAAGATAAACGTACTTTGTGTTATTGACTTACTGAGAACTTTGATTTTCAGTAACTCCCACTTTAAACACTGTATATTGCCCAGAGTTCGCGTTGGCAACAAATAGGTTGGAGCAGTCCTTGGCGATTTACAACCTGGTAACTGACACAGCACAAACTCTGACCATGGGGACTCATTCATTTCGGTCAAATCTTCAGTCCATCTATTTTTTTACTCATTGAAATCCACTGCACAAGCACACACGGAGCGGATAAATTCTAGTTTTGGACTTTTGAAGTGTATATCCCGGAACCTTCCCTTCAATTTGAGATATTCCAGCAGTCCATTGCCAGAATATTTTGTATGGGGTGTGTTAAAGATTCCAACACAAATGCCTGGAATCCATGTTCAATGATAAATTTATACTTGGTTTCATTAAATGAATCTTGCACTTCGGCTGATTGGCCAATATTATAAAGCTAGAAGTACTGAGCAGCATCAAGCAAAGTTGAAAAACTTTTAGATGCAATCGCTCTTAACTCCAATACTTTGCATTGCTCGAGCAATCAAAATTTCATAAGGCATTCTATGTATTTGAGGATTATTCTAACGAAATTTATTTACGTAATGTGCCAGTGGCTTGCTGCGATTTTTCTGAATTGTTTGCCTCTGCTGTTCCTCATTGCTGAACTAGATGAATTTGGTCGAATTCACCAGCACGGCATATTTTAAACTAATGAACATAACTGTGTTGTGAGTAATAATAAAGTTCAGGTGCCCAAATGAATGGCACAAAGCTTCTCGTAGTTCTGTGATTTGTTTAAGCATCGGTATCGGTGGTAATAGTCATAGTAGATCGCACGATCAATTTGAGAAACACTTCAGCAAAAGTGTTGAGAATTGCAAAGCTTTATTGAAGGGAAAATTTACGAAAATGCAGTTTGATGTCATTAGAGAGATTTCGGTGGATGTTGTTCCGGTTCTCGTTCTGCTCCAGACACATGTTTGCCAAAACCCGCAAAAACCTCTCATAATCCTTAATGTTTGCCTGTGAAAATCAATCGTTTTTCGTTCAGATGGTCACGTTGTTCGTTTAGAAGGCCACCTAAACGACAAGCGCATTGTTCCGGTTCCCGTTTTCCAAAGGCCTATTGGTCATTGTTGACCAATCATCGACGATGGCTCTGAGGGGAAGGAGTCATTCCCTGACTTCTCAATGTCACAATCAGTGGCGCCAAAGCGCCAGTGCTTCAACGAGGAGGAAGATGTCTTGCTCCTCCGTCAGATTTGTGCTGAACTCCCATTTCAAGCGAAGCGAGGAAAAGTGATGGATGCATGGGAGAGTGTGGCCACGAATCTTCAAGAACTTGAAGAGTTCAAGCGAGAAGGATTCAGTGGAAAGACAGCGCAAAATCGATTTGATATTATGATTAAAGAGCACCGAGAATCATCCAACAAGTCCAAGTCAGCCTCTGGCATAGCAGAGGACGTCAGTGAGAGAACCGCTCTACTTGACGAACTCGTTGAGCTTCTAGATGATACCAAGTCAGAAGAGACACCTCGTTCTGAAAAGTCTCGTTTGGATGTCGTGCGGAATGAACAAGCGGGCGCAATCGTCCGAGACGAAGCCATTAGGCAAACGAAAAATGCCGCCATCTGACAGCGAAGGGGAGACCAACGGCGGAGGTGGAAACAAATTGCTCAAAATGGTCGCTATCATGCATGAGGATGCCAAGGCCGAGCTGGAATTCCGATGGTTTCAATATTCAATACGAACAAGACCGTGAAGAACGTCGAAAAGACAGGGAAGTTGCTAGAGGCTTTGATTAAAAAGTTATGTACAGTCATCTCTCTCTGTTAGATCATTATAATTTTGTAACGTTGTAAATGTCCAAGTACGCCTCTAGCGTTGGAGGAAAGATCTAAAAAAAATTGGCTTATTTGGTTGCCACCTTTATAGCAGCAATGGCAGTTTGTCAAAAGCATTGCAACCACAACGATCTTCGCAACATGCGATAATAGTACCTTGGACATGTTTTGAATGTTATGAAAGCCCACAAGCTCTTCCTAATTTTGAAATTCCACTCCACAGCTTGGCGGAAGCGACTCATAAATTTGTTGAAATCCTTCATCAGTGAAGTTAATTTACTTCCCTTGTACCCACTGAGGATAAAATCATTGATAGCGTACGCTGGATCCCCATAGTTGTATTTCTTGTTGAATATACTTGGCTTGGTCGCCAAGTATTCAAGAAGTCCACTGCGTCGAAGCATTGTTGTATCGTGGCGGCGGCCTTCCAGTGGGCCCCAAAAATGAATGCAAATTCCATCGGGCGCGGACACAGCCTGGTAATTTAAGCAGTGTATGCGCTTGTGTCCACTGTAAATTTGCTTTTATAGATTCAAGGAGTCATCATTTCAAGTGATACGACATGTTTGTAGCTTCGTGCCATCGATAAATCCATACACGGAAGCAAGTGGAGCACCCTTGCTTTGAATTGCTGAGCAGTACTTCGCCATATTTTTGTCCACGAGTTTCAAGTTGAAAAAGATAAGATCGCGAAATCTGTCGTAAATGTCGTGTATTGTATAGAGAAATATGGCACACAGACTGGCCTCAGACCTTCCAAACATTCGTATCATATCGTAGTAGCGTTCGGGGAATGCCAAGCGATTGAGCACAATTCACATGGCTTCGTCTCTGCAGACTCGACGTTGATCAAGAGTTATAATGACTGCTGACAGGCCCAAAAGAAGCGCAAGCTTCTTGATCCCAGCCACTCCAAAGCGAAAGTCTCGGCGAGCGTTGCCATCGGAGTATGCGTCAATGCAGAAGCGTACATCGGGGATCAACGGGCGTTCAACGTAAGCGTCAATCATTAGAAGAGCCAGTATCTTGCGGAGACGGGGTGTCTTGGCGAACAAAGATAGAATGACCAAGCTGTCTTGAGAGAGCGACATAGACATATCAGCGTGCAGTCCAAGGAGTGATGGGAAATGAACGTCCTGATTGCCAAGACCCCTTAATATCCGGTTTGTCGATATCCGGAAGGAGAACAACGCTGTACCACCGAAATCACAGTTGCTGACAGTCGTTCCCTTCCCGCTCAACCAGATTTGGCAAAAGGAACGGAGCGAGAACCGGAACAACGGCCCACCGAAATCTCTCTATTGTTTATTCAGACTTGTGAAAGAGATATCTTCATCAGAGATCTTAAGGGAGGGCGACAAAGGAAGATATACGACTATATTTATTATTGTGGGCGATAAACACAGAGAAAGCATTCACCCTCTTGTGTTTCAAAGAATGGAATTAAATCTTTGCAAGAAGCTGCTATGTTCTCTGAACATTTCATGTCTGTCAAAATAGATTTATGACCAATCATATTGAGTATTTTGGTGTGATGAAACTCCTGACACAAATGCCGTCATTAGAGAGTTTTCGGGTTAACCCAATATTGACTTTGACTTAAGCAAAGTCCTATTTAGAAAATGTCAATTTTCGGACAATCTTGTCTTGAGATTAGGAAAGTTCCTAGTTGTACTAAGTCAATACAGAGTTCGACTTAAAGGCCCGCTAAGTCAATCTGATCACGACTTAAGATCCGAATTTCGACTTATGTATTTCCACAGGATAATTAGTTTTTAGAGGAAAATGTCTATCTAAAGTCAACTTTTGGGTCTCCGAAAACTCTATTAGGGGGTTTCAAAGCTGCACAGGAAATCAGATCAGAAATATGTCACAGAAAATACGCCGCTGTAATTGGTCAAAATTACAAGCCTCTGATCTGTGTTCTTTCCTGTGGTCTGTGGCATTTTTGGCTCAGAGGCCTGCACAGCTCTGTCTGGCGGAGGCTTATCAGTTTGTGAAGGTGAAGCAAATGGTGGTCGCATGGGATGGAGACAACTGCAAGTGCTCCGAGTGCACAAGCGTCTCAATTGACGGCCGCAGCTCCGTTGACATACTAATTGGCTGGATCACGCATCGAAACAGGGCGGGCGAGTTCTTCAATTGGATGCGCTACAAAGGCGCCACGAAGACTAAGACAGGAGCGAACAAACGCACTGTAGCGAATGAAATCTCAACTCTACTACGCAAGCATGGACTACAACGTGATGGAGCAGCCGTTATCGACAAGATTGCTAGGATTGTCGCGTCATTCAATAGAGCAAAGGACTGGGAGCGCAATACGGGTCGCGGTTTGCTTGCGTCGACGTCCGATAGCTTTGCATGCGACGAAAACAACTATGATCACCATGAAATCCAAGCGCAAAACGAGGTACAAATACAGGATGTTTTTCAGTATTTAAACGAGCATGAAATAGAAAACGATCGAGGAGGCTAAGCTGAACTTTTGCAAGTACTACAATGAGCTTTCAATTGTTTTCAACGATAAACCATTGTCAACCCCTGTCTACCATTCAAGTACTGGCGATGTTATCGACTTTCCAGCTAATGCTTTGTTGGAAACAAATACCAATGAATTACAAGATTACATCAACTATGAAGCCGACGGACATGGGTCACCGCCGCGTCGAGTACACGAAGCAAGTGAAAATAAGCCGCCACAAAAGAAGCTGAAGCTATCAAGTGATTCAAGACAAAAGTCGTTCGGTGAGACGATTGCGTCGGCTCTTGAAGGGCAAGGCAAGGTGCAGCTTCAAATTGCAAAAGAGTTCATGCGTTCAAAATAGTGGGAAGCCGACGTACTGACAGAGAGGTTACTGTGGAGGCTCGCGAGATGGAAATACTCCATCGAAAGGAAATGCACAATGCTATCATGGATGAATGTAGATTGATGTATCAAATGGGCATTCCAAAGCAAGAAATACTCGTTCATGCCAGACAAGAGAAAGAAAGACTAGGACTTTAACTGCTAATTTGTCTTTCATTCCAAAACTTGTTGCAATGATACTCACGGCGATCTTTACTGTGTCATAGCCATGGCTAACCGACTCCCCTTCATCAACAGGTTGGTCGGTACTATCATAAGCCTGGATGTCAAGATCCCAGTCGTCTTCAGGATTGTTCATTTCAATAAGCAAGTTGTGCAAAATGGTTGCACATCTGATATAAAGAACCATAGTCTTTGCGGCAACCCTCTTGGCAATATCCATCCGCATTCCCCGGAGCGACTGGAATCTCCCCTTCAAGAGGCCAATACAGTGCTCGTTGACAGACCGGCATTGTGCTACACGAGTGTTGAAGTTCACTTGCATTTCTGACAATCGATGCCCGCGAATTCGTTTGTAAGTAGGCAGCAAGAAGTCACACAACATGTAGCCAGAGTCGGCTAGTAAAAACTCAAGCTGACCAAAATACATCGCAGGCTTTGTACCCAGCTTGCTATTAGACCAAACTCGCATGTCATGAACAGCACCAGGCCATCCAAGGTCCATAAAACGCACGCGCTTCTTATCATCACATACAACCATTCCAGCCATGCCATAATAACCCTTTCGGCTATAAAAATCTTCGCCATGAATAGAAGGACGAGCGTACACTGGGAATAACGTCCCGTCAACAAACCCAACACATCCCTCAAAGCCATGCTCTTCATTGATTCGATTGGCAATCATTTTACGCTCCTCAGAGCTTGGCCAATATACAACGCGATGCTCCAAAGCCATGAGAGCGACAAGGCAGCGAGTACAATACAATGAAATTGAGCCTTCGCTAAGTCCAAAATGTCTGGCCAAGATTCCAACTGAACTGCCATTTCCAAACCGTCCAACCTTTGCAAGGAAGACAAGAAGCTGATGGTCAACAGGAGTCTGGGCCCATGTTGAGTAGTTTGAAAAGACTTCGTGTTCTCGGATTAGCATAACGATTTGTCGGTAACTGTTTTTGTTCATTCGAGCCTCTTGGCGAAAGCGTCCATCATCCAAACGCATCAAGAAATCAAACGGCGGCTCTCGTTTGGGGACAGGGTAACGGTGGCGTAGATATCGCTGGGACAAGAGTTCTCCATACATGACAAGAAGCTGATCCAAGTTGAGACCGAGCTGAGACGAAGTGGCACCAAAGACAATGGAAACTAAGAGTCGGAATTCGGTGTCGAAAGGTTCGAGTTGATGGTTTGTAGATGCTTCGTTGCACACACCGATGGATTCGCTTGAGTTGCGAGTTTGTGTGGTGGAGAGAGCAATCAGCCGCTGCATGTTGCTGATCATCGTCTGGCGCTCAGAGTAGCGAACCATTGGTAAGGAGAAATGACGGAGATGTGTATTATCTTTGAGAGTTCATCTGATCTGTGCCTCAGAGAACTCGATTCAGAAGTGGCCATGCCGCTTATTTCGATTGGACAATAACTTGCCATTACCAACGACAAATTATCCCTTCTGTGCGAGTTCCTGTGCAGCTTTGAAACCCCCTATTATATCCATTATCCTCAAAAGGAAACGCATGCTAAGAATACATTTTTGTCACTGAGCTTCACGGTTCATTGCACTATGGTCTCAGTGCACCCTGGACGCTCGAGTGATTTCCACGTGAATCGCTTGTCAATATTCATTAACAGTCTGTTCATACTCAAAATAGTCACCACGGTAACTCTCTCTTTCGATTATGCTCTAATCGATGCTTTAGCCGATGCTTGCTTACTTCACCGAGCCATTTCCTTGGACTTTGCTGCCAGTCGTTGTCAGCAATTGGAGTGATATCGAACATTTCAACAACGGGACATTTAACTACCTTGAACAAATCTACAACAACCACTCATGGACCGAAAATGCCGCAGTCATGCCATTAAACCGAACGACAAATACTTATGCTATTCGAAGAAAAATGAAGCTTCTCTCTACTGACTCTGACAGCGACTCCTTTGGCTATTTTGTTGGTTTGCCAGGTACAATACGTCGATATTTTGACGCCTGTCTGATCGAAGGGTTCTCCATTCCAGGCTCTTTGTATTATGGAAAAAATCTCCGCTTGTTTGCATTCAATTTTGTTCATCATGTCGACGACCGTACGGTCCGATTCCAATGCCAACGTACCTTGTATTTTGGTCAGCCATTGTTCGACTCCTGCCTCTGGTTCGAGTCATTCGAAGGCGAGGACAATTTTATGGTCTACTTTGCAGTTTTTATTCTGGACAGCCTTGTTTGGTGTTGGGTGAGATTCATTTTTCGTTGTTTTCTCACTATGTACATTGTTTTAACCTTATGGCGTCGATATTACAGCACATTCTTCAATCTCATGAAGAATTTACAAGAGATTGGAGTGTCCGACGAGTTTATTCACTATGAGATCATCCTAGGCGATCCCACTAGTCTCATCTTGAGCGATTCGCTTGTGTCGCTGGTTTTTGTGATTGATCTATGGCTTGGTGTCACATATATTACCATGTCTGTCCAACGACTTGGTCAGTTTGAAGACGTGCGATATTTCGTCTTGGCTTGCATGTACATGGCACGAAATGTAAGAAATTTTGTCGTCGACATTCATCAATACCATGGCGTCCAGGTCTGGGTCATGTACTTTACGATGGGTTGTGTGTCCAAACTTATAAAACGGTGCGGATGGGAGGCACTCTTCGTACCTATTGACCCGAGTTTGATGGCCATTGCAGTCTATTTGTACAGTGGTCCGTCGATTAGTCTTTATAGCACGACGTCACTCGTTTCGATTTTTCAATATACTTCAGGCATCGTACAGGACAATGAAGTTCTCGATTGTACGCTCGGTGGGACGGCACGTTTGCTTTGATATAATGCTTTGTTCTAGGAGTCGTAGCAGGCATGATTATGGTCGCAATTGTCCCGATTGTATTGTCGTTGGCTTTGAAGCAGATCCAACAGCGCAGGCCAGGTAGATTGTGAAAAATATGTTCAAGCAATATTGATTCAGAGAATCAGGGATGCGGGTACTCTTGCGTCGATTCCTACAAATCGTTTCCACTTGGCGGACGAGAAGAGTCGCGTCAGCACCTACAGTGTCAGATATCTCTCTGGTATCTCCGCAGCATGGACCACTGGCAACACATATCCCAATGCTATTCCACGAACGATCGTACAATGACGTCAAGAACCGCATGATCTTTTTCTTCATGCAGCAACGACTACCAAAATCTGTCAAACAAATAGGGGGCTCGTTGTATCGATTGTATGAGCACAGTCCCCGCTATCGACACATGCCTCTCTTCAGTCATCGAGCAGCCGACTGTTTTGTCTTGTGCTACTCACAGACAGGGAATGTCACGTTGCAATTGCGGCTCAGTTTGCTCGATTGCTTGGACAAGAGATTGAATGATCCGCAAATGGCAATTCCAACATGTACAAGTCAACACAAGACAAGCTATGCAGTGCTTAATGGTCGCAAGTGCGCTACCTTTGAGCCAAGTGACACAATGTCGTCTTGTATACACAAAAGTTCCCAGCCTTGCCAATGGGTTTTGTGAAACTAGTGGCTGCAAAGTTTGCGTGGCAATGCTAATTATGCAGTGGTGAGCATTCTCACATGTGCTACATTTGAGTCGACTTGCACTCGCTAAAGTTCCCCAGTGTGCATTTTTGGTTCTATGATTAAACTCCGCATCAGCAGTTTGTTTCAAGGGATATTACGATGAAATTTTGCGTGTCTGGAGCATTTTCTACGCAAAGTTTGATGCAAAAAGGTTCATGGTGCATGCTTTCGGGCGTTTTCACACTTCACACAATAGCTTTGAGAGATATTTAGAAAGTGGGAAATATTAGAAGTACTACTCGACAGGGGCGGGCATGCCCATCGTTTCTTCCAGGCGCAAAACCGTCGATTCCAACGTCAAATATATTCAATAGGTGCATCCCATCTCCAAACTAAGACAGCTTCAACGGGGGCAAATTCATAGCGACTACTACACGGCAGACAAGGGTCGCAAGTTCTTTACTCGTTTCTCCTGGACTTGTAGCGTGCGAATGCGCTGTTCGCCTTTTCGATCGACGACACTGCCAACTCCCCCGACGAGAGCGACGCATATGAGGACAATGCCAGCCAAAACAGCACAAATAGCAACGACGACAACCATGATAATGGCGTAGTCGCCATAGTCACGGCTGCAATCGCAAATACTGACATCGCACCAGCAGACCGATGTATAAGTGTTGTCGTCGGCATCAACGCCGCGGTGGTCATGGTTGGTGCGGCGATAAACACGACCGGCACGCACGCCATTTCGCCTACACCGCCAGCACCACCGAATGCCCAACACAAGGCATGTAATAAGCGCTGTCATGGCCAAACTGAGGAGGAAGTAGATGACAAAGCGAGGCACACTGGTCAAGCCAATCCAGTTGTAGATCTGTCCGTTGAGCGCATTCCAATGCAAGCCAAAGAACTTGGGTGTGCCAGCGTCAATGAGTGCAATGATCATACTGCCAAATAGAATGACCAGAAGCACCAAGAGTGCTCGCCCCCATCGTGCGCGGTTGATTTTTTTCTTGATTTCTTCTGGACTCTCGCCCTCGATCGGTTCAAACTCGTACGGCTCTTGGCACGTTGGGCAATGTGTCATGCAGTTGTATGCAAAAGATGTCGCGCGCCAGTGGTCGAGGCATTTACGATGCACGTGCGTCATGCATGAACAAGGCGCGATGAGCTCGTCGGGGCTGTTTTCCTCTCCCAAGCTTGTGTCCAAGCAAATATAACAAAACGGCGTTATATCCCCCTCTTCATCTTCTTTCCGCGTCGATGATGGAAGCTGCTTGGGGCTCTCCACACGGTCGTATTTCACCGTGGATTCAGGTACGATGTCGTCGGTAGCCTCCATTCGATTTGGGGTTTTCAAAAATGATGAAATGTCCTGCTTTCACAAATCTGTCAACTGTTCCACTCGACAGCACGCATCACCAAAAAAACACAACATCTCACTGTTTCCACTTTATCACGTATCTCAATTTCGTCAAACTCGACAGATTATACTTTAATTCCATAAGTAGAATCAAATCAACGTGCAAAGTGCTCTTTTTGAACTGAAGAGGTCGGTCGGACTGGGATAGTTCAAATTAGATCCAAATGTTTTCTGGACTACCCACCCACCACCACTCATAACGACAAACTTGGCATCTTCTTTTATCCACTGCATCTTTTTAGGAAACCCAACAAACGACAGCACTTTTCTGTTCATGGTGCGGCTGGCTGTGAGAGAAATGACTCTAGCATGCTTGGCAACTTTTCAAGTCTGGCACTTTTTGTCGCCTCGGTCGTGCACTGCTTGGTGCCCACAGAGTCCTCTAGAGTCGTATTGAAATTTGTGGCTCCTGGAGCTTGATCCCAACTTGATATGATGTCTGTCAGATTATAGTATAGCTATTTCGAAGATTAAATGTGCAAACTCAAGTAATAAAATAAAAATTGACTCTACATACTTGGAATATGTATGCCAACTGCATCAAGAATAAAATACCTGAAGATTCGATGAGCAAAGTATACGTTAAGATAATATGACCAAGTGGGTTGAATGCACCTCTTGCGAAACATCAGGTCATATGCAACGTTGAACGCAAGTCGAGCAATGTTTTCACCGCATGCGAGACAAATTTCGAACAAGATTTCATGTGACGGATTTGTCGGCGGGGGTCATGGATAGATCTCCAAACAACCCAGGTTCTTTCTATCTATGGGAATATATGGAAGATGTCAAGGCAGCGTTGGAGCAGTCGAGATAAACTGCCTCTTGGAAAGAGTGAAGTGGGGATCACTGTTGTTACATTTCATTTGAATGCACTGACGTCTTTAAAATTCAGTCGAAGAGGTGGATAGGTGGTCAATTTGAAGCTCAAGGGTCAGCTTGTCAGCTCTCGGTCAATTATGGACGAGTTGATCGACATGAGACTTAGAGGGAAACCAGAACGCACACGTTGAATCCCGAGCCTGGAGTACGAATATGAGCAAGTCCAGAGAGTGACAATTGTCGTCCCTGGAGGCGATTTCGTTGTCATTGGATTGCTGAGCGATCTCTTCGGAAGACTGGCTGGTCAAACAGCGCTGCTGTTTGTTGAGCGAAAAGTTGTGGCAACAGTTGTTGTCATTTCCACATCGTTTTCTCCCTTGATGTTTCAACAAAATCGCCCTTCAAAGTGAGAGGAACAATCACTTCTTTGCAAAATTCAGTGGAGAGGTCAATGTTCAACAACGAATGCGCCTTCCACCCCAGCTTGGCCCCAATCTTCTTCAGTGATCGCCAATGACGGATCCAATCTCTTTTCACGACGCATGCTCTGTAGACTTGCGCTGGTTCCTAACACTGTTCTTCGCTTGGTGAGTCCATCTACAGACTTCTTTCGAGTAAAATATCCAGAGATTGACCACTTGGTTCGGTTACTCGGGTCGGTTACGTCTGAATTAAAGTGGTGAAACCTATCAAGTTGCCTCAATTGGCATGGCCAAAGTCCGGTCACGAAGACCGCACGGCAAGGTTTTCTTCAGTTGGGGGGCTATACTCTACAATGCATAGCCACGGTGCGTGCGCTCACACGAGTGGTTTCTCGATTGTTTAGCCTTTCTTTGCCTACCTGTCGGAACCATTTTCATGGTCTGTAGCTCCCATTGCGGTCGACTTGACCGACACGTTTGGGGAATTCAAAATCACGACAGCGGCGTATTTGCAAACTCAAATGCATGCTGTGAGTCCACAGAAGAGCGCCGATTTTCTCGTCCATGACAGCATGAACAGCACGTTTCTCGTCCGCTACAAGATCAACTTGCCCCCGAGTATCGCCCCCACCGACACGTATCACTATGTCGTGCGCTTCCCAGGTACTTCTCTCTCCTTCTGACGTCTCGAAGATGTGATTTCTCGCCAGGGGCGATGTTTTATGGCCTTGGCCTGCGTTCTTTTATCCACAACTATCTCGTCCTCGACAAACCAGGACGAGCGATCGCCCTGACATTTGTGTGCCAATACGGCTATTACTTTGGCTTCCGCCTAGCCGACGGCTGCTTATGGATCGAGGAGATTCACGAGGAGTCGTACTGTGTGTACTATGGCCTCCTCATTTGGGAAACAGCCACGTGGTGCTGGGTCAAGTTTGCCTTTCGGACGTGCCTGGCGCTCTACATTCCGTGGACAATGTGGCGGCGGTACTTTAGCCACTATGTCAACCTGATCGCCAACTTGACCGAGGTCGGCGTGGACAAATGCACATCGTACGTACGAGATCGTCCTCAGTGATCCACTTGCATCATCTTGACAGATCCGATCGTTTCCCTCGTCATGCTCGCCGGTCTCTGCTTGGACGCGACGTACTGCGGCATTTCCGCCATGCGTGTTGCGCAATTCTTCGACTTGCGTGCGTTTATCCTCGGCTGTTTGTACGCGTCGCGCTTTGTATGGTCGGGCTATTTTGGCATGCGATATCTCTCGTTTCCAGTCAAACGCTTTGGATGGGAAGCTTGGTTTGAGCCCGTTGATCCTGGCATTCTGTCGTTCATTGCCCTTTTGTACGGGGGACCGACGTTCACGTTAGTTGGAAATACAACCCTCATGGCGATATTTCCCCCCGTTGCTGAACAATTGCATTGACTTTTCCCCCATCTAGGCTACGCAGTGGGGGCGTTCTTGATGGCAAGTTGCCCCGTCGTGTTGTCATGTGCACTATCAATTCGTAGGACTCCAAGTTCTCGGCATGAAAGACGACGGGCCACGATACGAATATAGCCGAATCCCCCTACGGCAGCGTCTCTTTCGTCCGTGGAAGCGGCATGCGCTCTCGGTGGCTCCAACAGGGCCGACCTCCTTGGCTGACCATCGACGCTACACAAGTCGGTCGTACAACGACGAGAAGAATCGAGTTTTGATAGCGGTCCTGCTGCAAAAGTTGGCGCATTGTCAAGCTGCTCGGCGGCTCTCTCCATGCATTGTACGATGAGAACCCGCATTACCGGAGCATGCCGCTCTTTAGCCGCCGATTGGCCGACTGTTTTGTCTTGTGCTACAGCGCGCAAGGCGCAGTTCACACGCAATTGAGGCTAAGCCTCCTCGTCTGTTTGGATCCAAGGCGACGAGATGCACAGCTAACGATTCCAACGTGCACGACACGCCACAAGAAGAGCTACATTATGCTCAACAGTCGCCCCTGTCCAACGTGGATTCCCCCCTGTGGCCCGTCGTCGTCTCGGAAATGCCTCCATGGCAGTTGTCGAAGTTGCAAATGGGTTCTCTGAGCGCAGAGAAACTTTCCGCTGCTCCCAAGGCTTGTGTTTGGGCGCGCTCAGCGCAGCCAACACGCTATGAGGCCATGCACGTAGAGGCAGCTCATGCTCTGCAGTGTCGCCAGTCGACAGCAGAGGCTGTGGGGATTCCAGTAGAGATCTTGAAACGTAACAAATGCTAGCGAGTTATGTGCAACGTCACGTTTATTTCGTTGAAAGTCGACACACAAACCACGACAGTCTATGGTTGAGTTTTACGAGCGTGCACCCGAACTCGACCGTGACGACTCGACGCTACCACCTGGCTACACAGGAAAGAACTTGATCAGCTCCTAAGAAAAGAGTCGCGAGAGCGAGCTTGTAACGCTACGTGTCATGTGTATCATCTCTTCAAAACGATGGACAAGTCCGCAGTGCAACGGTCGCAGCGAGCCGGATATCAACACACGCTGGTTCGACGGCCGGCACAACCACAAGACGAGGCTGTTTCTGTCGCGAGAGGCCCGAAAGAACGCAAGGAACAGAGTGACTTGTCTCGCTGGCTAGTTTTTTATCCACGAGCGGTGCTCGAGTCGTGTTGCTCACAGCGCTTCGAGCGAGTTGAGTGTCATGTTGATACTGTACCGTACACTGTCAGTCAAAATAAATAGTTGGTCAAAATATATTAAAAAACTAATACAAATGTCCACGAGCACTCCTAGCTCGTCCTCGAAGGGATAACTCGAGTCGTCTTTGAGTTTTCTGCTTTACGGCGTGCGTCCTTGCATGGACATGCATTGGACGCACGCTGCTAGGAATTGATGCAAAGAACGGGGTGGAATTCCAACGTGTGATTTAACAAGCACATAGAATTCAAGCAATACTATTTGGGGTGTCGCTAGCATTGAGCAGTCTCGGGGGAAACCCCAAGTGTTTCCTAAATACCAGACAAAACGATCTTGCTTTCGCGGAGATTGGCTCGGAGGCTCGTAGAGGCCTCCCCATTGCTTGTTTTCAATTCATGCGGCTCGTAGATTCGTCTACCCTCTAGCATATCGTGAAGTTTAAAGAGTGCTACCGCATTCATCGCTGCATGCCGCCGCCCCCCGCCAGAGACAGCGACTAGCTGACCAATCGTACAAAGAAAAGATTGCCAAGGCGGTGGAGGGGAAAGAGTCCAACGCGCGCATGTCGTTGGCAAGTGTCAACTCGAACAAATAAATCAACAAAAATAGATCGAATATTTTATTTGCGCATAATTCTCGAGATAATTTGACTGAATTTTTGGTATGAGAGCCAGGTAGAACTGCATAATATACCAGGCCAGAGTACGACCAACTTATTCAGGATATGTTGCATGAGAAATAAATAAAATTACATATAAATTCATTGTAAAAAGACGATATGTTTTATATTATTATGGAGATGTTGGTCGTCGTGCTGCCTTTCCAATGCCACGCAAGCCCATTTTTATACTGATTAAAGTATACATGATGTGTCACAGTGTATGCTATTTTCATCTCTGTGGTTCATTTTCACTCTCGGCAGAGTCGAGCCGGCGACGACAGGATGGTCAAGTTTACATCGATCATCGGCCATGAAAACGTGACGACGAATGGCTCCAAGCATACTGTGTACCTCTTGGAAGTCCAGATTGATAATCTCTTCTACGTCGTGCGTCATCGCTACCACGAGTTCAAAGAGCTTTACGACACGGTACGGCCATCGACATTTCATGAAATCTTATGCATCGTTTGCGCGCCATAGTTGATTAAAGAAGGGTATAAATGCCAAGCCGTGCCGCCCAAAAAGCTTATCGGCTCGTTTAATCCGGATTTTATCCTCAAGCGTGAGAAAGAATTGAGTACGTGGCTCCAGCAGCTCAGTGCATGGGATCCCGCCACGTCGACCACGCCGAATCCGAACGAAAGCGAAGCGCTGAAAGTGTTTCTCTTGGAAAATGTACGGTCCTTCAACGTTCGAGCAGATTGTTAGGTGTTTTCGACGTGTAGAAAGAACCAAGGATGGTTTCCCCACCTAGCGACACGTCGATTAATCAAGTGCCACGCCCTCCGCCACCTCCATCGTCGGCCACGTCGTCGTCTTCGGCGTCGACGCCAACGTCTGGCGAAGGAGCGCCCCATGATGAAGAATTGGAGCGTGAAATTGAAGATGAGCTGGCCTTGTACAATACGCCCAAAACGTCGTTGGATGACTTTGAATTGCTCAAAGTCATTGGGAAAGGCAGTTATGGCAAAGTGACGCTCGTGCGCAAGAAAGGCAACAACAGGCTCTATGCGATGAAAATGCTCAGCAAGACTAACGTCAAGCGCCGCAATCAAGTCGAACACACGCGTACGGAGCGTCGTGTGCTTGGCTTTAGCAAGCATCCCTATATTGGTACCGTATTTTCCATTGTGCAATCATCCCACAATGTTTTCATTTAGTGCATTTGCATTATGCCTTCCAAACCAAGCAAAAGCTCTACTTCGTGATTGACTACTGCCCCGGTGGCGAATTGTTCTTCCACTTGAGTCGTATGGAACGCTTTCCTGAAAGCATGGCATGCTTCTATGCCGCCGAAATCACGCTCGCATTGGATCATTTGCACTCGCTTGGCGTTGTCTATCGGTAAGCCAACGTCAATAACCTTCCTTTGCTCAAGAAAATTGCAGGGATTTGAAGCCTGAAAATATCTTGTTTGACTCGGTGGGGCACGTTTTGCTTGGTACGTCACCTCATTCGCATGGAGAACGAATGAATTGCATTTTGTAGCCGATTTTGGGCTTGCCAAGGAAGGAATTACCGACGGCGCGGAAGGCACGAACTCCATGTGCGGTACTCCAGAATATTTGCCTCCTGAGATTCTTGACCGAGTTGGCCATGGTACATCGGTGGACTGGTGGGCTCTGGGTGCGTGCTTTCTCGAGTTTTTGTCGGTCTCATGGCATTTTGTCGTCTGTAGGCATGGTGCTTTATGAAATGTTGACGGGGCTTCCTCCGTGGTACACGCGAAACCGTCAAAAGTTGTTTGACCGCGTCCGTCACGCACCTTTGACTTTCCCAGACTATGTCAGCCCCAACGCGCAATCGTTGATTGCTGGTTTGTTGAATCGCAACCCTGTCGAGCGTCTCGGCAATGCCAGTGCAAACGATATTAAGAACCATCCGTTCTTTGCCTCGATCAATTGGGACGACTTGTTGGCGAGAAAACTCCCTGCGCCATTCAATCCGTGTGCGACTATGAACTCTGGTGACGAAACCAAGAATTTTGAAGCGGAGTTTACGAAAATGCAAGTGAATTCCGTGCCCGACCAGTCGCAAATGGGCAGCTACCGCAACTCAGACCCTCGAGGCTCGATGACCTTCCAAGGCTTTACGTACAACACACCAAGTGAATTGAACAACATTGACACACGCAATTCGACATTGACGCAGTTTTAACCAACTACACTACCGTAAAAATTCATTATATCAATGGCTAACACGATCGAAGGCGTTGGTCGCTTCTTATTATTTGTGTTCGTTGTTGAGTTGCGACAAGACAAAACAGAATTGATTCTTTCAGCTGGCAGGCTGATTTCCAGAGCAATCTTCGTGAAATGGTTGACAACGTTTCGGAATTTTGCGGCCACAACTTCATCCTGTCAGCCGGCTTTTCGTCGTCACCTGAGTCTATCGGAACTCTGACCGGAGATCAATTTTCTCCGAGTACACTTACGAGGTGCTTGCTGCTAGGGGACAACGTGACAACTGGGTGGGAACTGTCGCGACAGAATGTCAACGGCAGCCACCGTAAACTTTCCCGCTTTTTCAGTTGAAATCAGCCAACAAACCACATCCCCGTGCACAGAAGCCTCTCATTCTTTTGGAATCTCTTTGTCAGTCAGGTGCTTCCTCGTGACTATGTAGAACTGAGGACAAAAAGAACTGAATAAATTAAGTTTGCTCAAATGGTACTCATACATGGACTTGGTGCTACATGGTGTACATGCTACCGATGGTCGAATGGCTCGCCACGCTGCTTCCTGCTTCTTCTAGCAGTGCAATATTGTGCGTACTGCCAGTGTTGAGGTACTGCTGGGTGTCATAATCGACGTCACATCTTGTATACTTGAGAATATAATCGCAGTCCATTTGCTGTAAATTTCCCACAAACGGCACATTTTGGTGGCGAATGTCTTTGATGTCTTCAACGGCCAAGCGCTGAAGTGATCGAATGAGTTCACCAATACTAGGTCGTTCCGTCGGTTCAACTTGCCAGCATAATTTGACCAAGACTTTCCAACGAGGGGGGCACGTGTTGGGGAGGATTTCCGGGCGTTTGCCGTCGAGAATTGCTTGCTCAATTTCGTGATTCCATCGTAAGTTGTCGTACGGCAGTTCTTTTCCATCGATGAGCTCCCACAGAATGACGCCCAAGCTGTAGATATCAATCTTCTCCGTGTACAATTTCTTGCTCTGGATAACTTCAGGAGCCATCCACCGCGTCGTACCGACAAGACCCGTCATGTTCACTGATGATTTCATGTGGGGATTTTGATTGCGAACAATTTCCGCCAGCCGAAGCGTTCCAAAGTCAGCAATCTTTGCATGCCACGTTTCATCAACGAGGATGTTTGGGCTCTTTAAATCGCGATGGATCATCCGGGAATTGTGGAGGTACTGGAGCCCATACGCTAAACCAAGTGCGAGGCGTATCTTCATGGGCCACACGAGTGGTGTACGCAGGACATCTCGTAACGAGCCTCTTGAGCAATACTCCGACACGATACAAATGGAGCCACGATAGAACCCAGCTTCCATGAAAAGCACAATATTTGGATGCGTTAGTCGCTTCATTACGAGCGCTTCTTCTTGGATTTCCATGTTGCATTCATTTACAAATTGGGGATCCATCGCTTCTTCGTCGACGAACAATGTACGCATCTTGACAGCCACAACAGCACCGCGCCATATGCCTTTGTAGACGACTGCGAGCCCTTGGCCAATTTTTGGGCCAATTTCCAGCCCGACAAGTTCTTGCGTAGGGGATGCCAGGGCTCGAGCTGATGCAGGAGGTGGCGGTTTGGGGTGGAAGATGGACGAGAAGCAGCTGAATCTCGACGCAAACACAAGACTTGTCCCAAGCGGCCAGAGGGAGAACATTGTCGATGCCGCAACGGTAAATACATCTAACTCGGATTCTTCATGGGGAGGATAGGCGAAGTAAAAGATATCATTGGTAATGTTGGGAGTCACGCAGGCAATAAAGAGCAGCATGTAGCCGATTAATTTGCCCACAATGACCGACTGACCAAGCTGTCCCGTGCGTAGTTTATGCGCGCGGACAGCACACAATCCATACAAAACAGTCGCAAGCGTCAAAATGGCAAAGGTATCCCAGATCACACGAGCGAGATTCTTCCATGTTGTCGAGGGGGCAGCCACAAGCACGTATGACTCAAGACAAATGTACAAACTGACACAAACCCAAATGACAGCGTGGGCATGACCGAGTGCAAACGACGGGACGTTGGCCTGACGCGACAAAATATACACAACGAGCGTGCCTGTCCAAAGGAACGACGCGATTTCAAATCCCCAGTGGGGCGCGGCAAGAAAAACCTGGATCGGCCACGACGTTTGATCCAACATGACAGCAATGGTTGCGAGGGCACCTGTCATCGAAAAGATAAAATCTGAGATAGCCGTTAAGCAGAGGATCTTGGACGAGACTGTGGGGCTGTTGCGCAGAGACAATAACATGTATAGAGCTCCTAGAGACGACGTCACTTGACAGCATATCTTGACGATCGAAAGCGGAAGACTCGGCATGGCGCCGCCCGTAACAGGAGAATTGTCAATATCCGGATAAATCGTAAAGGCTCAACTACTTATCCGGATTTTGGAACTGACTTGAATTCTAAACCCCTGCACCCCTTCAAAAACCTCTAAAAAGAAATACTCCTTGTTTCAATATACTACCGACAGAATCCCACAATGTTTGATCTGAAACAATCAGACAATCAACGCGACTCTGAAACAGGAAATATGTCGTCTTTTTGCCCCGTGCTATTCATATTCCCTCAATCAAATGTATCAGAGGAGATATGACTACATTGTATGGAATCTGCCAGCATTGAAAATTGCATGATGATTTCAGAAAAGTTAGTGTTCAGATAAAGAAAGAAGTTCAGTGTCCTCTAGAGTGGAAAACTCGTCGCAATCCGATTATCTATCGTAACGAGGGCTCATCGGGTAGACTGAACGTTCACAGAGCCTTCCTTCATGAGATTGTTTGTCTTTTGTAGTTGTTTGTACGCTTGGTTTCAAGATTTCATAAATATGAAACAAATAGCCAATTAAAATGCATGAAAATTTGAATATTTACCAATTATAAATCATTATTTTGACGAAGTGAAATCACAAAACCTCTCAAATTAATTACAGTTCGGCAACTGCAACGCAGAAAAGAATTTGTCCCCACCACGACTCTGGCAGCATTCTCCGCACTCACTAGGTTCTGGCTGTTCTGCAATTAGCGATAATATTCTACTAACTTGATCTCTTATCGTGCAGGTGGCGTTATGTTTGTCAAGGCGCTAGGGGGCTATTTAATGAATTGGCTTCAAATGTTCGAACGGACGGATTGGCGAGGGGATTCATCACAAGAAGGGAAATGAACGATATTCTTTTCATGAGTAGCTCTGTTACAAATCGGGAGAATAGATATTTCCTTGGGGGGATCGGTCTACTTTGACAGTCCCCAAAATATGTGGTGTATTATCATGAAGAGCCCCCCCCCGTTTGTGTCGATACGTACTGCCATCACAAGACCCCGCAGTCAGAATAAGAGAATCAACTTGGCTTCACACTTCCGCAGTTTAACATGAATTTCAGGGGAAGCACTGGCACTCCTAGTGCGATCGTCAACCGACGATCTATAGTCGTCGACGATATCACATTCTGCAGCAGACTTCTTTTTTCATCGAAAGTCCGATCAAATGATAGAGCATTCCGTCTTTTGAAATTGTTAAATTAAAATTGTTAAATTATCAACTGGTTAAGCCTTCCAACGCAATCATTTGGCCCAGTGGCCCATCATACTTGCAGCAACCACGGGGCAATAGAATAGTTGGTGGTGGTACCTTTCTATCGAGAATTTTCCACACAAACTTTGAACACTGAGCCATCATTGTCTCCCCACTAGCTTTTAGGCAAGCAAGCAGTTTACAGACTTCACTTCCTGTTCTTGCATAGCAGTTAACTCGACCCGCCTAAGAATAGACAAGAAATTTTGTGCCTTGGCATGCTAATCAATTTATAATGCCCAAAGTAGACGTAGTCCGACCAGCTACGAGCTTCTAGGCCAGCAGCAGTGTGCTTCAATCGACTCTCGCTGGTCTATAGCACGATTTTCATTCTCAAATTGGCGGCCACCGTACGTCCAACTCCAAGTTTTGCGCTCTAAACTATTCCTCTAGCCGTTCTTTGCATATATGACAGAGCCATGGCCGTGGACAGTCACCCACCGAGTAAATCCACCGTGGCCTTCATTCGACGCGTTTACAAATGCCACATTGGCCAAGTTGCAGCGGATCTATAACAATCAAACACTCGATCCTCAGACGATATGCAAGTATAATAGCGCAACGAACTCCCACGTCATGCGATACACGCTGGATGTTCCTCATACTGTGCCTGAAGACGAATGGCTCGTGCAATTGACTCAGTTTCCAGGTATTTCTTCCAGCACTTTAGAGCAACTGACGTTCCTTAGCTGCTTTTCTCTACGGTGCTGGGCTTCGCCGATTTGTTTACACCTTTCTCCAACCCAACCAGACGGAGCGGCGAACTATCCCGTGGCACGAATGCGAACACGTTTGGATGGTCGGGGTGCCTCTTTCCGAAGTCTGCGTTTGGATTGAGCAGCCGTCGCCAGAACTTACTCTCTATCAAGTCTACCATGCGTCGGAAATCCTCGAGACGATCTCGTGGGGCTGGACAAAATTTTCCTTTCGCTTCCTGCTCACGACGTATATTCAATACCGATGGTGGTCCAACTACTATCGCCACTACATTGGGCTCATGGACAACCTGCGGCGTTTTGGTGTCAACGACAAGACGCTCTCCGTGCACCACTATGAAGTCGTCCTCGGCAATCCAACCTACATGATTCTCAGCGATCCATTCGTGTCCTTGGTCATGGTTGTCGATGTCTGGCTTGGCGTGGCGTACGCTGCAATGGCAACAATTCGAGCTGGACAAGTTTCCGATCTCTGGTTGCTCATTCTCGGCATGCTCTACTCGTCTCGATACGTACAAACTTACGCAACTGCTTCCCCCGTGTGACTTCTTTGTAGGTTTGGTTTGCCTACTTTGTTATGCGCGCTCTGTCTTTTGTCGACAAGCGACAGCATTGCGAAGATCGGTTTCCCCCCCTCGATCCAACTCTCCTCGCCATGGTCGCCTACTTGTACGGGGGGGCCGTCATGAGCGTCTTTGATAATACGCGCCTCATGGCCATATTCCATCCCGTTTGGGGATTTTTCGTCCCTCAATCGATGAAATATGAAGCGATTGACGGTGTGACGAGTAATTTCCACTACAATATTCCAATATTGAAGCTTGACTCGTCCTATAGGTATGCTATTGCTCTCGATGATCTTTGCAGTGTTGCCGCTGGGTGCATCCACAGCGGTAGATTGTATTCGCCGTTGCTCCAGTGGCAAGAGTCTCCAAGATCCAGCGCCTCAGTGGAAACCATTCGCATCTCGCTGGTACAACGACGTCAAGACACGGATTTTATTTGCATGGCATCATCATAAATTCCATTGCCCTCCAAATATCCCACGGGGGATCGTTCTACGATTTGTATGAAACGAGCCCAAAGTACAGAAGCCTGCCCCTCTTTAGCCATCGCGCTGCTGACTGTTTTGTCCTCTGCTTTGACCAAGACAACAAACTGATCTGCCAAGTTCGTCTCAGCCTCCTCGCATGCTTTGACACGCTGGAAAAAGACCCTCAACGTGCAATTCAACTTTGTAAAGCTCACCATGGTACGAGTTATGGGGTGCATTGTGTACTCAATGCACAAACAATGCATGCCATCTTGGAGCGAACAATACTCCATGGATCGAGTAAACCCTGGGGATGAATATTTCAAATCTAGCCACGGCTGTGTGGCATCCCCCAAAGTCTTTGGAGATGTCTTAAGCATGAAGAAGTGATGTCCCCTTCAATTCCTCCGTGTTTTCCCACCGATCCAATCCATTCTTGGCGTGCTATGATGACGCATTAGATCAGACGAGTGAAACGATCGACGAACGCCAACGAGCTCAATCACAACACTGGATTGAAGGGAGTAAATTGATGGGGTAATATTGAATTCGTTTGAAATTTCGTTTGCAAGCCAGGATGATCCCTTGAGCCTTTGTTTCGTGCCCCTCGGAGCTGACCACTGTGAAGAAATTGGAGACATCGCTGCAAGGTCCAAGTTGTGCCCAAATTGCTTTCGAATAGAAATGCCCGTACAACTGCTCATCGTGATGGCAGACTATTTGACAAGTACAATGAGGGAGTTTTAGCTGTGCCGAGATCACGGGGGATGGCAACGTGGCCTGAATCGCTTCGTCTCCATGACTGTATAGATTGTCACTGTGCTATGAATAATCCAATGCCAACATGTGATACTGTTAAAATAACTTGGGTTTCATCCGGATAAGTCTCGGACCTGACGAGACCTCCGGGGTCCCACACCTCCGATACCTGCATATATTAGGCGTACAACATTTGTCGGAAAAATTAAGCGAGTTCTTGGTGACAGAAGTTACAATCATCACAAACATTTACAAAGTCGAATTGCGGTGTCTGTAGTTGGCTCAGATATGGTGTATATTTTACTATTTGAGACGATTTAACTTTTTCCATGTCGACATGTAAACATGGAAGTGGCAAAAGCGTCGATCGCTCGAGCTTGCATTTCTACTTCAGAGAAATGATAATCTGCATGAATTTTTGCTATATTCAAAGCTTCGAGACGTGAGAAGTACTTCCTGGTTTCAACTGTGTGTCAGAAATCCACGAGAGATGAAACGAGTAGTACTATTTTACATTACACTTGTGAATTAACAAATACTCGAAGGCAATTCCATCATTGCCACTCTGTGGAAAACCGAATCGACTGTCTCGAGCAGTTATATATATATAATTATTTACAGGATCCACTTTGTCGAGTGCGCGCTCGTGTGGATGCACTTGGACGAGGCAGTACTTGGCTCGAAAGTGGCACATTTGAGGCTGTTTAATATTGAATAGCACGTCAAATGCTGACTTTTACAAGATGCAATCGCCAATTTGGGATGGCTCGATTTTGTGTCCAAGCAGTCGATCAAACTGAGGCGTAGTTGCAATCCAACTTTTCCATTTGACGTGTAACATAATACGAAACAATCGGCAGCTCGATGACTGAATAGAGGCATATTGCGATAGCAAGGATTTTCTTGTATACAATGCATAGAGAGAGCCTCCCATTTTGCTGATCGACTTGGGCAAGCGTTTCAAGAGGAGGGAGAATGCAAAACGATTCTTCATGTCGTTGAATTGATAGTCAAATGTCTTCGGTAACTGTGCATCAGTGATATGTACTCTCTGGGATTGAAAGACATGGATATCTTTGACTTTTCTCAATGATTTCTTCATCGCGGCAATCCCCTTGCCAGAAATTTCTCGAAAGCGTCAACGATGAGGTTTCTAAAGACCTTAAAAAATTAAAATGTGGAGCTCTTTTAGCTGACTTACCATTCTTTCTTCGACTTTGAAGCCGATGAAGAGTAGCAGAAAACATGACCGGATACATCGACGATATCCACGTGCTGACAGCAATACCTTCAATAATTATTACGGAGATCTTGAAGTCAACAACACGGCAAGCCAGAGGTCAATCACAAAGATCAGGGAGACAAATGGATCGCTCACAATTAAACAAGTTGCATCGTCTGGATAGATTTCATAGCCCACGTAGTCCTTGGCAACACCGATATCTCGCAGATTTAGGCTCTCAAAGGTGCTGTAATATCGACGCCATAGTGTCCATGTGATATAAATGCTGAGAGAACAGCGAATGGAGAATTTGGACCAGCTCAAGATGGGGCCATCAAGAAGGATAGTAGCATAGTACACCATATATACATTGTCGTCTTTGGTCGATTCAAACCAGAGACAAGAATCACTCGACGGTACACCAAAGTAAAGCTCGTTGGCATTGAAATCGAGTCGTGCGCGAGTCAACATGCTGAATAAAGTTTCTTATAAACGAGCAAATCCCCGAGCCGTACGTTATGGCTCCTACAATAACCAGTCGACATATATAGAACGAGCAATTCAAGCATTTGTACCAGGAAAACCAATTGATTGTGTCTGCCAAAGTTGCGTTTGGAGAAAAAGTCATCTTGGTTCGAGTCGCATATGTACTTGTCGTCGCATTGAACGCCATCAACAAATCTTTTGACCACGTCTCGACATTGTAAATGTGTTCTAGATAAGCAAATGTCCAATTGTTGTAGTAGCCGAAATCCCCCCATGTATCTCGAATTGGAGGTGGTGATGCCCATGGAAAAGGTTCGGTGAAATACGCAAAGAGAGGCTACATGGAGAGCGCTAAGGTGATGGATACATGATGCAGAACGTACCGCGACGATAATATTTGCCATGAATAAAGCGTTGATAAAGATAGAGAGACGATTGACTTGTACGTGAATCGAGGCAACAGCATCTTGCACCTTGGCCATGTTCCCGTTTAAAATCTTGGTCCAGGCGCCGGAACGTCGTTCTGTCGGTTACAACAGTTTCACGAGAATTAAACAAATTCTCATCGTTACATTGAACTGGAAAGTCGGCTTGGACCCACGACGATCACTTCCACGGTCGTCAGAACATAGAGACTCGTATGATAATGTTGTACATCCCATCAATGGCAGGGAAACAATCACTTGTCGACTACTAGTAAATAATAGCTGAAATAGCTTGGGTGGTCGATGAAACGCCTGAAGATTCAATAGTTGCTGACATGATAAACACGCTGATCATCCAAGCCAAAGGTGTAGATCGGAAGTTCGAGGAAATCATTTGGGCTACGCCATGCAGGGTGGTTGATTGATGAGCTCTTCAGTCGAGCGAAATGAATATGTGGTCGACCACTGAGTTTGTATTTCTTGAGGCTGTCTTGAGTTGGTTGGACCTCCCACGCACACGATTTGCAGTCCAGAACACCTTAGTTGGCTGGGTTAATTCCAAGTTGATTCACAATCCTCTGGTTTGACACTTCACACAAGCTCCGTGTGAGCTCACACAGACCTTGTGTGAGGTTAACACAAAGCTTGTGTGAGTTTTGACAGATTTATACAATTGTTAGTAATTTTCTTCACACAAGCCCTGTGTTGGCCTCACACAAGATCTGTGTGAGGTTTCGACTTGCAGAAAACAAAACGCGCATCCACACCAACCCAATTAGATCTCCACGAAGACTTGCGACTTGCACTTTTCAACAGTCCAAATAATCTGGAATTAGATATTAAGTCTTCCTAAATACTGGCTCCCAGTGGCAGTTTCCCTTGTTCACAAGGAAGTATGCGTCTGGCATCGCCTTGAAGAGGTTTTGCGATTGCTCTACCGGCACTTAGTCGTTGACATACTTCAACTTCTGGGATTTCTTAGCCGTGCGGTGAAGGTATACACTGACAGGCACCATCCAAGACGATTCGGGTCTTCCGAGAAAACATATATGTCATTGTCAACGATCTTTCGGAAGCAGAATACGTCGCCCACAAATGCTTCGGCAGAGGAGTTCGGGGATGATATTTTGCTCTTTGGCTAAAGAGCTCGTCAACCGCGTCGACGACATTGAGCTTCTTCTTTTCCACAAGATTGGCTACAAATTCTTGCGAGGCATACCAATGCACGTCTTGATTTGAGACAGCACTGCACGATAGTTCAGCTCGCTGCGCCATAATGCGATCGCCGGCTGCTTCGTCCATCAAGTTGCCTTTAATGTCAACTCGTACGTGACGGGTGTCATGTATACAAGCATCAATTGCAACAAACAGGCAGTGTCCATTCGTCGGTGCCGTTCCACAAAACAGTCCAAACTTGACCTCAAAGGAGCCCATGTGGTAGCACACAGGAGGAAGTTGCTTGACCATGGTATTGTCTCTTTCGTCCAAATTTACAGTTTTGATCAAAATCGACGAAATTTGTGTGATCAATCTGGCAATAGTGAATTCAAGTATAATCGGAAGGTACATGAATGAATGTGTGTGTGTTGGTGTGTTTTGTGTGTGTTTTAAACAAACTCTGGACTCTGATTGGCTGGTTCGATTTGGTGATTGATTCAAAGTTTGATCGATTTCAGCCAAGTTCGGAAATTTTGAATCAATCAGACAATATTGTCATTCGTTGGCAAGGACATATCCACCAGTTCTTCGTCTGATTGTTGATCCAAATATCAAGTACGGTATGCAACGAACGCACATGAGTCATGTGATCTCACACTTGGATCAACCTTTGTGCTAATGGGCAATTTCGCAGAACCTTTCACCGTGAAACTCAATGTTGTTAACATTAATACAGCTGTAGTGGTGTTCAATTGTTCGCTTCGCTGACATTGAAAACGAAAATATTGCAGATGAAGGGGAGCGGCGCACAAACAAAGTACTTTGCTGTTACACATCTAGAGGATCACTGCCCTTAAGAAGCTAGTTCATCTTCCCGACCTGAAAATCACAAACGTACAATTATTATGAATGGATCGTCTTGGTCCATCAAAATTGTGGCCGTCAATACCTGATGCTTGTTGGTGATGTGGATTGTTTGGGTGATGGATTACATGAAGAAATGTATGAAGATTATCAAGTTTCAAAGGTTTTCGCTCATCAAGGATTTGCTGGGGCTCAAGTTGAAGACCAAGCCCAAGCTCGGAGACTTTAGATGCAGCAGAAGAAGTCTAAAGCTAATGAATCACTTTTGAATTCTCTAGTCACTCAGTAGTGCCTGCGGACGCGCGATAACACTACAAATGTCGTCGTACCAAGAACGCTGGATCTAGCGAGATACTGTAGTTGTGTAGTTGACACAATGGGTTGGGATTTAACACTTAGATACAGTACAAGTTCAACAATGATCGAATTGTGACGGAATTGAATGAAGCACTTTGAAATCGGTGCGGGGGACTTTCAAGCGTGCCGTTCGTTGTGAGACCGGCGGAAAGATGATGCGCACTAACTGAGGCAACAACCATTTTAGTTGCATTCCCAATAAATTGTGGGAATTCAACAGGTGAGAGGTCAGAGTCTTTGAAAGAGAGATTCTTGACGAGGGAAACAGATCAACTACACTCTCAAATGCATTCAATTTCTTATCCTTCCAGGAAGTTGTTCTGATGAATATTGAGCCAGAACAATCTTTTCCTCCCTACAACACTTCGTTGACGATATAGGATGGATCTTTCGCTCGAGGGAGACAAGGTCAGCCACGACAACAACACACAGCGCAATGATAAATGCAAGTTGAACATCATCGTCGCGATGGAATGGCCAACATTGGAAGCGTACATTCCATTGTCACCCTCGTAATATCGTCATGAACACAAATGAATTCAGTGTTATGTGTATGCTGCTGACGCGCGATTGCATTTCTTCATCCGTGGATTGCGTCAGAATAGACCATCTCCAGCGAAGTCTACGGCGAGGCGGGCGGGTATTGGCCGCGCATGTCCATACTCTCTTGTCTGTTGGGCGGGAGAGGGAGGGGGTAGGAACGTTGGGGACTTCGTTGTCGGCGTTGGGGGCTACGTTGGCGCGGTGGGCGAGGGAGGGGATGTCTTGGATGATTGGGACCATAGGGGTCTGAGAGAATGCGAACATTGTCCGAGTTCTTGAGGACTTTTTCACGCGCTCCCATGACTGGCGAATCTCGGACAGCGACGACGGCAGATGCAGCAAGCGCAAGGAAGATCAAGACACGCATGGTAGAAGCACCTTGAAGGCAATTTGCACAATGACAAACGACATGATTCTCGTGATATGCACAACATGCAAGCGTTACAACCGCCAGACAAGTTCCAAGAACGATACAATCGTCGTGGGAATCGAATCCATGATGACACATACGAGTTGGAGTGTCCCAGTAGGCTCCTGTGGCATCAAAGAGACTTGCCCGAATGACCGCATGATCCGAATGACCGCATGATCTCGAAGCATCACCCAGAATGGAAAATCTTGAGAAATGGGTGCGGGGACGTGGAAGCTTGCCATGTCATTCTTTGTGAGCCAGACGATGAACTGACATTTGTGAGATAACGAAACATCGTGACGATGAACTGACATTTGTGAGATAACGAAACATCGTCTGGCTCACAAAGAATGACATGGCAAGCTTCCACGTCCCCGCACCCATTTCTCAAGATTTTCCATTCTGGGTGATGCTTCGAGATCATGCGGTCATTCGGATCATGCGGTCATTCGGGCAAGTCTCTTTGATGCCACAGGAGCCTACTGGGACACTCCAACTCGTATGTGTCATCATGGATTCGATTCCCACGACGATTGTATCGTTCTTGGAACTTGTCTGGCGGTTGTAACGCTTGCATGTTGTGCATATCACGAGAATCATGTCGTTTGTCATTGTGCAAATTGCCTTCAAGGTGCTTCTACCATGCGTGTCTTGATCTTCCTTGCGCTTGCTGCATCTGCCGTCGTCGCTGTCCGAGATTCGCCAGTCATGGGAGCGCGTGAAAAAGTCCTCAAGAACTCGGACAATGTTCGCATTCTCTCAGACCCCTATGGTCCCAATCATCCAAGACATCCCCTCCCTCGCCCACCGCGCCAACGTAGCCCCCAACGCCGACAACGAAGTCCCCAACGTTCCTACCCCCTCCCTCTCCCGCCCAACAGACAAGAGAGTATGGACATGCGCGGCCAATACCCGCCCGCCTCGCCGTAGACTTCGCTGGAGATGGTCTATTCTGACGCAATCCACGGATGAAGAAATGCAATCGCGCGTCAGCAGCATACACATAACACTGAATTCATTTGTGTTCATGACGATATTACGAGGGTGACAATGGAATGTACGCTTCCAATGTTGGCCATTCCATCGCGACGATGATGTTCAACTTGCATTTATCATTGCGCTGTGTGTTGTTGTCGTGGCTGACCTTGTCTCCCTCGAGCGAAAGATCCATCCTATATCGTCAACGAAGTGTTGTAGGGAGGAAAAGATTGTTCTGGCTCAATATTCATCAGAACAACTTCCTGGAAGGATAAGAAATTGAATGCATTTGAGAGTGTAGTTGATCTGTTTCCCTCGTCAAGAATCTCTCTTTCAAAGACTCTGACCTCTCACCTGTTGAATTCCCACAATTTATTGGGAATGCAACTAAAATGGTTGTTGCCTCAGTTAGTGCGCATCATCTTTCCGCCGGTCTCACAACGAACGGCACGCTTGAAAGTCCCCCGCACCGATTTCAAAGTGCTTCATTCAATTCCGTCACAATTCGATCATTGTTGAACTTGTACTGTATCTAAGTGTTAAATCCCAACCCATTGTGTCAACTACACAACTACAGTATCTCGCTAGATCCAGCGTTCTTGGTACGACGACATTTGTAGTGTTATCGCGCGTCCGCAGGCACTACTGAGTGACTAGAGAATTCAAAAGTGATTCATTAGCTTTAGACTTCTTCTGCTGCATCTAAAGTCTCCGAGCTTGGGCTTGGTCTTCAACTTGAGCCCCAGCAAATCCTTGATGAGCGAAAACCTTTGAAACTTGATAATCTTCATACATTTCTTCATGTAATCCATCACCCAAACAATCCACATCACCAACAAGCATCAGGTATTGACGGCCACAATTTTGATGGACCAAGACGATCCATTCATAATAATTGTACGTTTGTGATTTTCAGGTCGGGAAGATGAACTAGCTTCTTAAGGGCAGTGATCCTCTAGATGTGTAACAGCAAAGTACTTTGTTTGTGCGCCGCTCCCCTTCATCTGCAATATTTTCGTTTTCAATGTCAGCGAAGCGAACAATTGAACACCACTACAGCTGTATTAATGTTAACAACATTGAGTTTCACGGTGAAAGGTTCTGCGAAATTGCCCATTAGCACAAAGGTTGATCCAAGTGTGAGATCACATGACTCATGTGCGTTCGTTGCATACCGTACTTGATATTTGGATCAACAATCAGACGAAGAACTGGTGGATATGTCCTTGCCAACGAATGACAATATTGTCTGATTGATTCAAAATTTCCGAACTTGGCTGAAATCGATCAAACTTTGAATCAATCACCAAATCGAACCAGCCAATCAGAGTCCAGAGTTTGTTTAAAACACACACAAAACACACCAACACACACACATTCATTCATGTACCTTCCGATTATACTTGAATTCACTATTGCCAGATTGATCACACAAATTTCGTCGATTTTGATCAAAACTGTAAATTTGGACGAAAGAGACAATACCATGGTCAAGCAACTTCCTCCTGTGTGCTACCACATGGGCTCCTTTGAGGTCAAGTTTGGACTGTTTTGTGGAACGGCACCGACGAATGGACACTGCCTGTTTGTTGCAATTGATGCTTGTATACATGACACCCGTCACGTACGAGTTGACATTAAAGGCAACTTGATGGACGAAGCAGCCGGCGATCGCATTATGGCGCAGCGAGCTGAACTATCGTGCAGTGCTGTCTCAAATCAAGACGTGCATTGGTATGCCTCGCAAGAATTTGTAGCCAATCTTGTGGAAAAGAAGAAGCTCAATGTCGTCGACGCGGTTGACGAGCTCTTTAGCCAAAGAGCAAAATATCATCCCCGAACTCCTCTGCCGAAGCATTTGTGGGCGACGTATTCTGCTTCCGAAAGATCGTTGACAATGACATATATGTTTTCTCGGAAGACCCGAATCGTCTTGGATGGTGCCTGTCAGTGTATACCTTCACCGCACGGCTAAGAAATCCCAGAAGTTGAAGTATGTCAACGACTAAGTGCCGGTAGAGCAATCGCAAAACCTCTTCAAGGCGATGCCAGACGCATACTTCCTTGTGAACAAGGGAAACTGCCACTGGGAGCCAGTATTTAGGAAGACTTAATATCTAATTCCAGATTATTTGGACTGTTGAAAAGTGCAAGTCGCAAGTCTTCGTGGAGATCTAATTGGGTTGGTGTGGATGCGCGTTTTGTTTTCTGCAAGTCGAAACCTCACACAGATCTTGTGTGAGGCCAACACAGGGCTTGTGTGAAGAAAATTACTAACAATTGTATAAATCTGTCAAAACTCACACAAGCTTTGTGTTAACCTCACACAAGGTCTGTGTGAGCTCACACGGAGCTTGTGTGAAGTGTCAAACCAGAGGATTGTGAATCAACTTGGAATTAACCCAGCCAACTAAGGTGTTCTGGACTGCAAATCGTGTGCGTGGGAGGTCCAACCAACTCAAGACAGCCTCAAGAAATACAAACTCAGTGGTCGACCACATATTCATTTCGCTCGACTGAAGAGCTCATCAATCAACCACCCTGCATGGCGTAGCCCAAATGATTTCCTCGAACTTCCGATCTACACCTTTGGCTTGGATGATCAGCGTGTTTATCATGTCAGCAACTATTGAATCTTCAGGCGTTTCATCGACCACCCAAGCTATTTCAGCTATTATTTACTAGTAGTCGACAAGTGATTGTTTCCCTGCCATTGATGGGATGTACAACATTATCATACGAGTCTCTATGTTCTGACGACCGTGGAAGTGATCGTCGTGGGTCCAAGCCGACTTTCCAGTTCAATGTAACGATGAGAATTTGTTTAATTCTCGTGAAACTGTTGTAACCGACAGAACGACGTTCCGGCGCCTGGACCAAGATTTTAAACGGGAACATGGCCAAGGTGCAAGATGCTGTTGCCTCGATTCACGTACAAGTCAATCGTCTCTCTATCTTTATCAACGCTTTATTCATGGCAAATATTATCGTCGCGGTACGTTCTGCATCATGTATCCATCACCTTAGCGCTCTCCATGTAGCCTCTCTTTGCGTATTTCACCGAACCTTTTCCATGGGCATCACCACCTCCAATTCGAGATACATGGGGGGATTTCGGCTACTACAACAATTGGACATTTGCTTATCTAGAACACATTTACAATGTCGAGACGTGGTCAAAAGATTTGTTGATGGCGTTCAATGCGACGACAAGTACATATGCGACTCGAACCAAGATGACTTTTTCTCCAAACGCAACTTTGGCAGACACAATCAATTGGTTTTCCTGGTACAAATGCTTGAATTGCTCGTTCTATATATGTCGACTGGTTATTGTAGGAGCCATAACGTACGGCTCGGGGATTTGCTCGTTTATAAGAAACTTTATTCAGCATGTTGACTCGCGCACGACTCGATTTCAATGCCAACGAGCTTTACTTTGGTGTACCGTCGAGTGATTCTTGTCTCTGGTTTGAATCGACCAAAGACGACAATGTATATATGGTGTACTATGCTACTATCCTTCTTGATGGCCCCATCTTGAGCTGGTCCAAATTCTCCATTCGCTGTTCTCTCAGCATTTATATCACATGGACACTATGGCGTCGATATTACAGCACCTTTGAGAGCCTAAATCTGCGAGATATCGGTGTTGCCAAGGACTACGTGGGCTATGAAATCTATCCAGACGATGCAACTTGTTTAATTGTGAGCGATCCATTTGTCTCCCTGATCTTTGTGATTGACCTCTGGCTTGCCGTGTTGTTGACTTCAAGATCTCCGTAATAATTATTGAAGGTATTGCTGTCAGCACGTGGATATCGTCGATGTATCCGGTCATGTTTTCTGCTACTCTTCATCGGCTTCAAAGTCGAAGAAAGAATGGTAAGTCAGCTAAAAGAGCTCCACATTTTAATTTTTTAAGGTCTTTAGAAACCTCATCGTTGACGCTTTCGAGAAATTTCTGGCAAGGGGATTGCCGCGATGAAGAAATCATTGAGAAAAGTCAAAGATATCCATGTCTTTCAATCCCAGAGAGTACATATCACTGATGCACAGTTACCGAAGACATTTGACTATCAATTCAACGACATGAAGAATCGTTTTGCATTCTCCCTCCTCTTGAAACGCTTGCCCAAGTCGATCAGCAAAATGGGAGGCTCTCTCTATGCATTGTATACAAGAAAATCCTTGCTATCGCAATATGCCTCTATTCAGTCATCGAGCTGCCGATTGTTTCGTATTATGTTACACGTCAAATGGAAAAGTTGGATTGCAACTACGCCTCAGTTTGATCGACTGCTTGGACACAAAATCGAGCCATCCCAAATTGGCGATTGCATCTTGTAAAAGTCAGCATTTGACGTGCTATTCAATATTAAACAGCCTCAAATGTGCCACTTTCGAGCCAAGTACTGCCTCGTCCAAGTGCATCCACACGAGCGCGCACTCGACAAAGTGGATCCTGTAAATAATTATATATATATAACTGCTCGAGACAGTCGATTCGGTTTTCCACAGAGTGGCAATGATGGAATTGCCTTCGAGTATTTGTTAATTCACAAGTGTAATGTAAAATAGTACTACTCGTTTCATCTCTCGTGGATTTCTGACACACAGTTGAAACCAGGAAGTACTTCTCACGTCTCGAAGCTTTGAATATAGCAAAAATTCATGCAGATTATCATTTCTCTGAAGTAGAAATGCAAGCTCGAGCGATCGACGCTTTTGCCACTTCCATGTTTACATGTCGACATGGAAAAAGTTAAATCGTCTCAAATAGTAAAATATACACCATATCTGAGCCAACTACAGACACCGCAATTCGACTTTGTAAATGTTTGTGATGATTGTAACTTCTGTCACCAAGAACTCGCTTAATTTTTCCGACAAATGTTGTACGCCTAATATATGCAGGTATCGGAGGTGTGGGACCCCGGAGGTCTCGTCAGGTCCGAGACTTATCCGGATGAAACCCAAGTTATTTTAAGTCCAGAGTGAAAATATCTTGGGTATTGCTCCTTCAGGTCCCACACCACTGATAGGCTAAAATATAACTTACATTTCCATCCACTGGAGGCATATCAAGATAAAAGTACACTTCATGACAATCGAATTCATGAACAATCAAGCAATAAGCTACACTAGAGCTGCAAATGGAATTAAAACGAGCAAAATCGTAAGAATACAGCTCAAATCTATAACCTAACAACGCAATAGAGCATACATATGCACGCAACCTAGACAGTGTGGCTTTTGTTCTCGCAGCAAGGGCAAGACCAAAGTCCATCGACAGCGGAAATTAGCCTCCATATGCCATACTATAATAACGTTAGTATTGAAAAATGAACATGTATTCTGGTTTTATTCATAAATTTCGCAGTGTATGGATGCTTGGTTCCTGTTCTCATTCCTCTTGAAATGGAAAATATAACCAATGAAATTTCTCCAATTTCATATTTTCTAACCAATAATTATATTCTTTGTACAACCAATCAAATCTTTTCAAATGCTATAAATGGATATTCCTCCCTGGGTCTCAAAATATAAGTTTTTGTATAGGACCCAGGTCAGGACCCACTGTGAATACAGGTACATTACCAGCCATTTGCAACCGAAGTTGTAAAATCAAGTTTTCCAGGTTTTTCATTGGATGAAATCAAATCATGTCACAGTATGTACCATAAATAGGCCTCATACACAAGTCACCAATCGCGGTGCAAGTTGCAACTTCGATTGCACACAGTGTTGCCCTTTCTGGAATCTTCTGCAACCCAGAAGCATACTTAGAGTAAGTCATGAAGTGTTGGTTGCAATTCAATGCCGAGACGAACTTCGTCTTTCGACATTTTCGCTTGAACTTCACGCAGTGCACGCATGGGAGACAAGCGATACAAAGGTGTCTTCCTCCGCTTTATGTCAATGAGAAATGGAGAGTCGTACACTCAGAGTAAAGCATTCACGACTGAAGAACTGTTAATGATCACACCGGACGATGTTTGCCGTTGGCTGAATTTACGAGCTTATGGTAACCAGACACCGCCAGCAGATGCAAAACCAATCTATGCTCGATCGACAACTCTTGAGTTTTTTTTTTGACAAGAAGGCTATCTCATCATTCATGCCACGTCGAACTCTCCACTGGGATCCCATATCGAAACACGGCAATCCAACACGTGCTGACGAAGTCAACAAGATAATCAAGGACGTTAAGAAGAGTGAAGTACGTCGCGAAGGTGTCACGTCGAATGCACGCAGACCAATTGAATTCAACGAGTTTCTCAATCTACTGTCTGTTGTCTGTGCATCCTTCAAGTCTACGAGCACGATGGTTGCAAGCGTATTTACATTGCAATGGCATTTAATTGCTCGTATTGATGACATGATGAAACTACGCTTTGAGGATTTTTCACCGAGTCTACAGCATCCATCCACGTTGATCTGTCAAATGCGATGGTCAAAAAACATTCTTGAGGAACGTGATGCGCCCGAGCAATTTGTTTTTGGCAGTCTGGATCCACGAATTTGTCCATTGCTCAAACTTGTTGTGTATTTGGAATCAACACCTGGCCTTGGCAGCAGCGAATTTCTTTATGGAAACCCGTTGGACGGTGATCGTTGTGTTCGCCGGGCTTTGCATTTGGCTTTGGAAAGTGGATCCTTTCGTAAACTAAAGTCTGGAAATATGGGAACCCATAGCTTACGAAAGGGTGCTGCAACGTATGGCAGTCGTAGTGGTCTTTCCAAAGACTTTGTTAATCGGCGTGGACGATGGCGAACTCGTAAAGCACTAAGGCACGTCGACGGTTGGCACGATCGTACAATGTGCCCAACAAGGACACTCGCTCATTGCACGTCACTGAGCAAGCATGAACGAAAGCAGGTGCATCCACTGGAGCTGTAGGGGACTCATCACAGTTGTGTCGGTGTCCTGAGGTGGATTCCGAGACAAGGCCTCAGTCACCACATTAGTACAACCTGGGCGATGATACAGAGCAAACTGAAACTCGCTCAAGAAATCCAACCAACGGTCTATCTTGGCATTGAGGATTGGTGTTTTCAGGAACCATTGGCATGCACTGTTGTCGGTGTAAACGTCCAAGTGTTGTCCAAGCAAATAATGTCGCCACTTGGTGAGTGCAATCTTGATTGCAAATAGCTCCTTCTCGTGAGCAGGCCAGTTCTTCTCGTGGACTCCAAGTTTTTTCGACATAAATGCAATCGGATGCTCCTCATGTCGGTCTACAAGTTGGGATAGGACTGCTCCACAAGAGAGGTCGGATGCGTCGGTTGTCACAATGAATGGTTTGTCGTGGTTCGGCAATTGTAAGATCGGTGCTTGCTGTAAAAGCAACTTGATGGTATCAAAAGCTGCTTGGTGGTCCTCGAGCCACAACCAGGACACACTCTCTTTGGTCAATTCACTCAAAGGCATCACGATGGAAGCGTAGTCGCAGATGAACTTGATATCCTGCCAAACCGAGGAAGCTAAGCTTTTCCTTGTGGTTGGTTGGAGGCTTCCAACGTTCAATGACTTCAATCTTGGAGGGATCCACAGATAAACCATCCTTGGATATCACATGGCCGAGGAATCGGACTTCAGGGACTCCAAACTGGCATTTGGACTTTCTCGCATACAATTTCTGCTCGCGAAAAATGGTGAATACAATATGAAGGTGGCCAATGTGTTCGTCCATGGTGCGGCTACAAATACACAAATCGTCCATGTATACCTTGACGAACGGATACTTGCTGAAGATTGAACGCATTAGTCTTGACCATAATCCAGGCATTCCAGCCATGCCCATCGGTGCCACGCACCACTTGTACGTCTCGCGATGCGTGCGAAACGCCGTATACGTTCTTTCAGCTGGTGCCACAAGCACATGATGATAACCACTGTTCAAATCAATCTAGGTGACGAGTCGGGCTCAATAGCAGGAGTCGAACAGTTCGTCAATGTTGGGTAATGGAATCTTGGGGATCTCTTGTTGAGAATTGACATATCTGTAGTCAAGAGCCCATCTTACAGGGGTGTCATCGGCTAGCATTCGCAACCACTGAGCTCGACTTACCATCGATCCATTGTCAGATCGCTTGGGGACTCCAAAAACATTTACAATCCATGGGCTCCTGCTTACTTGGACCCATCCTTTCTCCATGATGTTGTCCACAAATTGATCCAACAGCTTCTCCTCCATGTCGGATAGTCGAAAGGTTGCAGGGTGAGCTTGAGGCTTAGCGTCAGACTTCATGATGACGTCAAAATACACGGCGCGTGACGGTGGTAAGCCTTCAAGTAGAGTCTCAGGAAACACATCGGCGAATGCCTCAAGTAAAACAGACAACTCAGTAGGTATCGGTCTCTTATCTGAGGAGTCAGGTGCCTTCGTAAGGAGGTGGACGGTACTTTCAACCTTGATTTCACGAAAGCAGACGGAAATTCGCTGCGACTTCATTACAGGCTTGTCATTGTCATCACCTGAGGGGTCCACTGCCTTGAGTAGATGCCGACGCCAGTAAATGGTAGGATTCCACTTGCAAAACCATGGCTTGCCGAGGATTCCATCATAGTCTCTTGCCGACAATTCCCACTCGGTAAACAGAGTGTCAGGAAAGTGAAACAGGCTGTCAATGCGTACGTCTTCACGAACTTCTTGAACGTCAATGACTGGAGATGCTGCGCCCGAAACGACTTCCATAAAGATTGGGCTTGATGCCACGACGTTCGATCCAATGCCAAGACAAAAGGTGTTGTGGTCAGCTCCACTATCCAAGAGCAACCGAACACGCTTGCCATTGATATGACCGTTGATAATGAACAACTCGTTTTCTTGAGACGTCGCGGAAGCAACCTTGAGGCTTGAGATCGTGTAGGTAGAAAACATCTCGACCTCTTCAGGGACGCTTTGAGCCACTGCTGCAGTCGAATCCCTTTGGGGTGCGGTTCCTCTTTGGGGTATAACTCCACGTTGGCGTCCAGATGCAGCTTGACGTTGGCTTCTAAAATACTTGGGTCTTTCAGATGCTCGACGCTTTGGTTCCATGCATGAACTAGCATTGTGCGACGACGAATGACAGTTGTAACAGAGTCGATTGACCTTCGCCACGTCGTTGAAATATTGACTTTGGCTCGGCTGAGACTGCTGTTGTCTATGCATGTTGGGACGTTGCTGCACGTAGTTTGTCTTGTGCGTTGCGTGCTGAGGATGTTCACGATCGCGATCTTCACCACCATGAAAGTGAGTACGCTCGTACTCCAGCGCAACAGACATAGCTTGAGATAACGTATTGCAACGACGATAGTTGACTTCAACCTTGGTTTTAGAGCGCAAACCGCTGTTAAACCAAGTTACCTTGTCCAGTTCTGACATCTCACGCACTTCAACCATAATTTCTCGATAACAGCTGATTACTCCTCCAACGAAGAGCAGGACTTCTGATTCAAAGCGACAGCGCGTCTCTCAGGCGTTCTTGGAAATCAGGAGGTACAAATTCAGCACGTAACGACATTTACAATTCATACAAGTAATGCGGAGGTTGATTGGTCCGCGTGACGTAATCTTGATATCATGAGCCCGCAACACAGCGCAGACTCACAACAAGCATAGCCATGCAGCACTTTTTATTAGCAGGTGATTACTAGTCCAAATTCTTCGCCACATGATTGCATCCAAATTCTCGCCAACCAGTCCCTTGTACTGAGGCATGTTGATTTCTTCGACTTTTAATTCCGATGGTCCATGAGACTGCTTTTCCACCATGAGAGTAAGCAACTGATTTTGATTCGTCAAAATCGCTCCATTTTGACCTCGGCTCACAGGGTCTTCATCCATGTCCTGATCTTCTTCTTGCGTGTCTTCCTTCCGATCACGCTCTTCTTGCAATCGCGTAGCAAGTTCCAATTCCATTTCACTTCGATATAATTTCTGCCTCTCGGGCCGCCCATTGTTGTTCTTGAGTTACAGAGTCCATCGATCTCCCCCAGTGCTTCCAAATGTAGTCTTGTCGCGCGTCCGTAGGCACTATTGAGTGACTAGAGAATTCAAAAGTGATTCATTAGCTTTAAACTTCTTTCTGCTGCATCTAAAGTCTCCGTGCTTGGGTTTGATCTTCAACTTGAGCCCGAGCGATCCTTGATCAGCGAAAACCTTTGAAACTTGATATTCGAGGAGTCCCGACTTCCGACCGGACTCTTCTCTATACATTTCTTCAGATAACCAATCATACACAGTCCCACATCACCAACAATCTGGCACCAGAGATCGGGTAGTTACACCTGATGCAAGGTCAGTGTCAAACTCATGATATTTTAGGCCACGAAGCGGCTGCTGCCTCTTATGACTCCACGCGAGACGATTGAGGGCGAATGCTAAGTGGCTTAGGTGTTGTTTTATGGTCCAGGGCCGCCAACCGGCTCTTAGCCAACGATCGGATAGTCTACGCTCAGATTACACTACCTTCCGTGTTATAGCCCAAAATAGAGTGGCTTGCAGTGTACTACTAACAGTGTACTTGTTTCCCTTCACAAAGCTTTAAACACTAGTATCGAGTCATAAAGGTTCGTTCGGACAGTTCTTGTCTGGACAATCCAACGAGTCCGTTCGAATCCACCATATCCAAACTGCATCTTGGCATCGTAAGCTCGTTAAAAACTGGTGTAGACTTTACCCATAGTGTTAAGTTGGGGGATGCTCGGGATAAGTTTTTCTATTGAGTGGTCTACAATCCTGACGGCCACAATTTTGATGGACCAAGACGATCCATTCATAATAATTGTGCGTTTGTGATTTTCGGGTCGGGAAGATGAACTAGCTTCTTAAGGGCAGTGATCCTCTAGATGTGTAACAGCAAAGTACTTAGTTTGTGCGCCGCTCCCCTTCATCGCAATATTTTCGTTTTCGATGTCAACGAAGCCTTCAAATTCACTTAAGTCCACAATTCTCTGCACACCACCAAACAATTGAACACCACTATTAATGTTAACAACGTCTACTATTGACGACTATATATTGAGTTTCACGGTGAAAGGTTCTGCGAAATTGCCAGGTGATTCAACTGTGAGATCACATGACTCATGTGCGTTCGTTGCATATTTGATATTTGGATGAACAATCCTTTTCATTCCCCTATGATATCGCAAATTGCCACCAAGGTTCTATTGCCATGCGTCTTTTGAACTGTTGTGCCCGCTGCACATGCCGTCGTTGCCTTCAACCAACCTCGTCATTGGATAAAGAAATCTTCAAGGACTCTATAGTCAGCAATCTCCCCACAATTCAACAAAAAGCGTTGACCCACCATTATAACTTGCTTGTGAGACGACCGCAGTCCAAAGTGTAATGCTGCTTCAAGGGTGAGGGTTGTAGGTCTAAGTCTACAATTACCCTGTTATCATCAGCCGACAAAGCTCAAGTGAACGTTCTCACCTGCTACACTGTTCCGTCAGGGACGGCTGCAAGAATTGAGAGTGCATTAAGACAAGCGAATATTGTTGGCACTTCCGTGCTGTCATCATCCGTCAAGGCTCTCTTCTGCAAGAGGCTGAAGTACCCACGAAATGTCGGGCCGATCCAGCACACCTAATCGCCCAATAATTTCAAGTAGTATGAGCAACATTTTGAGCCAAATTTTGCAATCTTGAGAGCATCCCTATTATACGTATAATAGATGGCTTCTTTGTGAAATATATTAATGTTGTTGACAGATTGACCAAGATACAGTTGATAGTGTTATGCGAACGCATGCTAGCAGGCCGTCGACAGTGACCATTAAGGTTAACAAGGTCAATAGACCCACCCTGTCCCTCTTCCTCCAAATGCAATTGTGAGACAATGGGATGCCCCCATCGCCAAAGCAGTCCACAATAGCATGGAAATAACTAACGATTCCAAGGGACCGATTGGTATAATTGCTCCAAACTACTTTAAAAGTCAAATGAAGGTTTTGATGAATACAATTGAGTTGAGTGTTAAATCGTTGTTGGCCATTACGTGGGAGAGGGAGCGGGTGGGCCGTTGGAAGGCACAGTAGTTGAGCGAGGGGTGGGAAGACTTAGAGGATATCCCTCACGATGAGCCAAAGAAAATGGTTCGTGTTAAGTGCATACGTAGTGGCCGTGACATCGCCAGAGCAGCAAAACATATCCCACGACATCCTGCAGGCAATGTGCCAGTTTCAAGTGCGAGCAGTAGCATAGCTTTGTGTTATAGATAGCTTTGTAGATTTCATGGCACGTGATGGCACAGCTACATAAAGTACAAGAAGTTTTGGCCCTTTGTATCATCTAGCGTTCTCTGCCATTAAAAAACTTGCGCAGACTTTGAATCCATTTCAAGCTATTGTATTGTATCCATCGTTTAAGCTTTCCAGCCATGAAGCTATTGCAGATACCCACTTGATCAATAAATTTAATCACTTGGAGTTGTTTGTAAGACATATTACTACGGAGAATAATGTGATAAGAATTTCATCTGACGCATTTCCAACATAGAGGACTCTATCTAGGCATAAGGAGGCTAAGAGTACCCGCCAATGCCCCCAAGTGCCCACTGACCTCAGATTCGCTTTTACTCTCAATGAAGAAGAGGACATTTTTACACCAGCTTCTCATATATATTTCCATTCGAAAATGATTTGACTGGTGGTAATTGTTGTTTCTACAATTGGCGGCACAAAGTAGTATTTGGTAATCAATTCCAATCAAACTTTTAAATAACTAACGCATCTCTACGGCCTGTTGATCTGGATGACGCGCATTCGGCGGGAGAGGAAGCGGGCGGGCTTGTTGACCTTGATGACTACTATTGGGAATGTAAATTATTGAAATGGATGCGGGGATGTCTCCCATTCAAGCTGGTAATTAGGGTGGAGGTTCACACGTGTTGGTGTTTACACGTGCATGCAAAAGCTTCCTGGAATCACTATGATGAAGACCATTCTACGGGTCGTGTTAAATGCGTCTGCAAAGAGGCACAAATGATGTGAAGAGTTCAATGGAGACGTGGAACATGACTTTGGCGATGTTGACAACGAGACTACTTGCACTCAATTTCAATCGCAAGAGCTGTTGAATGAGAGCGATATCGCTCATGATCAAGTCGGCTGAAGTGATGGTCTCAACATGAGCACAGAAGAAGACGTGCAAGCATTTGACATGCAATACAACTTGGATCTGTTTGGCAATAGTCCCTTTTCATCGAATGCAATCCACCAAGCAATGCAGTTGATTCATCCCAAAGAGTCTTCTCAATGAAGGTATGTTTTTTGCACATAATCATGTGGTCGCTTTGATAAACTTGATAAATGTGCGGTTCTCCATGTTGCAACTTCCACACGTGTAAAAGCCAAAGAGCAAAATTTCCTTCACCCTATTGTTAATGGCTTGCCTCATGCGACAAGTGGAAGGAGGACATGCGGACACCGAGGCACTCTTGTGGCATGTCCAGCACCATGAATTCTTTTCTGCTATGAGAGGTTTTAATGAGGCCCCCACCCTGACACTCTTTGAAACAAGAATTTGGATAGATCAAGACGATCTCCCGAGGAGGAGGATGCAAACCAAAGGAAAAAGTCTCACTGAAAATGTCATCCTCAAGTTGGAGCAATGAGATCTCTCCCAAAGTTTCCTCGGCGTTGCACCCATCTCAGCGCCACGAGTACGTGACTCGCCCACCTCAAGACATTCATGCGGACGGCAAGTCCTTACTGAGAGGATAGGCCTCCCTTCAGCCGACGCGAAAACAACGTAAAGTTCATCGTAACCTCACATGAGAATTTTGCTTACTGTCGATTTGTCATTTTGAACTGCCTTTAAGTGAGATTGGTTTGGTCATATACATGAACATGAACAGTATCTACTATATTTTGGTCGAGCTGTCAAGAGCGTTAACATTGTTTAACCATGCTTCATCCATGGCCTTCATTGTCCCTCTTGAAAAACTGCTGTCATACACTACAAGTGTTATCTCAATCATCCTGAAATCTCAGTCGTGTTCTCGGCTTGCCTTGACAGATTGAGGAAAGGATGCATCTAAATGCATTTAAAGACAACCTAGCAACTCCCGAGGATCACATGGAGTCATAAATGTGAGTTAATAGAGCTCACGTGGCTGATGAACAATGACCAACGATGTGGGTCTGTGAGTCACATGCGGTTCACACGTGAAACCAAGTGAAAGCTGCAACTCATCAAGGCTAGGATGACAGAGAACGTAAATTGTGGCGTGGTTTATGGACATACTGTACACACATCTGGAAAAAGAAATTTGGACAATTGAAGAAAGATTACAAAGGTACAGGATTTGATATCTTGCCAGGTGCTTCCTCGCAGAGTGAGTCAGTCCTATGTCCGCCGACACATGAATCTATATCCTCCGGGATGGGACTTATTCCTGACAACGTGACTGGAAACAACTGTACTCCGCATCACCCAAAGATGGCTCCAAGTCTCCTTTTGAACAAGTAGATGCATTTTGGTCCCTTTTGTAACCTGGCGAAGTCCATTGAGCGCATTTCAATCTCTGTCTGAGCTATAGAGGAGCTTGCCCTCATCGCAAACTTAGTGACTTCACATACCACAGGAGACTCAAAGTTGTTTAGTTTGGGGGCTAGACCACTTTATATATACCATTGGATAATCTGCGTTATGGAGATATCATCGCGTTCCTTGACGTTGGTACAATTGCTGCATATAACTTTGAAAACGATATGAAGGGAAACCAGACCAATTGAACAACCTAGCCTATGGCAATGACTCTAGTAACGCGTTGGTCACCCCAAAGCGTTCCTTGACCTGGCACAATGTGCTCCAAATTACTTTGAAAACTATATGAAGGTTGTGATGAATACAAATGGAATTCAGTATTATATACAGCTGAGGCTTTTCATCGGGGGACTTGCCATCTCGGGTAGTCGCAAGGTCTATGGCGAGGGGGGTAGTCATGGATGCGCATACTCTCTTGTCTGTGGGAACCGTAGTGGTTCGGCGGACGAGGAAGGGGCTGTGCTGGGCCTTGGAAAGGTACGTAGTTTCCTTGTCGACGTTGGGGGCTCCCTTGTCTTTGATGCGCATTCGGCGGGAGGGGAAGTGGGTGGGCCTGTTGTTGACCTTGACGGCGTGCATTCGGAGGGAGAGGGAGCGGGTGCGCTTGTTGACCTTGGTTGCTGCTGCTCCCACGACGGTCGGCTAGCATGCGAAGGTTGTCGACTCCAGAGGTCATGCGGACTTTTTTGTTGACCCGCATGACGGGCGAGTCTTGGTCAGGTTGGTTCAGAGCCATGGCAGCAGATACAGCAAGCGCAAGGAAAGTGAAAAGATGCATGGGACTTGTTTCTTGAGAGCAAATTGCACAATGCCAAGCAAAGTGAAGTCGGTTGTGTGTCGTGAAATTCAAATACAACAAGCAAGCGCTACAGCCTCTCGAAACATTCCGAGAACGATGAAGTCGGGACAAATCGAATGCTTTGATAGCGTAATGGAGTTGAGGTGTTCCAGTTGTTTCTTGCACTAATCCTAACTACAGCATGCCTCTGAACTACTGGTATGATGGAACACATCGTCGTGAATGAATAACCTTGAAATGGATGTGCGGGGGCAACACCCGTCGTAATGAGATAGGTGACCTTTGGCATATACCAAAACGATCTATCGAGTAGATGATTACCAAAGACAACATCTCACTGGAACAGCGTCCTCAGATGAAATATTTCATTCCTTGGGGGCAAGACTAGTCGTTGTGCACCCATCTCAGTGCGACTGATTGTCTCAGTCACGTGGCGCTGCAAATGAGGACGGAAAGTCCAAGCATGTGGGAGGATGGGTGTCGCTTGACCTGACGTGAAACAAGAACTTTGGTCGTCGTGAATTGTACTGCGGAGTGGTTTGGATGCAACTATTGCGTTGGTCAAGTGACAAAAGCGTCGAATTAGTAGTTTAAGTCGCTTATCGATGCTAAGTATGCAGTGCGCAGGTACACTGTAGTTCACGACAATCTTGGCCATGCAACCTCACATACCAAGATATTGGGAATCTATCGGATCCTTGCTGATCGGAGCCACCAAAGCATCACAAAGTCTAAATTCCTCCTGTCGTCTGGTCGTCGATGGAGTCTCATGATATCATGAATCACTTTGGTCGGCGAGAAATCGGGCGATCGTCTTGTCTCAACTTCGACTGGAAGGTTGCAACATTGGCTCTCATCTTGTCTCAAGAGGCTTCCATGAATGTACGCATGTCCTCCCTGGTGGATTTGGTGTGGTGACAGGGTCATGCCTTGATTGTCCCTCTTAAAACTTGCTGCTCTCTCAATCATTTTACGCTTCGTCGATTACTGATTTCTCCCGAGTTCTCTTGTCGTATGCTAATGTTGCCTTGATCGGCTGTGGAATGGATGCACTTAGAGAGAAACAAGGAGCCCCCGAGTGTCAAATGGAGTCATAGATACGTATGCCAGAGGTCGCGTGGCCGATACTATTAATAAACAAAGGTCAGTGATGTGGGTCTGTGAGTCACGTGCGGCTCAAACGTGCAGCCCATCAAAGCTACAAATGACAAGAGAGGATGATGCAGCACGTAGATCGCTATGTCCTAGACCAAATGCATAGCTATTCAATGTGCACTGCGTGGTCACACAACTTACGACGCATATGCTGACGGAAAGTCCACACTCATGTAACGTTAGTCCTGTCTGCGCTGCGTGGCCTTCTCTTTTTGAAATCGACATTTGGACAAGTGAAGAACGATTACAAGCGTGGTCCAGTTGACTGGATTCCAAACGTTGCCAAGGAGCCTCATCGGTGGTCGAGGAAGTCATGTGTCTGTTGACAACATACAGTCGTGCTCTTCTGCGGGAGGGGTCTTTACAATGTACTACGCGGCTGGAACTAACAATTCTTCGCGTTGCGCAAACAACGACGCTCGACTTCACAACGGTAATCGAACAGGTTGGTGGATTGTTGTCCTTGTTGTAGCCTTGAGTAAGACCACTCGGCTCTGTTGTCGCTGGAAACCATGGTGATTCCCATTCTGTGGAAGAGGTTGGGGCTGCACTGAGCCAGGGAAAATCTTGAAATGGATGCGAGGGACAGAAGACATGCAAGCTTCCCGTGCTTTGTGTTGCGACTCACAACACATGTTCTCTGTCAACGCGGGACAAGTGTGAAAGGTCCATGCAAGTAATGTATTCCACTTCGCCAAGTATGAAATCGTGCTCTTATAGCGTCACGGCACAAAGAACCCTCATGAGGGACTTATGGCGACTTTTCAAGGGGTCACAACGTCAAATGGCTATCAAGATTGGAGGCGATGGCTTGTAGCTTCACGTAGCACGACTTAGTCGCTGTCTGCCTGTCTCACAACGGAATGCATGGCAAGCTACCATCTGTGCTGCCCTCCCCCCGCATCCAGTTCAGGATTTTCCATGTTGGATGTTGAGAGGTTTTGCAAATTGTCCCGTTCTGCTCACATGTTTGTCAAAACCCGAACTTTCCTTCAAAATTTTATGCCACACCACTCAAAACTCTACACTTGTCCGTGATTTCGGGGACAAGTTGCTCAGGGACACCTTGACCATCCATCCATTGGACACAAATATCAATATCGACCATTCATTATACAAACTTGTAATTTTGAATTGATCCAATCTTCCATGACAGCACCACACTAACGAAGTGCCGCTAGTTCTCTGACAATGAAGATTTGATGGTCTGAAGACAAAGCAACGAAGAAAGGCTATTTGAGGCTCGTCAAGACGGTGTGGGCATCCATTGCTCAAGCAGAGCAAGTTGACGTCTTGATATTGACTGTGTACGAAAAACTATATCCGTCAATTTATATGGAAGAAATAAGCTGGAGCTGGGTCGACGTAGTAAGACTCTCGCCATTCGAGTCGCAGATGGCGGTGGCTTTTTCGCTGGCGGTGGGAGTCATCGAGCTGGCCAAGTTGAGAACCGTGCGGAGCGACCACTTGTCAATGTTGGCCGCAGTATCACCGGATTCCTTCCAAGTCCAGAACCACCATCCGCAACCGTTTTGGTCCCAATCATCCAAGATACCCCCTCCCTCTCCCACCGAATGGACGTCAACGTAGCCCCGCACGTCGCCAACAGAGCCCTCCACGTCGACAAGGAAACAACCGCCAACAAGGCCATCCCCTCCCTCGCCCACCACAACACGAAGTCGACGTCAGCGACTACTCCCCAGTGTCGCCTTAGATCTTGCTACCCCAGGCGGCAAGTCTCCGACGCAACCCACTGAAATCGCGCGTCCACTGCAAATATATAACATTGAAAGCATTTGTTTTCATGAAATCCAAGCAACCACGCATCCAGTTCGCTCGACTCAAGAGTTTTTCAAACAACCGCAGCGTATGCCTTGCTCTGGTACCTCTGGTGGCAATGAGGTGTGCATATTCTGACCTAAACAATTTCAGACATGGAGGGCGACTCTCGGATCAGCACTGGGGCAGTAGGGTCATGCCAACTCTGAAGTTGCGGAGTAAATAGTGTTTCAAAGTGAAGGGACTTGAGGTGTATTCGAAGGTGATTACAGCTAATGCAAAGTTGAAATTCGTCTACGGATTCCGTCTGCAAAGACCACTTGCGTATGCAGCCAAGATGTCTTCAACAGAGCTGACCCAACGGCGACGGCTATTGATTTTGTCTCTTGTTTCTGTGCCGGCGCATATTCTCAGCCAAATCAACGGAGAGAGGTCGCCAAGTACGGTCTCGAGGGGTGACACCTCTTGGGCCTGACGTTCTCGATGTCTCCGCATGCTCTCCGCCACATCAGGAGGAAGAGGTCGCCAATTGCCCCGGCTAGGAGAGCTTTCGCGAGATTTCGTGGCCGTCACCACGGCAAAGGCAGCAAGCGCTAGGCAAGTCAACAAACGCATGGCAGACATACTCCTTGATGGCAATTTGCACAATGGAAAACGGGGTGGTTGTCCGTCGTAAAAAAATCAAGCACAACAAGCAAGCGCGACGACTGCAGGCGGTACGGTAGAAAAGCGGTGCGTGGTTGTCACAACGAGTTTGAATGTCAGGTTCCCTTGACACAGATTGAACGACACTTCCAACGTAGTATTATGATCGTGGATGAAATCTTGAATTGGATGCGAGAGGGGACAATACGCATCCGAGCTTGCGCTGCAGCTCGTTATGGAAACCGTATATACACCATGACGCAGCCATCTTACTAGGTGCTCTCGCCTATCCTTGCTACTATCAATAGGAGTATTCAGTACGCGTAGCCTTCCTAGCGATAGTATTCACTCAAAAAAATGAGCATTGTCTGGATGATTAGTGGTTCTTCCCATCTTCGAATTTGCTCTATCCATGTGTCTAGGCCTGTGACGTTATGCTCCAGTGAAACTCTCGTCGAGTTTGTCGGAGACTACAGTAGTTCTGACTGAGATTTTTGTTGAAGGCTACAACATCTCTTTGGAATACACTGATAGAGGACCCCCTTGTCGATACGATCCACGTTTTGCAGATTTTGGCAAAAAAACTTACTGGCAAAGTTTGAACTCCAGTAAACTTGAACAAGGTTTGTAATCGTCCCAATTTCGTATTCAAGATGTGACACTGGGGCAAAAATGACCAGGAAATATTGTACATGCTCATCAGTCAAGACTGTAATGGCCCCTGTGCATGGATTTTCCGTCAACATATGCCTCGTGAGGTGCGTGACCAGTGGTCACCCACCGGTTGTCCAGAGGACGAGCGCTGTGACCTGGTAGAGAATGTGAAAACCATGTCACCACACACATGAACGACCAAGATATTCAAGCCACGCCAAAGTGGGTTTAACGACGACTGGCCGACGACGAGCAATATTTTCGTTCTGTTGCTCCTCGCGGCGTCGTCGGCTAAAGCGATACCATCATCATCCCACACGAAATGACTTTATGTCCGCATGGCTGCGTGAGGTGAGTGAGTCACACAATCGGTCGCACTGAGATGGGTGCACAACGCATCATATCCCCAAACGAGTTTCTCGATTGCTCTGCTCAACGACGAGGATGCAGTCGGATTCTTTATCCTTGATCTTCATGGACTCGATAGATTGTTTTGGTCAATCGGTGTCAAAAGCGACCTATCTCCCTCGCATCCACTTTCAAGGATTCGCAACGAAGTGTTCCTGTTCAAAATCGTATTGTTGTCAGGGTAAGAAACAACTGGAACACGTCAACTCCATTGCGTTATCAAAGCATTCGATTTGTCCCAACTTCATCCTTCTCGGAATGCTTCGAGAGGCTGTGGCGCTTGCTTGTTGTATTTGGATTCACGATACACAACCGTGGCATTGACAAATTGCCCTCAAGAATTGAGTCCCATGCGTCTTTTCGCTTTCCTTGCGCTTGCTGTATCTGCCACCGTGGCTTTGAACCAACCTCACCAAGACTCGCCCTTCATGCGGGTGAACAAAAAAGTCCGCATGACCTCTGGAGTCGACAATCTTCGTATCTAAGCCGTGGTGGCAGCAGTAGCCATCAAGGTCAACAACGTCAGTAGGCCCAACCTTCCTCTTCCGCGAATGCGCGTCTGGGGTACTTGCACGTCGATCCTTTCAATACAAGACATTGCATCCCAGAAAACAGTGCATAGCGCGATGACGCCAATCGATGCATATTGAGGTAGCAAGGGCTGGTTGGATGCGTTTCACACAGACAATCTACTCAACTCTTGGTCGAGTCGATATGAACAATGACGAAAGCAATTCCCCCCTTGAAGCGTTGCAGAATATGCGATCGGCCCCAGAGAGGAGCAGACACTTGGTCTTCGTCACGATGGGGTTAGCGCAAAGTAGACCTAGTAATTCATTTCGCCTCCACTTCGCAAAAGGCGACAAGAAAGATAAGGATAGATGTCTTGCCGCTACACGACGCATGCTCTTTGAGGCCCTGTCTAGATCTCGGAAGGATAAAAAGAAGGAAAATACATTGAGTCTTATGAAAAACGTGTGCAGCTGATGTGTTCAATGTACTCCAACGCTTGCGACTCTCATGTACGCCTAAATTGACCGACGGCCACTCGAGCTTTGACGACTGTGTTCTGGTGGCTTGGTCGTCCACCAGCTTGGATGAATCAGCAGCATCCAAAGTCTTGAAGACTTGTTATCCGGCTCTCCGGATAACATACATGTCCTACCGATTGCACGTCTGAATGTTCCTGAATGCTTTCTCAACGTCACGATCTGTAGCTGTACGCGTGCTGATTGTGTGTCCGAGCACGCGTATGCTAGTTGTAGTCTGAAAGTTTCGTTAAGCGTAATTCAGTTCCTTATTCACCATCGTGTGCGCAACCCAGCCCTTCCCACGCGAAGACCTGGGCACGGATCAAAACTAGTTTTCTCAAAAATGGAAGGATCTCAGCAATCTCAAGAACACCGCCAATCGATAGTCAGTCGATTGTTCGGTGCAATGGCCTCTCCCGCTCCTGGCTTGGCCTCCAGTGATGGCGACGCCAGCGATGTGGACGATGAAGTAGCTGCTACCCAAGGCCCGGTCGCTGCTACACCCCGTCCGTCCGACATTGCACTGTCATATGCTTTTGGGGGGTTATCACTGGATAACCGAACTTTTGCAGTGCCCTTCACGCCGGAAGTGTACCAGCATGGACCCTTTGCAGACACCCAGCAACGTCCTTCGATTGCTGTGGCATCAATGGGCGTGCCTTCTCCGATTCGAGAGCACGACCATGTCAACCCTCCTGAAATTCCCCCTCAAGTCGATCAGAGCGACGATGTCAATGGACCCCAGCCTCGCGGTGACGTTCCGTCAGCGGCGTCTGCATCGTAACGCCTGCAAGCTGTTTCAACTGCTCCTACACCCCCGACTTACAATGGCACAATGTCTCAGGAGAAGAAAGCATTTATGCGAGCGTACCATCAATACTGGTTTCAATGCGCCTCATTGCATCAACTTGGTTATTATCCCGTCGTCATGCCGGTGGGCGCTTGTGTATCTGATGTTCGCCGTCGAACAATTGCTAAATTTGAACTACGGAAGCCTGCCGATCAAATATCGGAGCAGGAATGGCGAGAATATTTCCACAAGGCTAATGAAGTTGGTATCATTGATTACGCCCGTGTGGACAGGGCGATGAAAAACCTTCGCCTCAATACATCGTTGACGAACGCTCCCAGTCGAGTAGCAAAGCTGTTACACCAATTGACAATCCAGTTGGAGCAACTGTCCATGGAATCGTTCCTCGAAACGGAGCAGAAACGCGTTGTCGGCTACTTGGTGGCAGCTCTTGCACCGCCCACGTTCAAAGCTACAGTGTGCGATGAATTGGGGCGCCAACAAAACAAATCCTTGAAGTCCGACTTGATGAAGTTCGTCGAATGGTTAGAAGATGCATTGACGTCCTTTATGCGCTGGGAAAGACCCGATCCTACTCAGCGAGTCCAAACAATTCAGCGGGTAAACTTTCCAACTGCCCAACCAACGCGTGACACTTCGATACGAGCGAATAGCCCACCCCCGCCTGCCCGACCCGCTCATTTAATGACATCCTCGGCGCGAAGCAGCGAAACAACCCCGTCTCGTGGTGGCCGTGGTCCCCAGGGAGGACGCGGTGGACGAGGTGGACGTGGAGGCCGTGGAGACGGCGTACGAGATGACAAGGTCGTTCAGCCCAAGGCGTCGACATCTATGCTACCAGTAAGGCGAAATGACGGCCCAACTGTGCGTTTCCAAAGCGTGTGCGATCATTGCGGTGGAGCCATCATTCCGGTTCGTGCAATAAGCGCCCTCGCATCGACGCTATTATGGCCCGAGCTACCACTCCCAATTCCGTCGGCAGCAGCGTTCCTGCCGTCGTGGGCTCGTCGATCTCTCTGGAAAGTGTATTGCTGGATAGCGGAGCCGATGCAACAATCATCAATCGGGCTTTGCTGACAGCTATTCAATCATCTGACACCCCATGCCTCTCGACATCTTACTCCACAACATTTGGCACCATTTGCCGGGACCTCGATCGAAGTGTCAGAGCAAGTCACACTGGATCGCGTCGAGCTGGTGACCTCAGCTGGTCCATTGATCTTGCGATATCTATCTGCGTGGGTGGTCAAAGACAATTCCCCTGACCCAAGGCTTATCATCTCTCGACCAGTTATAGAACGGTTGGGGTATTCGCTCCCTGCACTTCTTCAAACGGCTCGCGCAATTACATCGGAGTGGGATCTGTCCACTTCCGAATTAGCAGGTGCTTTCACAAGGGGTCGCAGTGACTGGAGCGCATTCCATTTCCCACGAATGCCCATTCGATGACGTCTCGCCTGTGCCTCCCGCATTGGCGCCCAATTTAGCGCTGGAAATGACCCCACACCTCGGAGATCAGAGCCACGTCGAACTACCTAATTTGGTCGCCCACGACGAAGTTCAGGTTGCCGAGCTCCTCGAAGAACGACTTAACGATGCAACAGCGAATGGCCTCCCAAGCGTGCCTTTGCAGCGTCTCCGAGCATTGCTTCAGCAATACAAGGACGTGTTTCGTCTTGGATTTGGTATTGACCCGCCTGTCAAAGTTCCACCACTCGAAGTGCGTCTCCGACAAGGCGCCACGCCAGTGCATTGCTCGGCTCGCCGTTATCCTCCAGCCCATCAAGCTTACCTGGACCAGCATTTGAGCGAATTAGAATCGGCTGGCCTGGTATACATCAACACCAGCAGTCGATGGGCGAGTCCACCTCGCATTGTGCCCAAGCAAGACGGGTCATATCGTATGACGGTGGACACCCGAGCTGTCAACGCCAGAACGCAGCCAATCCAGTGGCCCATGCCACAACTTGAGGTTGCCATGGGTTTGGTTGTTGGCAGCCAATACTTTTTTACCCTCGATTGGTTCCGCGGATATTGGCAGTTGCCTCTTGGTACGCTTAGCCAAGAGCTCTTCACCATCATGACTCACCGCGGCATGTATACCCAACTCGGGTGTCGATGGGCGGTTATGATAGCGTGGGCTATTGCCAAGCTACGGTCGAATTGATTTTCAAGGATATCATGTACAGAGGAATCCTTGCCTGGCTCGACGATATCTTGGGTTACGCTCCAACTGTTGATGCACTATTCGACGTGCTCGAGGCCGTGCTACGCGCTTGTGCGAAAACTGGGCTCAAGTTGCATCCCAAGAAGTGTTCATTCTTTCTCACATCAGCCAAATGGTGCGGGAAGATTGTGTCGGGTGAAGGCATTGCACACTGCCCCGAAAGAATTGCCGGTCTCGTCGAGATGCCATCACCGATTACAGCCGGGCAACTCCAAACATTCTTATGTTGCGCTAACTGGATGTGCTCGCATGTGCCCTCGTTCTCCGAGCTCGTGGCTCCCCTCATGGCTCTACTTGAGGCAGTCGCACGTTCTGTTGGCTCGCGGAAGCAAAAGAAGTTGGACAAAGTGTCATTATCTCAGTTTGGTTGGTCTTCTGCTCATGACGCGTGTTTCGCGGCTGTGAAACAAGCACTGCTCGACATGGTTCCACTGGCACACCCTAGTGACGACGCCATCGTCAGCTTGTTTGCCGACGCCTCGCAAGACTTTTGGGGATCTGTCGTTACTCAAATCCCACCCGAGGACGCAGCCCTGCCACTGCATCAACAACGACACAAACCGCTTGCCTTCCTCAGTGGGCGCTTTGCTGGGGCAAGCAGTCGATGGCCCATACCCGACAAAGAAGCATTTGCCATCGTCGAGTCGTGCAAACGACTCGAATATATCCTCCTTCGACCAACTGGATTTACAATCTACACGGACCATCGCAACTTGGCGTATCTATTCAATTCTTGGCCACCGATTCTGGCATGCAACGGCACCAAGCTGATCGCCTCCAACGATGGGCGATGACTTTGTCCGGCTATAAGTACGCCATTATCCACATCCCTGGTGAGAACAATGTATGGGCGGACATGTTGTCCCGGTGGCACACAGTGAACGTCGCGGACAAGATGATTGGGTGCTCAGAAGATGCTGCACAAGCCAAAAGTCAACATGATCTTGCCCCCTCACCAATGTCGCATCAAAACCGACGCGGCATATCAACTGGTGCACCAGAAAATTGCAGGCCCAACGTTCCCATCAACGTGCTATCTCTACCTCCGGCTGCGCCCCTCCAAGCTGCCGATTTTGAATGGCCATCATGGGAAGATATCGCACAGGCCCAAGAGGTGTTTACTGCGAGCAACGAAGCCACTTCGCAACTCCCTTCAGATGTCGCATGGTTCCCATCAAAAGGTTGCTTCTGCAACGGTGTCGGTCGTATCTGGATTCCACCTACTGCGCTGGACCTCAAACATCGTCTGCGTATTGTCGCGCATGCTGGATTGTCAGGTCATCGTGGCGTCCAAGCAACCCTTGCCCCACTCAAGGAATTATATGTCTGGGACGGCATGGACAATGAAGTCACGGAATTTGTGGGCCGCTGTTTGCAATGCCTATCGGTCCGGGGACGAATGATGCCTCGCCCACTGGGAACTCAGCTCCATGCCACCCGTCCAAATGAATTACTCCATTTCGACTATCTCTCATTGCCGGTAGACCGAACAACAGGTCACAAGTACGTCCTTGTTCTCAAAGACGACGCCTCTGGATATCGTATGTTGCAACCGTTTGACGCCGCCACAGCTGCCAACTGCGCGTCCAGTCTCTGTCACTGGTTCAGTATGTTTGGCACTGTCACTACTTGGGTTACTGACCGAGGGGCTCACTTCAGAAATGACAACGCCGTGGTCCAAAAGTAATTGTTCAAGCCCTTTCCGATTGGATTTTTGTGGTAGAAGATATCACGCCTCCGAAAATTCAGTCGACACACCATGCAAGTCGGCTATGCTTTTATGCTGAAGCAAAATACAATGTCACAGAAGATATCATGAATTATGCACGATTTACCGAAGGTGGACACTGCGTACGATCGATTTCTGCTCTGAAGCCCCAAGGCGAATCGTTTGCTCTGCTTGTGCATTGGATGGGATTGGAAGACGCCGAGTCTACGTGGGAACCGATTGAAAACCTCATAGAAGACGTGCCTACTTTGGTTAAGGCGTTTTTCCGCCAAAATATGCACCTTTCCAACGTCCACGAGGCAATGAAACGTGCCAGCATTCAGATGCAATTGCAAATTGATGGACTTGAAGAGCAACAAACCAACATGCCTCGACGCACCAACTTTCCGAAGCCAGGGGTCTCGTCTACAAGTCGTCGTGCCAGCAAACCAAGTGGTGCCCATCTGAACACACCTCACCGCTCACAAGCCCATCGTACGCATGGTTGGGTGGACAACGGCTTTCAGCCCATTGACAGGGACAGAGAATCTTCTGCCCCACCTCGTCTTCGCCGCAGGACCCGTGTGCGCCGCCTTCTGTAGGAGGGGCCGTGTTCTGGTAGCTTGGTCGTCCACCAACAAGAGACTTTGGATGAATCAGCAGCATCCAAAGTCTAGAAGACTTGTTATCCGGCTCTCCGGATAACATACATGTCCTGTCGATTGCACGTCTGAATGTTCCTGAATGCTTTCTCAACGTCACGATCTGTAGCTGTACGCGTGCTGATTGTGTGTCCGAGCACGCGTATGCTAGTTGTAGTCTGAAAGTTTCGTTAAGCGTAATTCAGTTCCTTATTCACCATCGTGTGCGCAACCCAGCCCTTCCCACGCGAAGACCTGGGCACGGATCAGACTGTACCGACCAGAGCTACCCGGGCTACCCAATGGGCCACTCATATACATACGGTAGAAAAGCGGTGCGTGGTTGTCACAACGTGTTTGAATGTCAGGTTCCCTTGACACAGATTGAACGACACTTCCAACGTAGTATTATGATCGTGGATGAAATCTTGAATTGGATGCGAGAGGGGACAATACGCATCCGAGCTTGCGCTGCAGCTCGTTATGGAAACCGTATATACACCATGACGCAGCCATCTTACTAGGTGCTCTCGCCTATCCTTGCTACTATCAATAGGAGTATTCAGTACGCGTAGCCTTCCTAGCGATAGTATTCACTCAAAAAAATGAGCATTGTCTGGATGATTAGTGGTTCTTCCCATCTTCGAATTTGCTCTATCCATGTGTCTAGGCCTGTGACGTTATGCTCCAGTGAAACTCTCGTCGAGTTTGTCGGAGACTACAGTAGTTCTGACTGAGATTTTTGTTGAAGGCTACAACATCTCTTTGGAATACACTGATAGAGGACCCCCTTGTCGATACGATCCACGTTTTGCAGATTTTGGCAAAAAAACTTACTGGCAAAGTTTGAACTCCAGTAAACTTGACAAGGTTTGTAATCGTCCCATGGTCCCAATTTTCTTATTCTAGATGTGTTCTGTCCAAATTTCTTACTCAAGATGTGAAACTGGGGCTAATGTGGGATAGTCGGATCAGTGAAGTCCGAGCTTCTCGTAGCAAGAAAAGGGGGGTGGAAGGTTAGAGGTCGCCTGGGGCATTTAGGTGAGCCAGACGCGATCGAAGGAAATGGAGAGGCACGACTGTGGGTTGAAAGTTCGCAGTAGTTGACCGCTGCCGGGGAAAAGGACGGTTGGGAGGACTGGAAAGGGGGTTGGTTGCTCGGTTGCCCACGAGCTACGCCTAGCGTTGACTGGCGTTGGTGAGGGCGATTGACGGTGCGAGTTTTCGACAGACTCACGGAACTCCTGCAAACTTCTTGGCGCTTAAACTCTCTCGACGGGACGCCACAAACTTAGAGGTTCATTCAACGCCAACCAAAAAGAGTTCTGTCTAACTACTGCCTCTCTTTCCTAAGCTACAAACTTCGCACGCACGCTCTGTAATTGTCTCCGTCTCGCTTCACGATTGGTCTCTGACCTTTACTCACTCACTCAATTGGCCATAAGTCTTGGCAACACGCTCGCAGCAGGCCACCACACTGACTGCAAGCCTGGTTGGTCGCCCTCCATTGGTGGCCACTGCTCTGGCTTGTTGGGCTCTGCTTTTCCACTTGTACTGCTTGCTCCTTGGTCATAATTCCTGGACAATCCGGCACTGAAATCCACTCGTAGTCCGTCGCGATTGGCGACCTTCCAGTCAATAGTTCATCGCCCCTTGCGTCAACCTACGCGTTGGATTGGTTTCGCGAGTGGCGGCTCGCTTTGCCACAAACCACCCCTGGCAGCTCGTGACGCCACGGACACAAACGGCTGTCAACCGACAAGCGACACTCGCTGGGCTTCGCTTACTTGATCCACAAGCGTTTTCGACATTTAGCTCAGCTTCAACAGACATCGCCCACACTCGTATCTGTCAAGCGACTCTTCGGATCTCGAGCCAAAGCGATCGTTCACCGCCAATCGTAAGCCACAAGTCGTGCGCCGCAAGGACAAGATCATTCGAGACAAAATGAGTCAGTCGCTACCATCGCCACCACCGGTCGAGTCGTCGCTACAAGGGCCAGGCTCACCACAAGATGTTTCGTCGGTGGCGCCGCTTCCCGGAATTTTCTTGGTGTCGGGCAAGATGGGCGACAACGCCGTCAACTCTCCGGAGCATTCCCCGCTACCGCAGGACAACGAATCCGGCGATGAGACTCCATTCGACGCGAGCACTCCTGGGCCATTCAGAAACGACCGCATCGAGGGGCTGAAGAACCAGGTCAACCACATCAATCACATTCTGGCACGGATTGACAAACAGGACGCGGCCATCATTGAGATGAATGAGCGTGTGGCTACACAAACCACCGCCACGGAGCAGCTCAACAGCCGACTCACTCGACAAAAGGTATCCGTTGACAATACGGCAAACAGTGTGGTTCAATATGGGCGAGCTGTGGTCAAGCTCGCAGCCGACTTGGACAACCTTCGACTTGCGGTGCAATCGCAGGGGCGCTCGCCACGCCGTCGTCCAGGCGTCGAACTGTGCGGCATGTTAACAAACAAAGGCCATCCTTGTCGCAACTCCTTGGCGCGCTGCCCATATCGTCGCTCCGGGATGCATCCGGCCCAGCCAACTGACAGCTCCTGACAGCTCCTCACAGACCGAATTTTCACAAGACGAGCCAACGGAATAGCCATCATAGTCAATTCCTTGAGCAACACGACATCTTCTTCTTCATTTTCCTTTTCACCATCGTTGTCGCTCATCTTCTTCTGGCCATGGCTCTCAACAACCAAGACAACACTGATCGGATGCACCAAGTGATCGCAGCGGCCAACCAGCAGCTAGGGCAGGCGCTTCAAACCTTCCACGTCCACCAGGATGACCACAAAACAGAGGTGCAGGCGCGCATTCGGGAAGCCCATCACCAACAAGACACGTTCAGCCACACGCTCGCTGAGCACGCTCAAATCTTTCGTCAGCTGCAGCGCCAAATTATGCAAAAGGACCGGGAGATCCGCCGGTTGCAGGAGAGCCACACCGAACTCGCCCAGGGCGTCATGCGGCTGAGCGAGCTGTTAGCGCAGCACCTTAAGAGATATCCCCTGGACCACCGCGACGCCAATCGCGACATGAGAGGGCACATGGGTGCTCCGTGCTCGGGGATCACGCCAGGAGACTTGCCAAACGCGCCGTCTTGCTCCCACTACAAAGACGAGTGCCCCTTCGGGTAAAGCTACCACATCGACGGCTACGGCCCTCGCATCGACTTCCCCGCGCTGCCCCTCGACTGATCGGCTCGCTTGACACGCTTAGAGTCTTCATAGTACAATCCCATTGGCTGATAATACAGGAGCATTTGTCGATTGATTTCCTGAGTCAGTTTGTTCGCGGATTCTGTGCACCGTCCTCGCTAACCAACTGATCGATGCCATCAAAGGGCTCTGACGGAACCAAGCCATCAGGCTCACAATCCAACCAGCTCGCGCCTCAGCCAGCCGTCATGTCGTCCTTTCAGGCCGCTTTGAGCATAGCCGCGTCGGAGCTCACCACCGAGCTTGGAAACCATGCTCTGCGCCTTCAAGGGACCTCCCCTGGCGCTGCTTCTTCGTTGGTCGACCTCCCTTCGCTTACGCACGCAGCTGTTGATACGCTCGCCAACTCCCGGCAGTTGATTAGACGCGACGCTCATGGATGGATCCATGACTCGAGGACACGTCAAGAGTTCATCTCCATCGCTCATTCCTTGCTGCTCAGAAGCAGTCACCAACTCGCGGCAAGCGTTCTGGCCACAGCGCAAGCGACGCAGAAAATCAGCGTTCTTGAGGAGCAAGTGGGGACCCAAGCGAATCTCATTCAATTGCAGGAGAGTCGCTTTGAGGCGCAGGGGCGGCAAATCGACGCGTTGGAGTCTCAGGTACTAACATCCACCCTCCCTTGTTGAAGCAACTCGTGTAGCTGAAGGCCTTGTCGGGGGCGAAGGGGTCTGAGACCTTATCAAGCATCGTTGTCGCGCCTGCCAGTGGCCAGGATCTCTCCAGCACGGGTGTTGACCTCGGTCCACCCATAGACACGCCACCAAGTTCACTTGTCGCGCGCATGCGCGAAGCCATTCGGGAGTCTGTGACGATCGATTCTGACGGAGCAGCCACACCGTCGGCTGACCAGGACGATGATCTCTTTGCGGCCCCCGCATCACCCGTGGTGGACAACTCTGACGACTCCGACTATGAGATAGTGGAGAACCCGGGAGCCGCGACAAAGTCGTACTGGGTATACGAGGACAAGATATCAGCAGAAGCTCAGCGCTACCACCAAGCCATGAACGAGAAGCTGTGTGACCACCGCTACCCTGGGAAAGAAGACCGACGCTGCGCTCTACCGCTGGCGGATTGTATGCAACGTAGAGTTGGCCACCACGGGGAGCAATGTCGCTGGATCACGACGAAGCATATGGCTCGCTGCAAGGCCCCAATCAAGCAATGTTCCCAACATCGTCAGTGGGCACCGCAACCACCTCCGGGCTCGCCTCCGAACCGGGATCTCCACAAGCACTAGGCTGAGACTTGACCCAGGTACCGACGAACCGGGATATCGGAATCCATTTCGAGCGCCGCTGGGCTGGGATTTACGCTTGATCGTCGTCCTTCGTCTCCTCCTCTTCGATCGGGTGGAGCTCTTCCTGGACCATCATCGCAAGCCGATCAAACCCGAGGCGCACTTGCTCAAATTCGTAAATCAGTTCAGACGGCGGAATATTGACAAGCGCTTCCCATATCCACGGTCCACCCCGGTAAAATTGAACTTCATACTCCTTCGTGCCTTGTGTGTATCGCACGTTTCGCACAGCCACAACTTGCGGGCGCGAGCCCAGTACATCGTCGCGGTCGGGTCGTCCACCAAGAAATGAGTCGTCGGGTAATGCTAGCTCTTCGTCGAAGTCAATCTCCGGCACATTTTGCAGTAATTCCACTGGCCGCTCTAGGTAGACCCGTCGCGGCTTCAGCCGAGAGTCGTGCACAACCGCGTGGAACCGATAGACTTTCCCTGTATGACGCACACGCGACTTCAATTCGCTTGAGTAATCATTGGGGCGCGATAACACGCGGAAAGGGCCGTGCCACCAGTGGGCTAACTTGACTTTCACGCCGGGCTTAACCTGGTCGAAGTACAGCCACACTGCATCACCCACTTTGATACGTTCATCGACGTCTTCAGGCAGTTGCTCATTGTGACGACGCGCGCGGCTAGCGAGGGCCGCACCAACCAGGTCTCGATTCAATGCATGGCAATACACTTGCTGCTGGTGGACTTGCAATCGCCAGCGATAAGCTTCTTGCTCGGCGTCCCCACGGACTGTCGGCAGCTCGCAGTGATCGTGGTGTGCGGGTCCCATCCGTGCATGAGGAAGAACGGAGTCTCCTTGCGCACGACCGACACGGACGTGTTCATCTCGAACACCAGTCTCTCAGCCCAGTCGTCCCAGTCTCTTTGCTTCGGATCCTGAACATAGTGCTTCACGGCACGGACCATCACTTGGATCGATCGCTCGGCAAGGCCATTCGCCTGCGGACGGTACGCAAAGGTCAGCATCTGCCGCTGTCCCAACATCTCACAGAAATACTTGAACACGTTTGACATGAAGGAAGGATCGCGGTCATGGCGCAGTTCACAGCAGGCCCCAAAGTGGCGGAAAACGACTTCCTCGAAGGCGAGAGCGACTGTGTGAACCGTCCGATTCGGTGTCGCCTTGGTCATGATGAAGCCCGTGAACACATCGGCGAAGACGATCAACTGGGGGTTCCCTCTGAACGATGACGGCATGTCGGTCGCGGCATCCATGCACACCACATCTAACGGTCCTTCCGGGGTGAGGTTCCCTGGACTCAAGGCTCGAAAGTTCGGCGGTGGCCCAGCTGTATTGCAGATGGCGCAGTCGGCAACGTAGTCTTTCGTGTCGGCGTACATCAGTCTCCAATAGAAGTGGGCACTTGCGCGCTCATACGTCCGTTGGAACTTTGCGTGTCCACCCTGAGCGTCGTCATGACAATGAGCCAGCACCACCTTGACCAGGACTCGCGGGATCAGACTTGCCGAAAATATGTTCTGTAATTTATTCTTCATATGATGACCACTTCATTATTTATTTATCTCATACAAAAAATAGAATAATTTATTCTTTTCTATACAAAAATAGGATAATTTATTCATCCCTTTTAAAATGCAAATTATTTTTAATTTTCCTCATTTTTGGGATTCACAATGTCCTCGATGATGTTGAGGTCCAAGAGTGAGTCGTTGGCGCAAATAAACATTTGCATCTCTGGTGATCCCGCGGCGGGATCACCAGCTTCCATTGCATGCGCTCTTCGGGCGATCTCTTCGACGACCACTCGACGCGGTATAGAGCCCCTCGCTCGCCGATTTCGAACTGACCGGCTAACTTGGGCAACAAACGACACTCCGTCTCAGTCAGGTTGCTGACTTCGCCCCGCAAATAGCACTTAATATTCGCCAATTCTCTCTCTCGGTCTTGTGCTTTGCTCACTCGATCCACTCAGGGCAGCCATCTTCTCCGTCGACCTTGCTTGGAACGCCATAATCATCGGGGTTGCAACGGCAGCGGCGGGGTGCAGAAGCTCCGGCAGCAGGTTGCGTCGCTGTAGCTCTTCCAGGACCGATTCGTCCAGCACTTGCCCTCCAGCCCGGTCTTGCAGTGCGAGCCCAGCCAGCAGATCAGCGGCGCCGTTCCATTCCCGCTTCACGTGGTGAAATTCCACCCCAGTCGCTCGATCTCTTAGTGCGCGGACCCGATCAAGGCAGCTCTGTAAATGGGACTGCTTGCTCGGCATCCACCCCAGTACTTGGTGGATAACCAAGCGTGAATCACCGAAGATCACTGGATTCGCCAGGCTTAGACTCAAGGCACATCCCAAGGCCGCAATCAGTCCACTGTACTCTGCAAGGTTAACCGTCGCATCGGCGAGGACGCCATTTTCTGCCCACAGCACGCTCCAACCAGGCAGCTACCAGATCACAAAGCCGAAGCTGCCGAGTTTCTCCTTCACCTTGATAGCGCCGTCAAAGGCAACCACCACAGCCCGTTCGTCGAGGTCGAATCGTGGTAGGGTGGCTTGCTGTTGAGAGACTTGCACATCCTTAGCTTTGTTGGGCTTATACACATCCATATCGGCCAAGGTTGACGCGTCTGGGGGGTGCAGTATGTCCATCAAACGAATCGGCAGGGCCCATCATTCATCCAACTCGACCACTTGTTCCACGCGAATCGTCCAGGGCGACAGGATCGCGGCCCAGGGCAGATGATCGGCTTTGCCACGCTTGTCGGCCAGGATCCACTTCAAGAGGCCATGGCGACTATACACCACCAACTGCATGTTGCGCAACTCGTAGTAGCAAACCTTGACGGCACGCAGCAGAGCGAGAGCCTCCTTTGCCCATTCCTCGTAACGCGGCTCGCCGCCCTTCAGAGTCCGACCACAGAACCTCACGGGATGCAGCACTCCATCATAGTCCTGACAAGCTGTCGCCGAAATCGCCGAAGTTGTCGTGTACAGTAGGATGTGGAACTCTCGGCCAGGATCGGCATGACGCAGGAGCGGTGTCGACGAGTAGGCGGCCTTCAGGTCAGCAAACGCACGAACGGCAGCGGGTGATACCAGGCCCAGGCGCAGCTCTTCGTCCGAGATCTCGTACAGGCAGCTCGCCAAAATCGAGTAATTCTCGATAAATCGGCTATAAAAATTCAGCAAGCCCAGGAACGATTGCATGTCACGGAGGCACTTCGGGAATGGCGTGGCTAGGACAGTATCGAGACTCCGCAGCCTCGCCTCCAATCCTCTGCGGGACACAACATGGCCAAGGAAATCAGACGCAAATTTTCCGATCTTGCTCTTCAGGGCCGAGATGCTCACGCTGAAATAAGTCAGACGAGCGAGGATATGATCGGTCAGCTCTACGATGCCATCCCACGAATCAGCGCCATCGCTTATGTCGCCGGCGAACGATGTGCGGTTGGCTGGCGGTGGAAGCTGCGATAAGTCGCATTTAAATCCCAAGGCAAACATATCCATCGGCTCAAAATCAGCATCATCGTCGGCCACCCCTGGTGGCATGTCCACAAAACCGAACAACGCGTTCGTAATCATCCGCTGGTATATCATCGGCGCATTCTTGAGCCCTTGTGCCATTCGCGTCCACTCGAAGTGGCCCAAAGCGCAGATGAAGGCACTGACTTTGCGCGCTCGCTTGGTCGCGCGCACGACCCAGAACCCAGACGCGTTGTCGAGCGACAGGAACCATTGCATCGCGTGGAAGTTGGCTAGCATCCCGTCAAGTGCCGGCATCGGTGACCGCATGAGCTCTTGGAGATCGTTTATGCCCCGGTAGTCGATACAAAGGCGGATATCTTTGCCACCTTTCTTAAGAACCAGCACGATCGGGGAGGCCCAAGGCGAATTCGAAAAGGTGATCAGCCCAAAGTCAAACAATCCTCGCAGGAGGTCAAACAGTTTCTTCAGCAGCTCCGGGCGGATGCGCCTTGCTCGTTCAGCCAGCGGCTTTACCTCACCGACGTCGATGTCGCAGACGGCTCCCTAGGCAGGCGGCGGCAGGCCGTTGCCCGACTTGATAAAGAACTTTCGGTACTTACGGAGGATGACTCTCATTTTCTCTTTTTCTTCATCGCTCAATTCATCCTCGCCGACGTCCAGTTGATCGGGGTCGAACGGCTCTACTTCGCGCGGCACTTCAGGGATTATGGCTAGCTGCTGCTCCAATTCTTCAGTTGACAAATCAATTCCTTCGCGCAGCATTACTTCTTTAGCCATCCGTCGCTGATCCAAGTTGTCGGGCACCGTGTCCATCAGGAAGATTGATGGCGGAGGCAGCGTGTCCCGAAAGTGGCAAGCATGGTAGCAGAAGACGGCACGCATCCTTGGCTCGGCGGCTTCCACCGGATCCATCGGCGCTTCATGGCCGTCCACCGATTGCGCAATAGGGGGCCGTTCGTCATCCACGCCGTAGTCACCGTCGTTTTCGCAGGTTGTACGCAGTTTCCCGTCGACAGTGAGCAAGTGTCTAGGCGACGGGGGTCGCGGCTCCTTCCAGCTGTTGTCGTCAGCTAACTCGGCCGCAGCCTCATCCAGTCTCGCTCGGTGGTCATCGGGGTAACTCCCTTCCCACGCTTCCGCTTTCCATGCTTGGTATCTCAAACTGCTCGTGCGCACCATCGGCCGGCTGAGCAGTCGCTCGCCTTGGGCTGAGATTGCCCCGACAACAGTGTTGGCAGACAGAAACACGTTGCGTTCGCTGACGTTTGTGCCCTTGTAGGCTGCTGGTTTGTCGTCGGCGTCTAACGCAGTGGTAATCTAGCGCACATCGCGATGAACCCAGTATTCCAGTGTCTCTGGCATCCCTTCGCGCAGCTTGGGTAAAGGCACAACGATTGATCCACCGGGCGGGATGCTCGCATTGCGGTTCAGGCGTACGTGATTCATGTAACCACGACTGTAGCGGACCGGCTGGTCGTGCAGTTCGACGTACTCGCCTTCAGGTAGGTTCAGTTCGCGACGACTTGCATCCACCATGACACCAGCGCGGAATAGGAAATCCATTCCAAGGATGGCGTCGAAGCCAGTGTCCCCAAAGTCGCAGACAGCGATCGGGAAAACGTAAACCAGCCCGCGACCAATGGTTAACTTGATGTCTACGATGCCTTGAGTGTTCACAAAGGTGGCTCCTCCAAGGCCAGCTATATCAGTCGTCCTCGTTGTGTCCACTTTCAGGCCGAGCTTCTTGACGATCATGGGATGGATGATGCTCATGTTGGCGCCAGTCTCTGCCAGGACCACCACTGCTTGGTCCATGATTTGCGCATTTAGGAATGCTTGGCGTGTCATGTCGTTCTCGATGAACGTTGTATCTTGCCAGTGACCGAAGTGTTAGCCTTCCTTGAGCCTGTACTCGTCTGACAGCGCCACGCAGTCGGCAGCCGAAGAGAAAACAAAAGGTTTGTCGGGAAGGTTGGATGTATTCTTGGTTACTGGGGGAACTTTCAGGAAGCCAACATGGTTGGCGGCATTGGCGTCGCGTCGACTACTGATTCTGTCTTCATTCTTGGTTGCTTCTTCAATTGCTGCCGTAACCGCTCGCTCTTGTTGCTTCCTCTTCCATCCACGAACCACCTCAAAAAGCTCTTCGAACTCCGTCAGTAAGGTTCTGGTGTGGGCTATTTTTATGGGTATTTCTTGGTTTTTCAATGTTTTTGGGTTTTCATCATTTTTCAGTTTTTCTTGGTTTTTTGAGTCAGTGTGCGATGTCCGACGTCCGTCACGGCTGGGGTCCCCATGGACTTACTAGTTTAAACAATCCAGGCTGGGCATGTCGGGGATGTCCAGCCCTTGCAGGAACTCCTTCAGCTCGGCAGCTTGTTGACGAGTCGGGCACGGATTGGCTTTGTGGTGCGGTGTCGCGCAGAGTTGACAAGCCTTGAAACAGTTGATCTCGGGGTGCCCATGCGTTGGCACAAAGTACAGAAGAAGTCGACCAGCACAGGCCGTCCAACTTGAAGTGCGTCTTGCCACAGTCACGGCAGACTTCGCGGCACGCCTCATGCTTGTTGAGCCCAAGAGCGAAGATTTCAGCGCGCACAGAGTCAGTCGTCGCCGCTGCCAACTTAGCCATATCTGTCGGGGTCACAGCGTCCAAGTGGTTGACACGCGGGGCCCTCGCGCGTTCTTGTCGCTGGTTGCCACTCGGTTGAACTGTCCCTCGTTGACTGCGATGCTCTCGCAAGGCTTCAGTGTGGCGCTGGTCGTTCAAATACTCCTTCAAGTCGTCCATCGAGGTGAAGCGCATCGAGGAGATCCACTTGGCCTGGCTCGGATCAGCCAACGAGTTGCAAAAGCACCGCAAGTGATCAACGAAGTGCTTCCGATTGGTGTCGTACTTGAGACGATCTTTGTGGCAGCCGCATTGAAACGGAAGAGGTACTCTCGGATGGTCTCATTCTCCTTCTGACGCATCGTGTAGTAGACCTCCTGCTTGGGCACCGGGCTGAGGATGTACTCGCGGACAAAGCTCGCACGCACGGCCTTCCAGGTGGATCGCTCATCGGCGCGCAGCTGGTTGTACTTCTTGGACCGCTTGACCAACGGTGAGGCGGAACTTGCGCTTGGCCTCGTCATCTGTCCATCCACTGGCTGTCGCGTTCTCCTCAAAGCGCCGAAGGAAACTCGCCCCCGCGTCAGTGCCATCGGCTGATCCACCGAACCGCTGCAGCGGCTCGAGCGCAAGAACGTGCAAGCGGGGGCCGTTGTTGGAAGGTAGCCCGACAGGCGCGGCATCCATGTTCCACTCGTCAAGGTCGTCGTCGTCTTCCTGCACTCGCGCGGAGGTTTGATTGCTTTGCAACTGCCGCATCAGATCTTGGTTTTGCCTGACCAACACCGCGATCAATCTCGACTGGTCATCGGCGGGAGCCGACGGCGATCCATCGGCGTCCATGTCTTCCTCGTGGCCACCAACATCGCTGCGGTAGCCTTGGAATTCCGCAGAATTTTTTTGCTAGAGCGCGGTCGCGCGTCTAGGTTGGTCGTAGTGGCGTGGGTCGGTGTAGCTACAGATTGATTTTGCCCGAAGGCAGTTGGAGTCTGCCCGTAACGACTCCTGGATGCCGCCATCGCTTGCTTTGCTTGCTCTGACGGGTCCAATTGCATGTCCACCGGAGTGGACGTCTGGTTGTCTGCTGACGCGTCCGACAGCAGGGTAGCAGGGTTAACTGGCTTAACCATATCTTCGGTCGTTTGCTCAACCTCCCGGTTCGTGGCACCACATGTGGGATGGTCAGATCAGTGAAGTCTGAGCTTTTCGCCGCAAGAAGGGGGTGGAAGGTTAGAGTTCGCCTGGGGCTTTTAGGTGAACCAGACGCGATCGAAGGAAATGGAGAGGCACGACTGTGGGTTGAAAGTCCGCAGTAGTTGACCGCTGCCGGGAAAAGGACGGTTGGGAGGACTGGAAGGGGGTTGGTTGCTCGGTTGCCCACGAGCTACGCCTAGCGTTGACTGGCGTTGGTGAGGGCGATTGACGGTGCGAGTTTTCGACAGACTCACGGAACTCCTGCAAACTTCTTGGCGCTTAAACTCTCTCGACGGGACGCCACAAACTTAGAGGTTCATTCAACGCCAACCAAAAAGAGTTCTGTCTAACTACTGCCTCTCTTTCCTAAGCTACAAACTTCGCACGCACGCTCTGTAATTGTCTCCGTCTCGCTTCACGATTGGTCTCTGACCTTTACTCACTCACTCAATTGGCCATAAGTCTTGGCAACACGCTCGCAGCAGGCCACCACACTGACTGCAAGCCTGGTTGGTCGCCCTCCATTGGTGGCCACTGCTCTGGCTTGTTGGGCTCTGCTTTTCCACTTGTACTGCTTGCTCCTTGGTCATAATTCCTGGACAATCCGGCACTGAAATCCACTCGTAGTCCATCGCGATTGGCGACCTTCCAGCCAATAGTTCATCGCCCCTTGCGTCAACCTACGCGTTGGATCGGTTTCGCGTGTGGCGGCTCGCTTTGCCACACTAAAATGAGTAGAAAATACAGTGAGGGCTGTAATGGCCCCTATGTATGGACGTTCCGTCAACAAATGCCTCGTGAGGTGCGTGACCACACAATGCACCAGGAAGGTCCAAGGCATGCGAAAACTTAAAGCCTTTTGTCAAAGATCCTAAACCGTCTCTCTTGTGACTTTGATGAATTACACCCGACACGTGATGTGACACTCGTGTTAACGATTCGAATCCAAACTTTGCTTGAACAAATTCCCTTCTTTCTTGAACCCATGCGGTCTATCGTAGTAAAAGCAGGAAAAATAGGGCGGGCAAGTACTCTGAAGGGAGTATGTTGGAGTAAAAGGAGTGACGATAGCATTAATTTGTGCAATTTTTTCAGTGTTCCTGACGTTGAGAACGACGACCACCTTGACACACCAGACTACACACTACGACTTCCCAAATGACGATTGCCTTCATTGCAACAATTAACTTCTATAGTTTTTAACTGATCGGGTATAAAGTTTCAGATCTGGGGGAACTTGAACTACGGATTTGGTGAACTTGAACCTGAAAAGGTGTAGTACATGCCTTGCACACATACTTGTCACAACACTACCCTTATCACTACGGAGTGCGACGGAGAACTCTGTCGCTTGTATAGAGCCAAAGCCGCCATTTTGCCCACCCTATTTGACAACACCCGCTTTTCCAGAGGACGACGCTATGACATGGCGGAGCATGGCAAAACCACGTCATCACACGCATCAACGACCAAGTTACAGTATTCAAGCATGTCAAAGTGGATTTCACGACGGCTGGCCAACGACGAGCAAGATTTTCGTTCTGTTGCTTCTCGCGGCGTCGGCTAAAACGATAAGCGTCGTGAGGAGGGGTGTCACTTTTGCCGACCAGGGAATCTATGATACACATTTAAAAAAATCCCCGTCGTCAAACAATCCCCGTCGTCAAACAATCATTCTGGCCATTGGCCAGAATGATTGTTTGACGACGGGGATTTTTTTTAACCATCTCTGGTCGGATATCATTTTAACTTGATTAAAATATATCATATTTTAGTGAAGCTTATTTTATTTTTATCACATCACAGTTCTAGATGTCATGTGGTACATGTATCCTCCAATCAATTTACAGTTAACGAAGGTGTCGGGAAGTGATAAAGGCACCACCCCAGGAGGTTAGCGGCACCACCCCGGTACTTAAATAAGGAAATGTTTAGGGTAAATCTCCTCAGAGTATGCCCGTTCCAGTTGAAACTGCGCCGCCAAGCAGCTCCTGAGCCTGGCACGTCCTTCGCCACGGCAGAGCAGTATGTACGTCTACCCTGTTCAACTGCAACGCACTCTTGTTTAGGCTCCTAGGCACACAAAAGCAACATATGTTTCTTATTTAAGTACCGGGGTGGTGCCGCTAACCTCCTGGGGTTGTGCCTTTATCCGTCCCCGAAGGTGTCACGTGGTGGGTTTCGTCGCATGTTGCACAGTGCAACATGCGACGAAACTCTACCGCACCTAGAATCGTCAGTGGCATGTGGTGACGACAGCACTGCAGACAAAACAATGTGATGTATTGTGCTTTTTGGGAAATTTCCCACTTAGGCGCGGTTTGTTCAATCGTTCCAAATTTGTTTTAAGCCATTTGATTGGCTAATAATCGAAAAATTTCGAGTAATTTGACAAAATATGGTACTTTTTTATCAGCCAATGAAATGTATGGGATCGGTTTGCGGATCGATTTGCCGGCGCGATTCGATTGAGCACCAACCCAAAATTTGTATCAAATCAATAATTTGCACCGCGAAAGTTTGCATGTGGATTCTTATCGATCGAGCCCAATGGCGTTCATGTGCAGGTCCCTTGAAAGTGTCGTCGCTCGTGAGAGAGCTCTCAACAGGAAAGCGCAGACTGTCTGTCACCATATGCCTCGAGAGATGGAGTGCACCCAAAAAAAAAGAAAAAGTGAAAAGTAAGGTGTTTCTCGAGTCGAGAAACACCTTACTTTTCACTTTTTCTTTTTTCGCTGTGAAACATGCTCGGAAAATCTCCATTGATGTGGAGGGGGAACCGAGGGATGAGTGCATCCCCTTGGGCTTGGCGCGTTCTCTAGAGTCACAACGACGAGCACGCCAATCTTCATCATAGACTGTCTCCTCGCATCCATGTTGGCGACATTTCACCGCGATACAAACGCGTTTCGTCGTCTGCGGCTCGTAAAAGAGTAATTGCCTGAGAAGGGTTAGCCTATTCTTTTTTACAAATCTATTCTAATTCTACTTTAAATGAGTTATCCGGATAATTATGTTAAGGGATTCCGAACCATGGGTTGCGGAAATCCGCAACCCCGACCCCGCTGACCCCGTCGAGAACATATTCTCGTCTCTGGGTTTCGCAATTGTTTACAGCGCTTCGCGCTGTCAACTGTAAAACCCTCGGACAAGACAAACCCTTCTAAGTTAAATTTTAGAACAAGATGTGGCAAAAAGAATAGGCTAACCCCTTCTTCTCAGGCAATTACTCTTATACTCTAAAAGTCAATCTCGTTGTGGCAACCATTCATCTGACTGCAGCGTTCTTGGAATGCTTCTAGCAGTTGTTGCGTTTTTGCATGTTGTGTTTGGATTTTTGCAATGAACATCCGTCTTCATTTTCGTCATTGTGCAAATTACCTTGGACTAGCTCGTACTATGCGTCTCTTTGTCACGCATGCGATTGCTACCTCTGCCGTCGTGGCGTTCAACGGATCGCCAAGACTCGCCGTGTGTTGGCTCATCAACAAGTCCGCATGGACGCTGCTGCAACGATCTACGCCGTTCTGCAAGGTGGCCTGGATGGCAAAAACACAAAGCGAGGCCTTCGAGGTCAAGCTCTTGCATCAGGACAAGAAGTGGCATCAGCTTCGTATGGCTCCGCCGATAGACGACTAGCTGCTGCTGGCAATTGTTGCATCAAGGGCCAGAGTAGTCCGAGGCGTCAAAATAACGCGGCTGACCTTGGCCTACGTCAAGGGTCTTCTTCACGGCGCGACAATTTCGCGGGACCGCTCAATAACCAAGGCCGGCCGGTGGGGCGTCGTCGTCAACCGGGCGGTGGACAAGCGGGTGGTCAACCAGGTGGCCGTCTGCACCAGAGACAAGAGAGTATGGCTATGAGTGGCCCATTGGGTAGCCCGGGTAGCTCTGGTCGGTACAGTCGTCAAAGCTCGAGTGGCCGTCTGCACCAGACAAGAGAGTATGGCTATGAATGGCCCATTGGGTAGCCCGGGTAGCTCTGGTCGGTACAGTCGTCAAAGCACGAGTGGCCGTCGATCAATTTAGGCGTACATGTGATGTGGAGTACATTGAACACATCACCTGCACATTTTTCATAAGCCTGTTAATGTATTTTCCTTCTTTTTATCCTTCCGAGATCTAGACAGCCAAAACTTCTTGTACTGTATGTAGCTGTACACTGCCATCACGTGCCATTAAATCTGCTATCTATAACACAAAGCTATGCTACAGCTCGCACTTGAAACTGGCACATTGCCTGCAGGATGTCGTGGGATATGTTTTGCTGCTCTGGCGATGTCACGGCCACTACGTATGCACTTAACACGAACCATTTTCTTTGGCTCATCGTGAGGGATATCCTCTAAGTCTTCCCACCTCTCGCTCAACTACTGTGCCTTCCAACGGCCCAACCGCTCCCTCTCCCACCTAATAAAACGATTTAACATTCAACTCAATTGTATTCATCAAAACCTTCATTTGACTTTTAAAGTAGTTTGGAGCAATTATACCAATCGGTCCCTTGGAATCGTTAGTTATTTCCATACTATTGTGGACTGCTTTGGCGATGGGGGCATCCCATTGTCTCACAATTGCATTTGGAGGAAGAGGGACAGGGTGGGTCTATTGACCTTGTTAACCTTAATGGTCACTGTCGACGGCCTGCTGCTAGCATGCGTTTGCATAATACTATCTACTGTATCTTGGTCAATCTGTCAACAACATTAATATATTTCACAAAGAAGCCATCTATTATACGTATAATAGGGATACTATAAACACAAACAACGTTGGTCAGCTAGAAATTGGGCGAACGCCGTGTCTCGCATAAAACTTCAGGCGACTTTAGTACAGCTCCCGAATACCGGATATTTTACCGATATTTATTTCAATTTCAAAAAAAAATAAATATATCCGATATTTATTGTATTGCTTAAAAGTATTTCAATTGGTGATGCTTGACGTCAAAGTCGTATACTCTGTATGGTCGCTGCACTCCAGAGATCAAAGTTATACCTCAGCATCATATTGTCCTCAAGCGTTTCAGTATCCATACTTGAGCGAAGCTTGGAGTACGTCAACTTGGCTTGTGAAAAAAGCTCACATTCATTTGACGTCGGTGGCACAAAAAGTGTGTCAATATATATTGTGTCTCCAAAAAAACTGGAATCTTGCAAAGAAAATATCGACGCAGCTATTTTGACGCAAAAATGAAGCAATACAAACTTCAAATGAAATGAAATTGAATGTTACGAACATGTTTTTCAAACATTTAAAACGTTCAAAATTACACTATTTAACGTTCGTGATCGAGAAAGTGCTTGCGTAAACCAATTAACTAAATAATGTATGCGTCAATTAATTGAAACATCTGCTGCAACTATGATAGAAACATGATCATTTTGTATTGGAGTGTGATAGGAAATCTATCACAGTTGCCTGAAATCCGTTTTCAATAAATGTTTTTGACTTGATTTCAGTATCCAAATCCGAAATACGCAAAATTCTGAGCAACTGTGTTAGAGATTCTATCACAGTTGCTCAACAAATGAATATTGGCAGATATCAAGCATCATGCACTCGCATCCTTAAAGTCTAGCCGACAAATAAAGAAGCCGAATCTTTGTTGAATGTCTAGAACAGATATAAGCTATACTAGCTGCAACACAACATCACGATTGTTGGCGTGTTATGCGCCCACTCGCTTAATTATACTGGAAGCATAGTCAAATGGCTAAAGCATAAAACACAAAACACTGTAGATTTCATGAATTTCATACGATTCATGAATTAAAGCACAAGCAAAAGTCAAAAGTAATGATGACGGATTTGATCTCCACACCTTCGCCTCACAACTCATTATCCTATCAAGTTTTGACGTTGCAACGTCAAAGTTTGAATGATTCATGAACCTTGTGGATTCATGTTGCATATTGAGATAATTCAATTGATTTTTGCTCTACTGCCTACTGCTCATGAGGTAGTGGAGAGATGCGAGAACTATCACAATTCGTGTGTGTAAAATGTAATTAGACTGCAGTGCAGTTGTTCAAAGTGTCGATTTGTCATTTGAATAGCCCGGGTTGGGGAACGACGAGCAACGCATACCGAGTACATTGTACCTCTACGTGTTGAGTGTAATCAAAGGTTTCCTTTTCTGTCTTTCTTGTTAAACTTATCTGTCAATGCTCCACT